>JAHLSL010013569.1:1349411-1642077 GCA_025920805.1 Petroica traversi | reverse complement strand
GGTCGGTACGAGCCGGACGCTTCCCCCGTTGTACTGCTCGGTACCCGGAGCGCGGGCGGGGGTCCCTCAGGGCTGCGCCGTCCGCGTTCGGGAGTTGTTGGCGGAACGCCGAGCGGTGGCGGGGCCTGGGTCATCCCTGGCCTCCAACCGGTCAGGTCTGATCCCTTCGGCGCGGCCGGGGATGGATCAGGTCCGTCTGTCTGCGGGGGGAGGGAGGGGTCCAGCGCGTCTGGCCTTGGGAGGTTTGCTTCTGAGTTGCCTAGTGTGACTTAAAAAGGCCTGTGGATAGGCTTAAAGTTGAACTGCTCGGCTTTGTTGTGTTTATAAATTCTGATTTAGTAGCTATTGGATGAAGGAGCCTGGCTTATGAATCCTTGTACCTCACAAATTCTTGTCTTCAAGCGTAATTAATATGCTTACATGGCAACTGTGATCCTTAATTTTCAAATCTAAGAACTTCACACTTGGTGTGGTTGAAGCAGTTGCAGAAGTGGCATTGAACTGCTTGTACTAGAGTTCTGTTTTGTTTTTTGATAAATTGATTTTATGCTAAGCGCAAAATGAGCACTGAAGTACCCAGATTGCTCTTTCAGAGGAATGCGGTGTTAATCTGCTCTCAGGTTTATAAATGGATTTCTTCATTGTAGCTCACAAAATCTGGGCTCCCTGGATCTGAGCTACTCTCCCAGTCCTAATTAATTAAGCTAGCTCAGAGTTATTTTAGTACTTCCAAGAACTGTAGTGATTCAAAACCTGTGTGAAATCGCTGTCTCAACTGGTCTGTTAAGCACATCTTGCTCTTTGAGGGTATTGTGATTTGAAGAAGGCTCAGCTTCTGCAGCTTGCACTTTTCTTACCTATATTTGGGATTTTTGTTTCAATGATTGTTGAAAGTTAAACACTAGATAAGTATTTAACCTTATGTTTTGATTAAAATTAGTAAATTGGTGACAAAGAAAGGCATAAAGCAGCTCATCAGAGGGGATTTGGAAAGTTAATCTTCCAGTTTTCTGTTCACTTCTCAGTGATCTTTATGCATTTTACACTAAGAGATATGGCACACATTCTGTCTATGGACAAATGAGCATAAAAAGCCTTTTCCTGAGAGTATAGCATAAGCTGTACAGTAATTTAGGTTAGGAGGGACTTGCAGAAGTCATCTAGTCCAGCTTTCTGATCACAGCAGCTTCTATGCAAAGCTGGCAGAGGATACTAAGACCTCTTATAGTTACGTTCCAGAAATTTCTGACAATGGTGCAGTGGAACTGTTCTAGCACATCACCATATGCACTGGGAAAACATTTCCTCTTAGATCCAGCTGCAGTTTTTCCCCGTAAATTTTGCGGTTACTCTCTTGTCCTTTTATGATGCTCCTCTGAAAATAGAAGCTTATTCCTAGACTAGCCAAAGAAAAAGAGGCTGTCTTTCTTCAAGAAAACCTGGTTTGGGGTGCTTATCTCTTTTTTATATACCCGAACAGCAAAACAATCTTCAGAACAGTGTATATGTCTGTGATACGAAGGATTAAAAAAACCCCCTTCAAATAACATTTATTTAAGAACTGTTACAGGCCAAAAAAGCTGATTTGTTGCACCTAACACCAGCTTTAGTAGCCAAACTGTCCGGCCTAGTTTGGCCCCCAGTAGCCTGCCTGTCCCCAAATTTATTTTATTTTTTTAAGCTACAGTGTATGAACCAACTGTTTTCATGAGTTGTATAATTTCAACTGCTAGCCTAGTCTGTAGCTAATTTTTCTAACTTTTTTTGTTGTTGTTGTTCCTTGCTAACAAAAACACCTGTGCTGATGTTATTTTGGGTGGGGGACTGGAGGTGTCACTCAGATTTCACAAGGGAATTGTGTATTTCAAATGTTGTTTTAAACTGGGAATACAGGCTGGAAAAACACTGACTATGTAAGGTAGTGATTTCTGAAATTATGGTGAGTTTCTCCTTGGTGGAAAATACCATGGCATCTTCCCAGCAGAAATCTGTTACACTGCATTTCTTTCTCTTTATATAGGAATGAGCTCTCAGTAGACAAAACTAAAAAGAAGAAAAGAAGAGAACTGACTGAGGAACAGAAGCAAGAAATTAAAGATGCCTTTGAATTGTTTGATACAGACAAAGACAGAGCGATAAATTATCATGAATTAAAGGTAGACGTTTTCTTTCATTTAAGCAATTTTAAAGCAGATAATATATCTGTTTCATAGTGAGTTCTTAAGATGTTGGCTGTATCTTTAAAAACTTTCTGCATATTGTCTTGCTGGGTTAAAGGAGCGAGGGGAAAAAAAAGAAAAAACAGGAAATATTCCATTGGTGTAAGAATAAGCTTTTTTTCCCACTTCATATACTTACTGCCATAACAGAATTGCTGTAGCATTCTAAATGATCATGGTAAAATTGCCCACCATGGATAAGCTTAGACAGAAGTGGAAGAAACTCTTGAAAAACTGTTTGGTTATTTTTAAAGGCACTGTATAACCTAAAGCTTGGTGTTGGTTTTGGATGTGCAGGTAAAAGATGTAAATCAAATTTATAAAACTGTTGAATATAAGCCAGAGCTTACCTGTATTTTTCAATAGGAAGCCTATGATTTGTAGGAATAGGGTGTGCTTTTTGCTCTGTGTATGGGAGGCTCAGTAGTTGCCATTCCCAAAAGAGGATGCTTCTAATGATAGCTATTAGCAGGTGGAGTTGAGGCTGTCTTTCCAAGTAAGGCTTCCCACTTGAAAGTCTACAGAGTAGTAAATGAGCTTCACTAAACTTCCCTTAAATCTTTTATGCATTTTTATTCTGATTATGGCATTAAAAACTAGAAGTAGCTTTGGAGGGACCAGTGTTTCAGTCACATATAGAATGAGATTTATTTTAGTGTATTGGCTCTACATTCTGGCTCTACCAAGTAACTCAAGGAAAAGAGTTGTGCTTTTACTTAATTTGCTGTTACAGGAGTGTATTAGGTAGAACAATTCCCTTGAGAGTTCAGATATTGTATCTTTGCTGGAAGCCACTGTGACTAGTGTTGTTCTGGGGACTCCCTTGGTTAGGGTTACGCTTTTTCTGGTTATGGTATGATCTAAATTCCCATTTTCATGATTACTTGAAAAGCTCTTTCTTAGTTGTCTAATTAAATTTTGTCACCCTGGAGCTAATAGTGTGAAAGAGCAGAAATACATGAAGAAAAAACTATTTACCTGCTTTTCTACAAAATCAGCATATAGCATCAGTTTTTGAATAACTACTTCTGTGGTTTTCCATGTATGGCTAGCCTATATTCATCAGTTTGGAGGAAGTCGGGATAGTGTGTGCTAAGGAACTGCCATCTAAGGCAAAATAGGAGATGAAATGTGGACTTGTATGCTGGTGGAAAAGTAAAACATAGATTGACTTCTGTAGCTGAGTGGAAAAGCAGTTAAAAGTCTTGCAGGACTTGTCTGAGTATACACACACTTGTCTGAATAATGAAAAATAATTTCCAGAATTATTTTCAGTTTCGTCTTGATAAGATTTTGAAATTATTTTGAAAATGAGAAATAAATTTACTTGTCCTAAGAGGTATTTGGTCCAGTCTGTAAAATCCCTGAAAATGCAAAGGTTTTTTTTCTCGCTGTAACTAGATGTTCCATTTCTAAATCATTAGTTCTAAATGGTTTTAATATCCAAACTCTTTTCCTTTTATTCATTTTATTTATTATTGTTACTAAACCATGGATATGCTCGTTCTCTCTTGGGCAAGAAGATAATTACTGAAATTAAAATCTGTTAAATCTTTATTTTGATCCTTATCTATGGTTGCACTTCCATTTTATTCCAAAAGGTGGCAATGAGAGCCTTGGGTTTTGATGTGAAAAAAGCTGATGTCCTGAAAATACTTAAAGATTATGATCGAGAATCAACAGGCAAAATCACCTTTGAAGATTTTAATGAAGTTGGTATGTGTTTGCTCGTGTTTTTTCTGTGGAGATATTTAGCATGTAGTACTGAGTACAATTTCAAAGACATACTTTGTGGACTTCTTCAATAATTTATTAAGGAATAGGAGTGGGAGATTTAACTTCATGTTTGTCTAATATAGGTCAATAGTGAAGGAAGATAAATATTTGTTTTCTGAATGCTTAGTTTGATATGTTGAGATGAATGATAGCTGCAGTATAACAGGAAGTAGGGTATACACTATTTCTTTCAAGCTGAGGAATAAATGCTAGTTTAAAGTGTACATGTTCTTGTCTTGTTCATGGATCTTGTAAGATTCTTCTTCCAGCTGTGGAAAAGGCGTTTGGCATTGAATTTCATGGGGAGGAGTGCATACACAGGCAAGCAGACTATAGACTTCATATTGTTAAGATTAGAGAAATTGAAGTATTGAAATATTTTCAATATTATACTATAAAGATTTTCGACTGTTGATGAAGCCACTGGAATTAGTGGCTTTCAT
This sequence comes from Petroica traversi, assembly GCA_025920805.1. Lineage (NCBI taxonomy): Eukaryota > Metazoa > Chordata > Aves > Passeriformes > Petroicidae > Petroica > Petroica traversi. The sequence goes on along the minus strand of JAHLSL010013569.1, from coordinate 1,637,639 downwards.
GTGAAATTTGTGTATTGGGGAATTTTATGTACTTTGAGTATGTAGTGATCTGCAGAATTTTTAGACTTGATGTTTCTTTGAAGATGTTAGGGGATTTTTGTTATACATAGTTTATGCTCCTGTGTAAATATATTTTTGTTACATAAATACAATTTATGTTTACCGAAAGGTAATCTGTGTGGTATTACATTTCTAGTTTATTATGTCCTTTATAGTTCATTATGCTCATGATAGTCCATTTCTTCAAGGTATTATATTTCTGTAGATTTTATGGAACAAAGCACCCAAACCCCAGTACCTGCTCTTGGCTACAAATAGCAATAATCTTAATGTATCAAAACAATCAGTGTTTAAAATGTGGCAACATTTAATTGTTTAACAGGTTAGTATTGAACAAAATGTCTTTTTAATGACAGATAATGTTTTTGTAGTTATATTTCAGGTTAGAGAACATTATTTTTGGTTCCTTTCTGATTTATAGAGCCTGTGTGGAAGTGCTGGAAAGAAAATGAGTATATTGATTTGATAGTAATACTACGCTTACAATTACATCATTATGCTGGAATATGTATTTACTATGCAATTACTTTTTAAAATTCCTGATATCCAGTCCTGTTTCTTGTTTCCTTGTTCTGTCCAGGCTATCAATATCAACAGTCATTAAGTGCTGCAAGAAGCCAGGAAAGTTCTTGTAAAAAGCACAGTATATACTTGGAAGGGGATTGTACCTGTCAAAAAACTTGAGTTGAAGCAGCATACTGCTGTGGTGTAATACGATATCATTTCTAACCGAAGGATTGAGGAGTTAGATAAAATAGGTTATTGAGACATTAATTGTGAAGTGCTGATGAATATAGCTTAGCAATTCTTGAGCCGTAAATTTCTCTTAATATTCAGCTGAAATATATAAAGATGCAATTACGTTTTGTCTTCTATAGTTTTGTATTTAGAGACATTTTATTATTTTTCTGTTGTCTTTTGGCCACAAAAGGTAGCATTTTTGGAATTATATAATACTGTCATGCAGCGCTGTTGTTTTAAAAGAAAATACTTATATTTAGGGTAAATCTGCAGATGCATAAACTTGATTGCTGTAGTTGGCTTATATGAACATGAAAATTCCTTTCTTCTCAAGTTTGCTAAGCCTGAGCAGTTAGTAGCAGATGGTAAGAGGTTCTTTATGTGCAGGCAATGTTGATGTGATTTTTTAAATTGTTTGATTATACAAGACTAGCCCTGTAATACAAGGTTAGCAGGTAAAAGACGTGGATATACATTATTGTTGGTTGGCCTGAGGTAGTTACTAGGAAAATATTTCATAAGGCAAGTTTGTCTTTTCTGTTGCAGAAACTGACAAATGTTGTCTTGGAAAGAATAATAAAGGCTGAGAATCCTTTCAGAATAAACATCTTATAATTCAGAGTAGCATAGTTTTCATAACCCTTGTGCTTAGGTTTTTTTGTTTTCCAATTTGGGGTGGGGGGTGTGGTTGGTTGGTTGGTTGGTTAGTGGGGCTTTTTGTGTTAGTGTGGTTTAATGTTTAAAAGAGAGATTCTGTATGGATGTTTTTCTTCACTTACTGTTTCAGTGTTCTGCCCAGCTCAAAATTCTATCCTGATGAAAACATATTAAGTAAAAAAACTTCACATCTTCATTTTAAAGAGCTGATAGCATTTTTTCTGAAAATTTGGTATTTTGAAACAGAGGCATCCTGTGTATACTTTTAATATGGTGTGGAAGGTGTGACTGTGTCTGAACTGCCATGCAGCTTTCCACAGTTACATTCCAAAGAGCAACTCAGCTTGGGAAAACAGAGGTGAGAAAGAGAGGTCTGACAACAGCCAAACAAATACACACATTGAATTCTACAGAAATGTAAGAACAGGTAAAATCAGACATGTGTGTTCTTCATACTGTCTTAGTTTGCAAAGGACATTCTGAGTTTGCCTTTCAGAATTTTTTAGTCTAACCTGAGTATCCTTCTTGTAGTGGCAGATTGGATACTGGACAGAGACCCACAAGAAGAAATACTCAAGGCTTTCAAACTGTTTGATGATGATGACTCTGGTAAAATAAGTCTGAGAAACCTGCGCCGTGTTGCTAGAGAATTGGGTGAAAATATGTCTGATGAAGAACTACGGGCTATGATTGAAGAATTTGATAAGGATGGAGATGGAGAAAGTACGTGTTGGCAAATGAAACACCATACAGTCTTGGTTGTTTTGTTTTTTTTATTATTCCCCTTTTAGATGTTGTTTTGTTGTGGAAATGTCCTCTTTAATTTCCTTCTGGATTTCTTTCATATCAAACATAATTTAGCATACAAATAATATAGATGGTTGCTTTTGATAGCTAGTAATCCTGGAGTCTAAGAATCGAGTTCATTCACCACCAACTCTTACTCAGCCAATGTCTGTTAAAAGATGGGTGAAAGTGTAGTTGAAGGTAGAAGTAAGAGATTCTGTGTACCTATGTTTCATTTTTATTTCCTTATAAATCAGTAAAAGCATTAAAGTGCTGAGAGAAAGCCTTTTGCTCACTTATTCAATACGTCTTAAGTGGTAATGTGTCATTGTTGTGATTTCAGCTTTGGATATGGAGTATTAAGGTAATAAATCATGCTGGAAGTACCCTGGGTATATGTAGGATCAGCTTGGATGGCTCTTTGACGTACTTCTGAGCCTTGGAGTGCATAGTGTGAAACGTGGCTCTGCAATTGAAAAGATCCATACAGAGTAGGCTGCAGAAGGGGTTTACTAGGTAGACAAAGAATGAATTAGCAAATCAAGTTTGATACTATGCTTGTTAAATAATTTTGAACACTGAAACTTAAAGTTTTTTTGTTAACTTCAAAACCACCTTATTTTTTTCATCAGAAGCCTTAATGCCTCGATTTTGAGGATCACTCACTTAAGACCTTTTACCTAAAGTCCACAGAACACCATTCTTTCAGGGTGATGACGCGTATCTGAGATTTCACCAGATGACTGCTGGTCATCAGTTTTTCCTGTAATAGTGGTATTTGTTTGTGAGCATCTGTTGGATTTAAAACCCACACATAATAGTGTTCTCAGCCTTTTGACAGTCTTCTATGCTGTTTGTATAGGTGTTATTTTTCCAAAGTCATTGCTATAGAGGTAAGTGAAAGTAGAATTCGTTGTGCAAATATGATTTGTCTTGTGTTCATCTTCTGGAGCTACCAAATGACATGTCAGAATCATGGATCAATGTTCTTTTGTCACATTGCTGTTTGGGTACTACAAATGGAACATAGACCCTTAACTCCTTTCATGAGGGTTACAGAGTCATAATTATTTTGTATCAGTGCTAGGTTTTTTAAAATCAAATTGATCAGTCAAGAGTAATTGATCAGCTCAGTTTCCTCTTATTCAGTCATCTCTTCATTGTCTTTGTTAAAGCAATCAAGCAGTAGATTGAATATGGAATATTGACAACATAATGTGTGTTTATGGTACTGTTTATCCTTAAAGTTCTGTATATTTTTTGTTCTTTAAAGAAAACTGAGGCTGTTCTAGCTTTTTAAGATTCATTCTGAGAAAGTAAACTATCCTGTGAATCACCATTTCATTTTTCTTCAAAAACCTGAGCCATGTGGCAAAATCTTACTGCATTCTAATTCTCCTTCTTTTTCTGCCCTCAAAAAAAAAGTGGGAACTGTTAATTGTTACCATTTTTACTGATATGTCAAATACAGGAATACTACTACCTTTAACACCTTTATTACATTTGAGAGATAGTTTTGCTTACAGTGAAATAAGATATCTTGTATGGTACTCAGGTTACATGAACCCATATGTTCTCAGCAAAACCACTGAGCTCTACTGGTAGACTTTACACAGATATCTGAAAAAGAAAGTATCTAATGTATTTTTGTCTGCCATAAATATGTAAATAATCTTATTTTGGTGTTCCTGGGTTTAGGAATTACTCTGGTTTTGAGCAAACTTCAGAAGCTTCACTCATGTGGTTTTGATTATCTTGTGTGGATGCATCTGTAGGAAAAACTATTCAGTCTCATGTCTTAGATTTTGGCACAGAATTAAGAAAAATATCCAATCCCACCACTGAAAAAGTGTGCACCTTTAACTCTCAAGATTTTAAGTCAGCTTTATATTAGCTATAATTCTAGTTAGTTCTTTTATGATTACTTTGTCACAGAGTTGAGGGAAATCTGATGCCATGAAGAACAGTGCTTCTTTCATGGTGCTTAACTTGTGAACAGATCCTACATCTGAAGAGGATTAACTGGGATTACTTGGGTTACTGGGAATTATTGTAACTACATTACTTTTTGAAGTTTATTTGAATGATCCAAAATTTGGTTGTCATTATAGTGTTGTATTTTCACTTTGCAGATGGTTTCAAGGATGTTGTAAACCAGAGAATATTTTGAAGATGATGTTTGAATTGTGCTGTTACTATGTTATTTCTATGATAAAACTGTGGAAATGCTTTTAAAGCCATACAATGACAGTATTTTTTTGTCTTCGAACTAGATGTAGCTGTGTGGTGAGCTTGTGTTTAAGAGCATAGGGTCCTAAGCTAGACTAAATCTACTTGTTTCATATTTTTTCCACGCATCACAGCTGGGCATCTTTAGGTTTTTAAATTTTTTTTTATTCTTTAACATAGCTGAATTTTTAAATTTTTTTTCTAGCTGTGAATGTAGATTTTTTTTTTTTTTGCAGTGCTTTGTTTAGGAATAGCTTGACAGTGTTGGCTGGGATAGATAATTGTCAGGGAGAATTCTTTGTATGTGTCTTGTCTTTCCCATACCACTGACTTACTCTAATCATTCCCCACTATAGTAGTTAGTTGTAGAGTGAACATGCTCACTGGTTAACTCTTTTACAGTGGTTATGTTTTAACGTATGAGTGAGGTCAGTATCTCAGATATAACAGGAGCAAAATAATTAATGAATGCTAATTAATGTATTATGAATTCATTTCTTCAAGTGCAGTTGTGTAAAATTTCTGTTAATTATAAATGAAGAATGAAAAAAATTCAGATGGGGAAAGGATCATCAAAAGTCCATTTTAATTCTGTCTAATATATGGAATAGTTGCTAAATGATCTTAAAATTTGTTTTGTGATTGGCAAGTGTTACAGACTGGGGAGACAGGAATAGCATTGTTTGGTCTGTGATGGTAGATTGGGTGTAAATGTTTTGAATTATGATTTTAAGAATAAAACTGAATTCAGTCATAACTAGCTGAGGTATTGTTGCTTGAGAAGTACTTACTTAATAAAATTTAGATACCATTCTTAACATTTTTATAGACCTTTAAAATAATACTGTTTTGCATAGCCATCTTTTTTTACATACTCTCAGGGGTTTTTTTCTATCATCTTTCACTTTTAGAATACTTTTACCTTTATAATTAGATACAATATAAGTGATTATCAGCGAGCTAGATTCAGGCTTAAGTATTCCACATAATAAAGTATGCATTCTGATTTCACGTTAAATGAAAAAACTTGTGTAAAACCCTTTTCTAGAAGCAAACTTGTAAACCCTTGTAGCAATGGATCAGATACAACAAATACTAACAGAGAAGCCTTTAAGTAAAGTATAGATTTGCATTTTTTATTTTATGGTTTATCGTTGTTTGCAGTTTGTCTAATGGTTTTATTACTTTTTCCTTTTTTTTCTTCTTTTTTTTGCAGTCAATCAAGAAGAATTTATTGCTATTATGACTGGAGATATTTAGCATTAGAAGAAAAGAAATTAACTCACGACAAAAGGGAGAAGTTGTTGGCAGCTTCCATTACAATATTTTGTACTTATATTTATTTCAGTAGCTGGAGTGGTGCAGAAAGTTACTTGTCACAGGACCAAAATAAAAATGGGTTACATGTACTGATAATTCAGTACTTTCTATCATTAAGTATTATCACTAAAATAATTGATGTAATATTTTAGGACAAGTAAGTAATGCTGCATTTCACAAAGTTTGAACTGTTTGTAAACTAGCTTTGTCTCAGATTTCTAAATTGTATCATAAGAACCTCTTGAGGTTCTTTGTGTTAGCATTAGTTGTGGCCTTAGTTTTGATACATAAGGTTTGAAAAACTTCCATTTTAATAAAACGTTCTTTACTACTACTAGTTGAAAGTGTTATTTTTGTAGTTCAGTCTGAGCTGTACTAGAACGGACAATGATTCAGAGAAAATGTTTTTCTTTTTCTATTTATAAGCTTGTACTACTTCTCATTTAGATTAATTGTAACTTTAAATGAGCAAGCATATGCGTCTTCAAAGATATAATTTATTAACTTGTTACCCCTGTATGATTACAAATGGCACACCACTATGCATAATGATAAACTGATTTCAAAACATGCTTAAATCTATCAGATGTCAGCCAGAAATTCTCTCCAATATCCACAGTTCTGATAGTTGTGGAGACAATGACAAACTTCCTGCAGGCCAAGTATTAGCATTAGAATCTATTAGCAAAAACACCCTACATGAAATATAAAACATATTTTAAAAATCCTTTAAAAAACGTGCAACAAACCCCCACAACTCCTAACCAATATTTTGGAATTCTAGATTTGTTTGGGAGGTGAATGTTTAGGGGAAAATATTCAGTGTTTTGGACTGAGCCTATGGATGCTACAGATTTCTCTTAACAAATATATTTTAGGATCAATGTGAGAATTGTCCAGTTCAGCAGCTTCTGACTTTGTTTTTAATTTTTTTTGTAAACTATTTCAGGGACACTTTTAGTTTCTGCAGACAATTAAAGGGATAAAGAGCTGGAAAGGTCTGTTAGTAGGCTTCAAAACCTTTTCCCTCAAAAATTCTACCTTTGAATCTGCCAGGTGTTCTAACATGCTGCAGTGGTCTTTATAGGCATGGCGTCATCATTGTAGATGGCTGGCACTTACTTCTTGATAGATGACCACTTACTGTGTATAACTCTTCCAGTAAGTTGTACTTTGTGTCTTCTCAATTGAGGCCTTATTTCTAGCTTTTGCAGTGTACTTGGTAAACTTTACTTTGTTCTTGCAGACGTGGCAGCATTTGTTAAGGGCCAGGTAACAAGAGCATAAGGCTCCATAAAAACAGGCCAGTGACCTGGAGAGAGGTCTTACAAGTTGCTCAGACTGTGGGGATGACACAGAAGAAAGGAAAAAGAGACCATCAGAATAATGATTGTCTCAGTGTTTGGTTTTACTTTTTTTCTTCATTTCATTGTTCTGGTGATGTTTGCATTTCAAACCAATGCTTGTTTTGTGCTGCTGTTAAAAACGAGGTCCTTTTCTGTTAAAGTTAAAAGGTTTTTAATAAAAAAAATTAACAAGAAAAGACAAAGACAAGGTAAAGGAATTACAGCGTCCCTGGACGCTGGGTGTACTTGGCACGGAGCTAGAACACACCTTCTCCTAGAGAGAGATTTTCTTTAAATACTTTTTTCAGTTAGTCCTTTATCAATTTTTGGCAGAGGAATCTCTTATCCAGGAACACCTTGACAGAGGTAGAAGTTTGCGTAGTCATTGGCAGAGGAGTCTCTTATCCAGGAACAGAAGTAGAAGTTTGTATAGTCATTGGCAGAGGAGTCTCTTATCCAGGAACACCTGGACAGAGGTAGAAGTTTGCATATTCATTGGCAGAGGAGTCTCTTATCTAGGAGTAGAAGTTTGTACAGTCATTGGCCGAGGAGTCTCTTATCCAGGAACACCTTGCCAGGAGCAAATCGCCCTGCCTAAGGGGGCTTGTGAGTGATTAACATAACTATTAAGTAAAACTAGAATGGCTACATTTCAACACAAACACTGCATCTACAAGGATCAATATTATATACATAGTATTAATTATTTGCGAAAAACCAACACTATAATATGCATTTATAACACTGCTAACAGATGATCTTGCAGTTTTGTGTAGGGGTTGTTGCAGTTCCTGTTGACTTTTCTGGATATTCACCATCTGACATAATTGTGATCGATCAGAGCTTGGTAAAATCTAATCTCTGAACTTGTAACAGTCTGCTCAGCCCCAGCATTGACACTTTATTCAATTCTGTGTGTTTTGTGGGGGTCACACCTCTCCTGGTACTTTTTTTGTAGTTCTCTTGATCTCACAGGATACAGATTCCCAATTTTTTCTTTCTATACTTTGCCTGATACGCTAGACAAAGACAATAACTTGGTGGCCCATTTTATCATTTCTGTTGTAGTATAGTGTCAAGGTTCAGCAGTCTTCACTGCTAATGTAACAGGTATGCTGTTGGATGTGTGCCTTGATTCTAGACTTGGAAAAGTGGGCTACTGCTAAATTAACAAGGTCTGGCTTGGGGTACCTGGGACAAATGTTTCTCTGTCACCTTTGCTAGGAGGACAGTGATGCCTAAAGTGGAAGTCTAAAAATGGCAGCTTAGGAAATGTTGTAATCCATTGCACTGAAATCACTAGAACCTCTTTTTAAGAGCTTATGATAACAAATATTTATAACTGTGCCAAATAGTCCATCAATATCCTAATTAGTCCCACGCAACTTTGCAGAAAATGAGAATTTTCAAATGAGTAAAAAAACAATGTTGGTGTCCAGTGTACACCAAATAATACTCTACTGGCTTATTTTAGAGCTGTCTTTTACGTACTAGGTTTGTGACATCAAACATTTGGTTTGTGTTTATTCATGGAAAAGTTTCCATGGCACAGGTAAGTTATCAACAGTCGGACAATTTTAAGGTTTCATGTACTGCATCATGTAGAGGCCCAGCTTGAGTTGTTGGTATGCTTGACTTTACCACGTACGGCAGAGCTGTGCTTAACCATGCCGTTGGAGCTTGGCAAAGAGGAAAAGGGAAACGGTGACAATTTGTCTGGCAACAGAGCAGAGGCCAAAGAGGTACTTTGTGAAAGGAGGGATGAGCACAGAAGCAGTGGGAAGGGACACAGCTGGCCCTGAACTCTTAAGCTAAGCCACAGGCCTGCGTGAGAGGAACAGCCGCCCAAAAGAGAGGGCATCAGGGTCCGTGTTCATCTGTTCATCTCTGGTCTCTCAAGTTCATAGTAGAGCTCCTGGATACAACTTCCTGCACTGTGGTTGCAGGAAGATCTTTCTTTGTGACTGGCATTGTGTGGTGGTTAAGCCACGAAGCAGAGTGTGGAAAAATCCTTCAATTTTTAAATCCCTGTCCTAAGAAAGTTTTGCAGGCTATGTGCAGTTCTGGAATATAAAAAGTAAACTGTTAGCAGAGGTTTCTATCACAGATTACTCAAGAAGAGAGGATATGGACAATTGCACTAAATCCACTTGCCCCATAGATTGCTTCTAGTTGCTCATAACCCCTCACACAGTTGGAGTTTTTTTGTGGACTCGAATCTGATGGATGTGCTGCTCTGCTGAGACAAATTTCAGGCAAAAAATGCCCTGGAATGAGTGCTTCTTCCAAAGTGAAAGGGCTTCAATAACTCCCTTTTCTTCTGCCAATGAGAGATACCAGGAGGTGAAAGTGAAAAATAGGGGTGGCTGCAAGACACAGAAAAAGAAAGAAAGAAAAAAATTGAATAAGGGCTCGATGTTAAAATGGTGGGACCTTATCCCCTCCAAAACCCAGTAGAGCCTTCTCTCTCTCAGGCATTTTCCCCTTGGCGCAGTTCCAGTCACAGCCGGCAGGGGCCGCTGGTGGCGTCCAGCTCAACAGGGCGGGTGCAGCGATTCCCCCAGGGCTGCAGGGGGCGCTGTGGCACACGGGCCAGTGTCTGTCTCCCACGGCCAATGGCGGTCGCCGCTGGCAGGAGGGATGGAGAAGGGTCTCGTTTACAAACTTCCCGGGGCAACGGCGGTGATGACGCTCTGAATAGGAAAAGGAGCTGTTGCAGGTATCTCAAGAGAAGCAAGCTGGAATGGCAGGGCGGGCGCACCCGGAGGCAGCAAGCAAGCGGCAGCAGAAGCTGTAGCGTGGGGACTCGGGCAGCAGGGAGTGAAGGGCTGGTGCAGCACCGACCCGGAGCAGAGGCGGAGGCACGGCGGGCGCTGGGCAGCAGGAGCCTGGCTCCCGAACACGACAGAAGGGGAGGCTCCCCGGAATTTCTCTCCGGCGCTGGCTGGAACCTGGGTCTGCGCTGTGTTGGAGGGGCAACCCCTAGCGGGAAAGGAGGGCAGTCCCAGCTCCTGGTGGGGCACGCTCTGGCCCTGTGCTTCCCAGAACAGAGCAGCAAAGGAAGCCAAGCCAGCGCGCTCCGTGACGGAGCCGAAGCAAAAAAACCCAACCAAACAACAACAACAAAACCCCCAACGAAACCAAACAAACCCCACAAAAAAACCAAACCAAAACAAACAAAAAAACCAAACCTCAGAAAACCAACCAAACAAAAAATCCCAAGAGAAACAGGCAAAACGCACAGAAACAGCAAGATCCGTGACAGAGATGCCTGGCGCTCAGTCCGAGGTGAGAACTGTCGCTCGCCCTCCCCGGGAACCCCGGCCCAGCCTTCATTCATCGCCGCAGCCCCAGAGCCAGGGAGGATGGAGCTTGAGGCGGGGACTGGAGAAAATAAAACAGATAAAACCCCCTAAAATGGGATGGGATAATAAACCATCCCCAAGAAGTGGTCGTATAAGTAACCCTTTATTTGTTTTGGTTGAACTGGGTACTACTATTAAGCAGTAAATGGCTGTGACTGCAGCCTGCTTTGGTGCTCAAGGAACCTGATTGAAGCAAGAAAAAGCATTTTCTTTGACATTTCCATTAAGTCAATAGATTGTTGAAGATACCAACTGGCACTAGGAAAACTTTTGTCCAACTCATTTCCTCTAGTTACCACAGATGTAAGTCTATAGGGATGCTTAGAATGTTCCCATTTAGAGTAGAGAAAGGAAAAACTATTCTGCAGAGGAAAAATAGTTCCACTGTTTTGGTGCTTCCCTAAGGTACACCAAGGGAAATACTTGGACAAATCCATTCAGGCACTCTTACTAAGATGTTACACACATTTGCAAAAAATCAGCAGAAGCATCATACACTTCTAGAGAATCTGCAAGTGTCTTACTTTTATGATTGCACAAATGGTATATCTACTGTAAAACTTGCTAAGCAAGCTGAACACATTGGCAATTACCAGCAGTCAGAAGTGATAGATCTCAGAATGCGTAAGTGGAAAATTTCCATATGGAGGTCTTTTTGAAATGACATATGAGCGTATCGGTGGTGGAGGTTGTATTTTCCACTTTTTAGTCTTTAGTATTTTGAAAATCACAAATAAAAGAGTGCTTAAATGAATTTCAAAGGAAGAAATAAGTTTAAAGGAATAATTCCTTTAAAATATCCCTCTTAAAGGGATAACGAATCAGCCTAGCAGGAAGGGGCAACTTTTCTAAACAAGATTGTTTAGAATGTTTAGCAGAAATGATGTTATAACATCTGCATAATTTTTTAAATTGCAAACTAATTATGAATTAGTTTACTTTATTTTAATTATAAGATAATGAAATGAGCTTCTGAAAGGGTCTTATTTTCATTTTTTTTGCTAGTTTTGGTTTTGGATCTTTTTCTTAAGTGAACTTGAAGTTTGACTGATGATAAAGCCTGCTTTATTGGTTTGGAAAGGATTTGGACAATTTGTATTAGCAAAAACTTGCAGTAATTTCCATCAAGTTCTGAAGCCTCTTCCTTCTTTCCCAGCTGTTGGCAGGCACTCTTCGCACTCCTCTGCTGGATTCAGAGAGGTTGCAGCACAGTGACTGTCCCAGCTGTAACTGGAAATATAGGATAAGAAAGAAATATATTGGAGTACAGTTACCATTGAAATGGGAGCTGTGAAAACTCGTAAAATAAATAGATCTATTTTAACCCGGTTGTGGTGGGGTTAAAAAAGCCCAAAAAGCAACCAATTTGTGCTCTCCTGGTTAGTGAAAGGCAGAGCTATACAACAGAGGTTAAAACTAGATAATGTGCTGAAAAGGAAAGTAGTAAAATGTCTGTGTGCTTTTCTGATTGCTATATATATAAATAAAACAATCACATCCAAACAACCCAATAAATTGAAATTGCAAAGAATGCTAGTTAATGTAGATCATACTGGGCCACCCTTAAAAAGACATTTAAATAAGGCAGCTGTTTAGTTATTGAGCCCTCATTGGAAGTTAGCTGCTTACCCAGTACTCCTAAAAGTGCAAACCATAATCCCACTATCCTAATGGAGACCTCTTCATTTAATAAAATAGGTGCTGATGTTTGGAGCTGTGTAAGTCAACTAGTTATGCCAGTTTATAATGGCTGCCACATTTATGGAAGCAGTTGGAGTGCTAACAGCATCTGGGTAATTCCTCTGTGAAACACTGAATTTCATGACTTGGAAAAGTGTTAGAAGGTACTGCTTTTTCTTTCTCACACATTTTTTTTTTGTTTGACCAATTGTTTATGTCCTACCCAGGGCAATCCTCACAGGAAGATTTATTTATATTACTATTGTTTTAAAACATTGATGTTCAGGATGTTACTTGATTGCTTAATGAAGCGGTTCACTAGACATGTATATTGTTGTGCTGTGCTTTACGTTTTAAAAAAGTTGCACAAAAGTTAGCCATGTCTTTTCATGTTCGCTTCCCTAAAAGCAGCAACTTCCAGTCGGTAATCAAATGTGGTACTTGGCTGTGTTCAGAGAAAGGGACAAAGTTCGTCAGTTATGGTTTTACCCACTAGGGGGACCCATTGTTACGACTAAAAAGTGGGCTCTGAAGTTTTAAGTAAAACCAGCGTGATCAAATGTCAGGCGGAATTTTTATACCTGAATCTTTTTTCTCTTAGAGTGCATGCACACCGTAAAAATCTGTGGGCCTCTTCCACCCATTTAACTAAAATTTGCCAACTTCTATGCAGCACAGATAAGAACTATTTTGCATGTATTGACGGCTTATGTTTCTGTGTCATGTCACTTTGCAGATCTATAAAAATAGACATAAAAAAATTTGGTTGCTTGTGGTGTGCAGAATTTACTGAGAAAATATGTACTTATTCAATTATATGCTGGTAATTTAATTTGATTTTATTTCTGAATGGAGGGGGAAATGTGTCCTTTTTTTTTTGTTCTGACAGCCAGATAGTACACTTCTGTCCAATTTTTTTCCTGCTTCAAGCAGTCACACTACTTTACTCTGGTGACTGTATGTAAAGGCACTTTGCAATATCTTCCCATGCCTGCATTTCCCCCGTGCTAGACAGCTTTGTTTCGATTGTTCTGCCCATCACATTTTCCTGCCTCCCTGCTGACTCTGAGATGGTCCTGTGAAGGGGATCTGTGGCTGCTCCTGTCCTTTTACTCATGATCTATCTCCTGCACTGTGCCACTCCTTAGTATCCCTTTTAGCTCTTCCAAGGACCTCATGCCTTGTTTTGTCTCTGATGCTTTCCCCCTCCTTACACTAGCACAATCACAGCCCTTCCCTTGCTTAGGTAGATTAGAGGAACAGGCTTATAAAAACCAGCAGTAAAATGGTCTGGAAATTTCTACATGCAACATTTTTTGATCAGTGGTCACTTCACCTGATGGTATTACACCTTGTTTTCTCCTCTTATGCCCATTACTGGGTCGGAGGCAGAGGAGGGAGGGCATTTTCTTTTAATTGTTCTATTGTCTTTTGTCAAGATGAATTTGGCACTCAAATTCTAAAACGTTGAGGCAGCATGTTTCTTAGAAGTAAAAAGCAATTTAAGTTATTTCTGCCTGCCTAGATTGAAGTTGATTTAATGCTGTTTCTAATGCTGTCAGCAAGTGTTCTTTTTCTCAGAAAGGATGCAAAGCTTTATTTATCCTTGCTATTTCACATATTTATTATTTTAAATTCTTTCCCAGTTGTGATGGGAATGTGATGCAGTACTATTTCTTTTGGTTTTTAACAAGGATTTTGTATTTAAGTATGCTCAAATGAGTGAAAATGTATTTTTAAATTAGTGTTTACTACAGAAAATTTTTTTTTTGCTTATATGAAAGACTGATAAGCAACTGTGCTGTGTGACCATTTAAAAATATTTCCAGCAAAGGGCCTATTTGGTTCCATTCAATGGCCCTTTTTGACCATTGTGAAGAGCACTGAGATGAAATATTCAGGTCACATCTGAAGAACTAATGGATCTTCTGGTTGATTTCTACAGTGAAACACAGGAGATGGGCCTCTCAGACACTCAGTTCTTGGTCCTTGAACCTCACGGACTTTCAAATTCTCCGCTACCACTGGAAAATAAGTACCTGCATATCCCTCTGGAGCGACATACACTTCCTAAATCACATTGTTGCTTTTGCAATTGTTACACTCATCCTGTTTTGGAATCTTGATGTACTACCTGTGGCAGACTTCCAGGTATTTTTATTTTACTACGTATTTATTATTCATGTGAGTTTACAAGGAGAATAAAAACAAACTGCAGAAAATTTTGTGAATGTGATAAAATGGAAGGATAAATCTGCACCCACTTCTCCCCTATTGATATTAATGTGTCATGCAGAACTAAACCTGATGTTGGCTTTTCTGTGCAAGTCTTTGTGAATCCAGCACACCTAATAATTCCACATACAGGGGGTAAGGTAGGCATTTCTCAGGTATTTCCCTCTACTTCAATGACATGAAACATGATACATGTGAAAATCATGGGGGGAAGCTAATATTTTGCAAATGAAGTGAAAATTAAATGCATACAAGTTCTCTAGTCCTCATGAGCTTGATCTATCCAGAGATCTGCCTCAGAGAGCTGCACTGGGGCAGCTGGAGAGGCAGTGTTAGGATGGAACGCAATGGGGGAGGTTTTGTTCCAGGTGCTGTGGACTCTGCAGCACATGCCATCAGAGAGGACATTATCTTCTCCTTACTCCCGTTGTAAAGTCTGGTATCTCAGTGCTCACCTAACTTTCTATGGTGGATTAAGTTATGTAAAGTGTAAACTTCTTCTATGTCTTTTGTTAGGGTTGTGTTTGTTTTTTTTGTCACAGAGGCATCAGAGACAAAAGGGATGTTGACATCTGAAATTATGGAGTCTTTGCAACTGTATGATATTTGTCTGCTGAAACCTTGCATTATGCTAATTAAAGGCTTAGCTGTATTAAACTGGTACCAGTAGCCTTGCTTTGTCCTAAGGTCCATGGATGGCAGTGGAGCTGTTGCACCTCCTGTTACAGTCTCACTGAGAACTGGACAGGGTATGGGGTCTCCCAATTCTTGTGTCATGGTAGTTTTAGAGGCCTTCCATGGGAGCCTCCTGCAGATATCTGACAGAGTTCATGGTGTTGCAACTGCGTGCATCAGACTGGACTGTGTTAGGACACAAGCTTCAGTGCAAAAAAATGTGTTAATTCAGATTTTGTTCTTGAAAAAAAGAAAGGACAATGTATGCAATCTAGTAGGAAATTACTGTTTTTAAGCTGCTATGAAGATCTGTGATAAATAAGAATAAAAGATAGGATAAATGAGCTATAATGCCCCAATGATAATAATAGTTATGACCTTGTAATTTAGCACAGGCTCATAGCATTTAATTTCTTGTTGTTTCTGATTGCTAAATGACCACCTAAAAATGTGCAGTGGGTAGGTATTTATATTAGACTTCATTTGCAATCATCAAAATATTTTCTTTAGGAGATCTAAAAATCAAAATAACCTAAATGTGCTGCTAATCTAATTTGATTGCGGCCTGTAAACTGCGTGCTTTAAAGAACTCAAGAACCTGGTGGCTACTTCTGAATCTATTTTTCTCTTTAGCTTTGGAAAGAAGTATTTACGTGAAAGGGTAATGAAACTAAATAAACTAAGGAGGGACTGAAAGAAACTAGTATGTTCTGAGAGTTACTAAAATGGATTCTCTTTGTCTAGAAGTGAGTTGGTGCCAAAAGAGTGGTCTCAAACTCATGTTGAAGATTAATTTCATTTATTTGTTTGTTTGAGTAGCTTACAAAATATCTATGTAAATAAACAATACACCCAAAATCCAAACTAGCAAGGTCCTCAGCACTGTTTACTAAGGCTAGGGTGTATAATTAAAAAACCCAAATAAACTAATACAAGCAAGAATATAATTACACTAATTCTTACTACTTACTTTTTTGTAAACTGTTCCTGGTGTCTGATAGATTCCTACGCTTGTTTTATATTCTGAGACACATAGTAATATGACTCTAGTATCCCTCTTTTAAATTGCCATAATGTTAACTGCAGTTTGAAATAACTACAAAGTTTTATAAACTGTAGAATTACATGAAATTTGCTTTTTTTCCCCATGAGCACCTTTTTTTTCTGCTCATTAGAAGCAAACTTTTTGAATTCTGGTTGGCATCTTTCCTCAGAGCTTGATCTAGGAGTGCATGATAGATTTGCATATTTTGCTATATTTGCATTTTAAAAATCCTAACTTAGAAAAGTCAAACAAATGTAAATTTTGGGAATTCAGTGAAAGGAATCCAGAATATCTACCAGGATTTACTAACTTGCCATTTAATCTAAATACAAAATATGCACAGCAGTTGTGCAACTGTATGTTTATATGCAGCTCCACATTTTTGACTGAAAAGTGAGCTTTCTTAATATAGACTAAAGTGTGATTTTGCTTGAAAAAGTGAATCTATAAACTTAGCATCATGTTTATTGTCTTAATGACTTTTCAAATTCCAGACTTGATATGTACACTGGCACAACAACTTGTTTATCATATCTAAAAGCTCCGTCTGAGGTCAGCAAGTCTAGCTACATTCAAGGGCCAAAATGAATGCAACATCTGTGGGAATGGTTGCTTAATTCAACGTCTTATCAAGTTACCACATCAATCCAGGGTTTTGGTGGTGAGGACTATAAAAATGCAGCTGCCTTGTCTCCAAGTTTCTCCACCCTGTATTGTGTTTTCCTGTATTCCTCCCTTCTGTTTTTCACACAAAAGGGAGTTTACTGAAATGCCTGATTTGTCCCCAAACTACTAAACATTGAAAAAAACCAGGGAAAACAGCAAGACTTTCGAATGAAGGAAGCACTTAACTTGTCTTGTTGCTAACCTAAGGCTAGGCTCTGTTAGGGGAGTCATTGAACAGTAGCATGTCCTTTTCCATGCAGCCTTCCAGTGCCACCAGCTCTGCCTGTCCTTCAGGGCGCTTTTAAGATGGATGTGCACCACCGCAGTCCAATCCCTGGGAACATGTAGGTCTGGGTAAACAGGAGAAATGTGTGTGCTAATACCTGAGGCAGGTTTGAAGTCTTTGCTGGCAAGTGCCTTCACAAGACGTGGGGAGCCCATCTGTGACCCCTCATGCCACTCTGATGAGTGCAAGTTACTATGTTTGGTAAGGCTGTGGCTGTAGTGCATGAGTACACAGAACTTTTGTAAACATTGTACAAAAGAACTGATTCAGCCCTTGTGAAGGGAAGAGTCCTGGCGCTGCATGACCCAAGGCAGCTCACCTGAGTGGAGCTGATTTTAGAGCACTGGCTCACTACTGTTACAGTCTTAGTTAGGGTATAAATGCTAACTTTATTTTAAAAATGCATTTTGAAAGACATGACACGATGCTGCTTCAGCATTGTGTAATGAGATAATTTGGTTTCAGCTATCAGGAGTTAACTCTGAGAATGTCCTGTTGAATATCTACACAAACTGCTTTTCCATCCTGGAAGGTTTCTTGTATTAAACAAAGGGTTTTTGAGGTGATTTTTTAATTTGTTTTTTTTGGTCTTTTTGTTTGCTTTTTTTGTTTTGGATTTTTGTGGGGTTTTTTTGTTGATTGTTTGCTGGGGTTTTTTTGTGGTTGGGGTTTTTTTTTCTTTTTTTTTTTTAGGTTTCTTTTTAATACCTTCCTTTCAGAATGCTGCAATATTTGAACAGAAATCAAGTTGTTGCTGAAAAACCAAAACCAATAACCAACCGACTGACATCTCTTTTTCTTTTCTGGGCTAAGGTCCAATTTCACACAGCAGTGGCAAAGAAAAAGAAAATGCATTGCTAGATTCAGTGAGAAATATTTTAACAATATGTAATCTCTGTCAAGATAAAATGGCTTTGTGATTTACATTACAATAAATCCTGACCTTTAAGTGCTGCAGATTAACCTAATCTGTGTAGTACTATATTCTATCACTGAATCAACATATGAAGCTAAAGCAAAGTGTTTGTCCCACTGTGGTGCCACTGGAGAGTACGTAGGAAAGCAGATTATGGTGCACAGTGCCACGTGTATCACAGCTGTGATGTAACTGAAATGTCTACTGTGGATTGACAGACTGACTTGCTACCACTGTAGGAAGTAAGTTAATATATTTATGAATATAGAGCATATAATATTTAAATTGAAATAAATCAGGACATTTAGAATAAAGTTCAAAAATGTGGGCTGATTTTTTAGCAACAATTCTCATATAATTTCCTCATCACTTACTGCCCTCATTAATTTTATTTTCAGTTTTTTTAAGGATAGCAACTTATGTGTCAGCACAGACATTGCGACCTTAATTTTCTTTTTTTTCTTTTGTCTCAACACGTGGTGTTTGACTGTAACCTTTAGTAGATGATGTCACCTCTGGCACTTCAGTTAGTCTTCTTTTGTTCCTTTTTTTGCAGAAAAAAAAAATCCCAGAATGAATATTTCAGTTTCTTTAGTTTACCCAATGGTCACTACCAAACAACACATAATATTCACCAAATTGTCTAAGCAGGTAATGAAGTAGTGACTAAAACAGGAATTCTTGACACATTATCCCATAACAAAGCACTGAATTTTACTTTGTCACGGTTTGCTTGAAGCACTTTAGTGCAGTCTACAACTTTCTCATGAGGGGAGGAGACGGGGCAGATGCTGGTTGCTGTGGTGCTCAGTACAGGTCTTGAGTAAATGGTGTGAAATTGTGTCATGGGAGGATCAAGATGAATGTTAGAAAAACGTTCTTCACCCAGAAGGCATGGAGCAGGCTCCCTAAGGAAGTGGCCACATCACCAAGCCTGACAGATTTCAAGAAGTGTTTGGACAATGCTCTCAAGCACATGGTGTGACTCTTGGGATGGTGCTGAACAGGCCCAGGAGCTGGACTTGTTGATAATGGCCCTGCAGGTCCTTCCCAACTCAGGATATTCTTTGGTTCTCTGAAATGTTTGTAGCAACCTGAAACCATGGAAGAAGTTTGTCTGGTCTTCCTCCAGCCTTTGGGTCACACCACCAGTTTCCTTTTAAATTTTACTATATGTAGTATTCTGAGGCCACTTAGGTTGTCTGATACATGTCAGTCGATACATGTCCCTTATCTCGGAGCTTTCAGTGGTCTTAGTATCATTCATTACACTTTCTGAACAGGATGTATGTGTATATATTGTAATATATATATAGTAAATTGTTATGTATACATATCATGTGGGGTTTTTTACATGTATATACAGACATATGTATATCTTTTTTGTTGGTTATATATGTATATATTTGTTTATATATATTCATATGAAGACAAAAAATTAGTTGAGATTACTCAAACCTGGTTCTGATAATCTGGGTCAAATTAGGTAGAAAGAGAGGAGGCCAACAGGGAACATGCTGAAGATAAAGATGGACACTGATGTGCAATACTACAAAGAGGCATAAAGAGTTAAAAGGAAGCTGGAAGGACAAGTTAAAAGTGTTGTCATGAGAGAAGGAGCTGCAGAAGCTAAATATTCTAAACTATAATTAATGGGAAGCTGTTTGGCAATGTAAGATTTGCAGTTTTGCACCTGCTGTGGTTCTAAACAGAAGTCTTCGAAAATTTTCTGATTTTTTTTCTTAAGAGAAGTGTAGAAAGTGTCTCAGTCCTCTTACAACAAAATAATTTTCTGTAAATAGTTGCTTTTCAGTTTCATTTTAATTAGGTAATATTTCTGATAGAAAGTTTTGAAATTGCTAGACTGAATCAGTCTGACAATTTAAAAAATAGCTCAGTTCGGTGGTGTAAACAATTTCTTTGGAAACTTGAGGTATCTACAGCTCAAAAGCAGCTAATAATGAAGTTTTAGAAGTTTTGCAAAGGGGGGAACGTGAGAAATTTCTCAGATTTCAGCTGTTGGTTTGTTCGTATTGTTCTTTTGCTCTTGCCTCTGAGATTTTACAGGTTTGACTGCCATGTTCTTAGGGATACGTTTACCTCCAATGACATTCTGCCTGCCTGTGGCAGGGGATGAAATTAGATCTTTAAGGTCCTTTCCAACTGAAACCATTCTATGGTTCTATGATTCTCTGACTGTTCCTGATAACATCCACCTCTGAGACAGCAGCAGTGATTCCAAGGCTTTATTTACACTGAAGTACAAGTCATAGAGTGACACTGGATTGTAATAAGTGCTGTAGGAATATTTTTTATTCCAGACTGTTCAGATATACTGTTCTGGAGCAAAAAGGACAGCTGCATGCAGTGAAGAAAGAAGTGCAGATATTTGAACCAGATTATAGTGGTAATTCCTTCTTAAAACCCTCCCCTTATCTGCCTGAGATTCTTTGCTTTGTAAGTAGCTCATCTGGGATTGGGGCAGGATATGATTTAGCAGGCAGATAGGCCAACTGAGTAGTCATCTAGCAACAAAACTGGAATAAGAAATGATGGGATATAGTGGTGTTTCATTCTTCCAGTTGGTAGGGAGCTCCCTGCATCAGGAATACAAAGGCTTGGGGGAAACCCTGTTTTCTTTGGGTTTTAACTCGTCTAGGGGTCTTCCATGGAAAAGAAAAAGAGATAAAAGGTCTTGTGATGAGAAGTTCTATTGGGTTTTCTTATTTCCCTCCCTTGCCTTCTGTGCTCATTCGTGGCTCCTCTGTTGTCAGTGCATCCAATACCTACAGGTAAAGGTTCCCCTCTCTAGGGTTGGCACCCATTTTCTGAGTGAATTTATTTAGCAGTCTTCTCTTAACCCTGGTCTTCTTCTAAACAAAATGCATA
The DNA here is from genome assembly GCA_025920805.1 of Petroica traversi. Classification (NCBI taxonomy): domain Eukaryota; kingdom Metazoa; phylum Chordata; class Aves; order Passeriformes; family Petroicidae; genus Petroica; species Petroica traversi. The sequence continues at coordinate 1,616,743 of JAHLSL010013569.1, read as the reverse complement.
TCATCACATGAAATAGGCTTTCAAAATAGTTTTCTCAAAATAATACATATAAAAGCTTCTCTGGAGGAATTATCATGCCTGTCCATTTACAGGAAGGTTTTACAGCAGCTTGTCCTGAGATGTTCCTTGTGCTTCTGTTCAATACGACCTTGAATATTTAATCAGATCTTAAAGGAGTCTGCCAATTTACTTCAAGTGGGGGGTTTCCCTTCCTTTTAATTTATAGTTTTCTCTCTCAATTACACAGCAGCTCCACTTTTTGAAAGATCCTGGATTTTTTTAAAAAATGCTTATTTTCAAGCAAAAAAAATGCCAGAATGTCAAACACAAAGTGTTTCTCCACATTATTTTAGATTCCTTGGTCACCTTCAAGAGCTAGCTAATGACAGCATGCTGCAGACAGCTGGCCTCTTAAATTACACCATCGACTTCCTGTCTGTTCATGTGGGTTTCATTCTTGGACACAACCCCCAAAGTGAGTTGTTTCTTACAATAAGAAAAAAGAATGTGGCTTTGTGAGACAGAGGAATCTTAAATCCATTTAAGAAGAGAGCAGTTAATCTCAGCAATCTGTTCACCAGGTTCAGAAAGCTGTCAGAAAGAAGGAAAAAAGTTTTTTCCTAGAGTTTTTTCTTTTCTTTTCTTTTTTTTTTTTTTTACTCCCTCCCCAAGTTGCAAATAGGTTTTTGGTTTTTTTTTCCCAGGGAGAAAAGGCTTGTCCTTGCAGTCATAAACCTACTCGTGTCAGTCGTTGTTTGAGAGGGTTTTACACTGTATCTTGCTGTAGCTGTCCCCATGTGTGATTTAGTGAAGTTTTACCAAAGGCCAGCACTGCAAATGTCAGCGGGCTTGTGATTTTCACCCACAGGCCAGGCTTCTTCTGTCATAGGCAGAGTGTCATTAGCTTCAAAGCTGGACTTTGACTGTCCTACAGGCAATGAGGAGCATATGTCTCTTTGGGAATAAACATAATCGAAATAAAATCCCCAGCTCATGAGGATGTGATCAGTAGGGAAGTGCCAGTTTCTCTACTGCAATTCCCTGCTCTATTGGTGTCCCCATAGGCACACTAATGATGTCTACATATAGGGTAAATGTTTCCCAAAGCACTGAATTTTCTATGTATCCATTATTGCATTTGATGATGTTGAAAGTACAGGTCATACCTACAATTGTTCATTCCACCTGCTCCCTCTGAAGGAATCTGCTCTGTCTGGTGTGTGGTGGTCCTTCCTCCCTTCCCTCATTTCTAGGCTTGGCCCCAGGCTCTCCACCCCAGATGTGTCACAGCAGACCAACAACCATGTGATAGCATTTTGGGTGGATTATTTTTGGGTCCTGTATGCACTGTAGGAATTGTACCCTTGTGCGTTTGAGTTTGTTGGGCACACTTGAGTTCTTCCCTGGCTCCTGCTCCTGCAGGGACAAGCTGTCACCATGCTGCTGTCAAGAGATGCTCCCCACTTTACCTCCATGGGGTTGTGTTCCTTATGAATCTCTGAAATGCCTCCTGGCCCTTTCCTATGTCTTAAAATGTAGGTGAGCATCTGGAGTAAATTTAGAAGCTTCTGATCTAGTTTTTTCTGCCCTTCTTTTTTTTGACTGAAAGTCGCTGCAGCAGTAATAAATCTGAGATCACTGAAAGAGTCCACTGCTGAAAAGAATTAATCTTGATATGGTTTAAGCCTTCATGAACCTGTTTTTATGGGCCTCTTAATTGATATTTGGGAATTATTAATGATATACCATCAATTTTTACTGCTGTAAAGAAGGAAAAAAAAGAAAAGAAACAAAATCAACCGTGTGATCACTCCAAAAATAAATGATGGAGGTCTGTCCATTTTAGAAATAGCATTAATATTCCTAGAATGACTGTAAATAGCTTGAAATAAATAAGCATTTATATATAATTGTGTCTCCTCTTTTATTTAGATTTGTACAATATTAACTGTAAGAAGTCCAGTAATGGCATGAACTGCAGAAAAATATTTTTCATTAGGAAAAAATGTACTGGAAATTTATTTTGTTGCTGAGTTGTGTGAACATGTTGATCATTCAGTGTAAAACAAAGCAAATACTCAGGTTATGAAAGGTTGTTTTCTCTCCCTGCAACTTTCTGAATTTTGCCATAACTGGATTTTCAGATTGGTTTCTGTGGTCTGCAGCTTTGCACAGCAGAAGAAATTGCAGGCATCTTTTAAACTGAGAGAGTATATTTGGATATTTTGTGGGCTGTGTATGAATTATTTTATAACATAGAGTTAGCAAGGAATGTATGAAATATATTTAGTGCCTCTTGAGAATATTTTAGGAGCATTGATTCTGACACATGGAATATAATTTACAGAGATGTAAGTTACATAATTATAAAATTATATAGTGAGTAAACACCACTTAAAAAAATAAGCCAAAAAAAACATGTGAACAAAATTGTTTGAGCCCTGCCCTGAGGTATGCATCCTTGAAAAGTGTGGAAGCTTTCACTAAACAGCCTGTGCTTTCATTTCAAAGGAAGCTTTTGGAGGATTACACAACCTGTGATTTTTCTATAAATTATTTTATCAGTAGCTGTGTTAATGTCAGTTGCATTACTAGCTGACTGTTCCTCTAGCCTTAAATTGTCTTTCAGACATGTACCAGTTTCCTTGGCTTCCCCTGTATCTTGGTTTCCAAAAAAGGAAGTAGGAGAAGGACCCTGGGTTTTGGTTTTTTTTTTCACTTTTAGTTTTTCTTACAAAAAAAGGTGAATTGTTTTGGTAATATGAGGTTCTACAATTCATTTTGATTAAATAAACAAACAAACAAATAAATAAATAAACCAGAATTAATTTATGTGTCTTAATATGAATAACTGAGGTATTAAACCCAGGTGTTGATGTTTTCCCAAATGTCACTTTAGTCAATGGGTTGAGATGAGGGAATTGCCAGCTTTCATTCAGTTTTATTGGTGACTGGGTACATTGGTTGCATAAGGGTAGCTATAGCTTTATACTAGAAGCATTAAAAAAATTTATACATTCTCCCTACTCACAAAGAATAGCTGGACAAACTGAGAATGGAAAAACCTTCTCCAAATTATACCAGCCTTGACAGAGGTACCACCATGGGCAGCAGAGGTGAGCTCTGTGAGGATTGTGAGCTGTGTGAGCTCTGTGAGAACAGAAAATACAGCTGCATATCTCAAAATACTGAGAAGGAAGTTCCCATAGGAGAAGCCACCACAACAGGAGCTTGAGATAAGCCCAGATGGCAAAACAGGAAGGCTTGAATTCCAGGCCTTGGTGGAGATTTGGAATTAGTACACTGGACAAAATTTTATTGTACAAGCTGTGGGAATAAGACCTTAAAATAAGACCTATCAGGACAAAAATTCACATGCTGGCCAACTGTGAGAAAGGAAGCAACTGGTTAGACACATGCCAGCCCAAGATACGGGAGTAGCATTTTTACCTGCTGGGTACCCTGGACTCGGCTGTATAAAAGTGGTTCCTCCAGAAGAACTCCAGTACCCCTACCACCAAAGACTAAGGAGGGTGAAGAAGGACCAGTAGGGTGCTGTGAGATTCCACAGGTGATGATATCTTTCTAGCTGATCTCTCTCACTCTCCTTCTGTACCCCTACTTTTCTCCTGTTTCTTTCTATGTCTTTACCTCACGTTCACTGTTATAAAAAAAAAATCCGTATTACTGACTTCTGTATGTGGTCTTGTTTGCAAGTTAATGCAGTTAGAGGCTTCTCTTATATCATAACAAACCCTACAAACTGCCAGGAGATGGTTTCCACAATGATTTCTCCTGCAGGTTCAGTCCTGTTCTGTTCAGTGGCATTCAGTGTAAAATTTGCATACCTGATGGGCAACAGAAGCCAAGCCATGGATCCAACAGAATACCCCGATTATGAGTGCTTATATGGTGGTAAATGTGCCATGTTGCTTTTCTCTCAAGAATAGAAAAATAAATATAATTTTGAGTTTATTATCATTATTTAATTTTGAAACCAGTCTGAAAAAGCTACCAAGTTGGTGTTTTTCCCCATTTTAAATAGATATGAAGACCAGTGAGCTTCCCAGGGAAGAGACCTTCTTTGCCCACCAGCTTTTTGTGTGATTTTCAGCAGCAGGCTATGGTGATACACCCAGGTGATACACCTTTTTTGGCAAGAGGTGTAGTGGAGAGGCTCACTGGTGTTGTAAAGCATCATTTCTACCCACAGAAACCATGCCTGTGCTTGTAGATTGGTGCTTGCCTGAACGTACAGGTTCCTTTTTGCAATGACACTTTCACTGCACTTGGACAAACCCTGGCCGGTTACTCATTTTGCAGTCACCACTCAGACAATGAAGTCTAGTAAAAAGAAACTTCTCTGAACTGAAAATTTTCCACCCAGATCTCAGATTTCTACTAGTGACTGCTTCTGGTTGGAAACAGCTATTCTTAGATACTTTTAAAATTTCTGCTTTGAAAATGATCCACAACGTTTCACCTGCTAAAACAAAACAATAAAAGCTCATTAAAAAGTAGCTATTCTGTCAAACCTCACAAAAAGGTAGCTACTCTGTAGACCTCACTGAGTTTCCGACGTGTTATTTCTTCTAACCAGAGTGACTGACCCATCCCTTTTAATAGCCAGTGGAGAAGCTGAAAATATCTACTGAAAAGTGACTTCATTATCCTAAAATGTTACATCTCCCTTGTTAAGACCGCAGCTAAATGCAGTCAGGTCTGCCCTCAAGGCAGAGCTTGGTTAAACTTTACCAGATTTCTCTTCTGCTGCTGAGCAGTTCTAACACAGTCCTGTAGGTTCTGGGTGGAACCTACAGGGACCTCTCTACAGCTAGGAGCTGATTGGGGATTGAGCTCTGTAACTCATGAGTCTGAAACCAAGCTGAGAAATGTTTTGCAAGGATATATTTAATTCTGTGAGGACCCTGACATTATAATAAGATGGCATTGTAGAGATCACCTGCAAATCACAGGAAGCTGTCTGATGTTCTCCTTGTACTCCTATGTTAAAAAAAACCCCTAAACAATAATGTCCTCTGATTGCATATCACAGGGCTAGATTTCACTGATTAATATAATGAAGCTGCATAACATTTCTCACTGGCTCCTTCCTGTACAGGGTCACTCTTCAAAGAAAATGATGTAATTTGATAGATTATTCCATAATCTGTGCAGATCATCACAAACAGCAGCCAAAGGCTTTGCTCTTTTTCTTTTCAATTTTTATTTTTATTTAATTATAAGAAATTCAAATCTCTTACTTTCAAATGAAACTGGCAGCATTTAAAATTCTGAGACATATTTCCCGCAGTTTTAACACAGAGAAGCTTTAATACATACTTTGTTTTCCAGTGGTCTAGAAGTAATTGCTGAAGGATCAGTAACAATGGAATAAAATTGCAGTGCAATTACTATAGATTCTGACTTACTATTACTCCACCTGGCACACAGATTCCGCTGGTACTGTGCAGAAGACATGGCAGAAATAAACACAAGCATCAGATGAGCTCACCTAAAAGTAGCTCATGCAATCAAGGAGTGTAGGGTAATTAAGAGTGTATAAAGCGCAGTAACAGACAAAAATATTTGCTCAAGTCTGTGCAGTCCAGCCGGATAGTTGACCTGACCTCAGAGACAGTAAAACTTACATTTAAATTCTTAAATACTACTTCTTGAATAATTTAATTACTCTTCACCCTCCTTGAGGATGCTCCAGAATGAAGAAAAGGAAGAGTGATGAGCCTGGCATGAAGGATTTAAGCAGACAAGAAGTATGCAACTGGTGGAAGAAGAGCATTGGCATGGACTAACTGGCAGCTTGCAGAGAGGACAAAGCTCTCTGGGGGTCTTTAGAGCTTTTTGGAGGGCAATTCTTGTTCAGGTGGTGAGACACTGAAAGAGATTGTCCAGAGAGCCTGTGGTTGCCCCATCCCTTGAGGGGTTCATGGCCAGTCTGGATGGGTCTTTGAGCAGCCTGATGAATTGGAAGATGTCCCTGTCCATGGAAGCAGGGTTGGGATTAGATGATCTTTTAGGTTTGTTTCCAAACCAAACCATTTTATTATTCTATATACATCTCTCCTATGAACTTGACCTTTACTGCAGGACATTTTGAAATAGATTTCATTATCTATACTTGAAATTGTTCAGGAATCTGCCTCTAGTAGAATATCATACAAGCAACAGTAATAGGGACACTTGTTTTCAGACCAGCTTGGTAAGTTTGAGTTTGCTTCCTTGGAAAAGTTATCACTACTTATTATTACTTCTGCTGCATTCTCAGATAACCTGGCATTATTTCTGTATGTGGCATCAGCTTTTCTTCTTTACAAGAGAAATCTGGGCCTTGTTATGAGGCCAAGAGCAGAGAAATTTGGACCACACTTCCATCTTTCTACTTTTGAGTTTTTTAGGACTTAACTGAGTAGCTAGAGAGGTGAGAGAATGTGAACTTATAAGTTAGCTACAGGGAAAGTGTCTTTATCAATCCTTCCAGATTCTCTCTAGGCTAAGAACAAGTGTTTAAGGAGAAAATGAAAATAAATATAAGTTCAGGGACTTAGAGGATTGGTCCTTTTCTGGATGATCAACATATTTTATTTTGGTGGAAACTTAAAATGGTGAAAATTGAATGGTGACCTTAACTGAAAATTCAGGGTTTAGGAGATGATCCAGTGTTTACTCTTCCTTCTATGTTTACCAGTCAAACTGAAGTGTTTTTTCTATCTTCCTGTGTCTGGTGTACTTTTGGTATACATTTCCCTCAACATCATATTGCAGATGTTGATGGAAATGTATAGGCTTTGGTAGGCTTTAAAAATCTATCTTCAGAAGAAGCCTTTCTAAACAGAGATCACAGAATTACTAAGTTGGAAAAGACCTTCAAGATCATCAAGTCCAACCCATGCCCTAACACCTCCACTATACCATGTCACAGAGTGCCATGTCCAATCTCTTCTTACACAGGGTTGGTGACTCCACAATCTCCTTGGGCAGACAATTACAGTATTTAACCACTCTTTCTGTAAAAAATGTTTTCCAAGTATCCAACCTATATCTTCCTTGGTACAGCTTAAGACTGTGTCCTCTTGTTCTGACAGTTGTTGCCGGGAAAAAGAGACCAACCCCCACCTGACTACAACAACTTTTCAGGAAGTTGTAGAGAGTAATAAGGTCACCTCTAAGTCTCCTTTTCTCCAGGCTGAACAGCCCCAGCTCCCTCAGTGGTTCCTCATAGGGCTTGTGTTCCAAGGCCCCTCACCAGCCTTGTTGCCCTCCTCTGGATGCATTTGAGTGTCTCAATGTCGTTCCTGAACTGATGGGCCCAGAACTTGACACAGCACTCAAAGTGTGGCCTCACCAGTGCCGAGTACAGGGGGAGAATGACTCCCCTGCTCCTGCTGGCCACACCATTACTGATACAAACCCAGAAGCTGTTGGCCTTCTTGTCCACCTGGGCCCACTTCTGGCATGAGTTCAGTTGGCTGTCGATCAGTACCCCCAGGTTGCTTTCTGCCTGGGCGCTGTCCAGCCACACCGTCCCCAGCCTATAAAGCTGCAGGGGTTATTGTGGCCAAAATGCAGGACTCGACATTTAGACTTATTGAACTTCATCTTGTTGAACTCTGCCCATCCATCCAACCCTTCCAGTTCTCTCTCCTGCTTTCCAGCAGATTGACACGCGTTCCCAGCTTAGTGTTGTCTGCAAATTTACTAGTGAAAGACTCAATGCCCTCATCCATGTCATTAATGAAGATACTGAACAGAACTGGCCCCAGCACAGACCCCTGGGGGACACCACTGCTGACTGGCCACCAGCTGGCTGCAGCACCACTCACCATCACTCTCTGGGCCCAGCCATCCAGCCAGTTGCTGACCCAGAAAAGAGTGCTCCTGTCCAAGCTGTGGGTTGCTAGCTTTTCCAGAATGTCATGGGAGACAGTGTCAAAGGCCCTGTTGAAGTCCAAATAGACAACATCCACAGCCTTTCCCACATCCACCAGGTGGGTCACATGGTCATAAAAGGAAATCAGGTTGGTCAAACATGACCTACTCCTCCTAAATCCATGCTGGCTCGGTCTGCTACCCTGACCACCCTGCAAGTGCTGCCTAATGTCACTTAGTACAAAGTGCTCCTTACCTTACTGGGTACTGAAGTAAGGCTAACGAGCCTGTAATTCCCCGTCTCCTCCTTCCTACCCTTTTTGTGGATAGATATCACATTCAGCTTCCAGTCATCTGGAACTTCACCAGTGAGCCAGGAATGCTAGTAAATTATGGAGAACGGCTTCATGAACTCGTCTGCTAGCTCCCTCATCAACCTGGGATAGATCCCATCTGGTCCCATAGATTTATGAACATCCAAAAAGCACAGCCGTTCTCTGACTGCCTCCTCCTGAATAACTGGGGGACCTCTCTGCTCCCTGACACCATCCACCAACCCAGGAGGACAGCAGTCCTGAGGACAAGCCATCTTCCCACTAAAGACAAAGAAGCATTAAGCGCTTCCGCCTTCCCCTCATCTGCAGTTACCAAGTTCCCTCCCTCATCCAGAAGAGAACAAAAGTTGACCTTACCCTTCCATCTGCCATTAATGTATTTGTAAAAACATTTCTTATTATCCTTTACAAAAGCTGCCAAATTAAGTTGAAACTAAGCTTTGGCCTCCCTAATTTTTTTTTTCTACATGCCCTAGCAACCACATTAAACACTTCCTGGGAAACCTTACTCTCCTTCCAAAGACGATATATTCTCTTCTTTTTCCTGAGTTCCTTCAAAACCTTGCTGCCCATCCAGGCTGGCCATTTGCCTGCCTGTTTTTTTAACACAAAAGCTTTAAAACAAAGGCAGATTTATGACTTGGAGCAAACAGAAGATAACAAGATCTATGTACTATGATGGTTTATTTAACTGATTGGTGTCATGATTCATTGATCTTGAGTTAGATACATCACAGATAAAATTACAAGTATAAAATAATGCTGAAAAATACAAATACCATTTGTTATCACAATGATCTATGTGGAATTAGTTCCACAAATATTCACTTATCAGGATGCTAGGTACAACCACTGTCATAAAAGACTTACTTGAGACATGAAAATATCTCATGTTGAGACAGAATGGGTACAGCTGTCTTATCAGTGCTTTCTTGGGTCTTCATATGGAAGACTATTCTACCTATTCCATGTGACACATTAGCTATGCTGAATTAAAATACTATTACAACATTAAATGAACTGAAATGTTGAGAAGGGAAGGATCAGTAGCTGAAGTTTAACAGTACATCTGTGAGAAGAGATAGATCTGTTTGCCAGCACATAAATCTAACATTCAAATTCTTTCTGAAGTTTGGGTTTCTGAGTAGTAGCAGTGTCAACAGAGACCTCAGGGTGAGGAGCTCCTCCCAGTTTGATAAGCAGCTGGATTACACAGTTCCACCTCAAGCAATGTTAGCTGCTAGGACATCTTCCATGTAAATTGCAGGGTTCCAGGTATGACATCAGGTAAGGCTGTGCTTCCCCAGCTTGTGGTGCCACAGGGTGTGACCTCTCAGTGCATGGCACACTCCACAGCTGGACAGAGGAGCTCAGACACCTCTTGGAGCAGATTTCCCAACCAACACAGCTGCTCCAGTCTGCCCACGACCAACAGAGACCCTCTGTGGCATCTGCTACTGCTGGTGTTTTTGTGCTCTGCACAGCTCTCATGGCTCTCGTATCTCAAGCCAGGGAATTAAATTTAGCAACAAAGTGGACAAACATTTCCCTTTCTCCAACAGGCCCAATACTGAGAGTATTGGGCCTTGTCATCCCTGCTTCCATTCAATAGCACAATACTTGTAGCAGGTCCTTGGCAGCTCTGTCCTCATTATGCAATGTATCCCAATTAGGCCCAGTTCAAGCAGGTTCATTTCAAGTCTGGACCAAACCTGTTGAAATCACTGCCAGCTTCTTGGCTCCTGGTCTGGAAATTATAGGATGAGAGGCACTTTCCTTTCCAAAAATGTCAGACAAATGAGCAGACCACATGTTGCGTGTTGCTTATCATGTACTACACGCATGCCTTGGGGCTCTGCTTGTGTGGCTTTGGAAGCAAAGATGGAAAAAAAAAAAACAGTGGAAAAATGCAAAGTTACTGCCTCCCTGACTGAAAGATGAAAAACCCCCCAGTTCCACCAGTGCCAAACCCATCTGGATAAATTGAGAAAATATAAAGGGAACGGTACGAGCTTTTCTGTGTTTGCCACCAAAAAGGTGTGCAATAGGAAGGGTTGCATTGTTCTAAAATGACTTGGTTTGGAAGTACTTAATCTGGTAAGAACTTTTCATAACACAAGATTGCAGCTACTAACAGCAGAGCCATCACTTGATAACTTATTACAAAAAAATTAAAATTATGCGTGACACAGATCTACATCAATAAGGCAGAGAGAAGGCAGAAACACAGAGAACTTTGTGGATAGAGTGATGTTGCTGAGCCAATTTGTCATTTTTAGGCATCTCACTACTCTCTCCTATTTGAAACAAAATGCTGTGAGAAAAAAAGGGAATAAGTGAAACAAGCAGACAAAAAAAGAAAAAAAATAATATGTCAGGCTACTAAGTACACAATTAAGAGTTCTGATACTGCAGGTATGAAAGACATGAAAGAAGTTACCTGAAGTGTAATTTTGTAAAAATTAAAAGCATGCTTTATGTGGAAAATACTAAAAAAACTGCTTCACATGCTAAAAAAAAGTCCAAACAGAAACCAAACTGAATGCATTGCATCCTTTTCCAAGGGTTTGAAGTACCAGTAAAGGCAGAACAGCTTACAGGTACTGGAGGAACTGTGTCCAGGAAGAATGGGCTATATCATCTTAGGAACTTTTATTAAACTTTGTTGTATATGAACCAAATATATGGTTAAAAACACACTGTGGAATATCTTGAAGTTTTTCTAAACAATGGAAAATTTAAAAAGAATACATTTTTGTAATGAGGTTAATGATATGGCTTCATGACCATACATACTTTACAATGGCAGGAGTGCCTCCAGTTGGAGGAGAGGTTGAAAATGTCCAAGAGAGTAGAGAATATTTCAATTATATAGAAAGCACTGCTCAAAAATAATCTAAGGAATTATGAGCAAAATTTCCTTTCACCTGTGTTAGGAATGAAAAGGGAACAGTTCTTACTACTTACTGGGGGGCATTTTTGAAGAAATGGATTCTTCACTGCTTAGTTTATCATCAAAATTATGATTTTTGTCTCTGAGGGGAAAGAACTCATATTCCTTAAATTAGTTTACAAGATAGGGTTTGTCAAGCATCTTGCTGCTGAGCTGGGTACCAAAAAAATCCCATCCCATTTGTGTGGTTAGAAATGGGGATCCAGAGCTTTGGCTGCTCTAGAGCTCTTTACTGACTCCAGCTCACCCCATTGCAGTCATGCACTTGGGTGCCAGGCTGGTGTATCTGGATTACTGCCACCAACCTCTTCTTCATGGCTGGGAAGGGTGGATAATGCAAATAGGGTGATTTGAAGAGTTTCCCAAAGCAGAACAGTCAGGTTTTACACAGGCTGTCTCAGAGAGTGTTCATGGCGGGCTCAGGGTGCATGAAATTTGGTGGTGCCCAGAACTGTCTTTCTCACTGTGCTGACTATGGAAGTAGTGTGTTTTTATTTGATTTAATTAAAACTAGAGGACCATCTGTAGAACCAATCTATCACTTCTGTGGCTGTGGCATAATAAATGTGGACAAGGATTATCCGCTAATTTACTTCATTCTGCAGTGATGGTCTCTTGCTCTGTTCATCCCCTGAAACAGAGACCAGAGACCAAATCCATCTCTTTCTGCACATCTCTCCTGTGTGATGCCACACTGCACGTTAATCATAGCTAACATCCCATCTTCTTCCCATCTTTTCCCCACTCTTCTCCCATCCTTGTTTTCTCCTTCCCTCTTGTCCCCATTTCATCTTCCACTGGGCTACCAGTCTCCTGCTTCCACATTCTCAGTTTCTGCTAAAATTTTTCTCTCCTTCTTGAACAACCATACTCTCCAGAGTACATTTATTTCATTTGCACTGAGGGGGAGGGATAGATGCACAAGTTGTTCCTCATCCCTTTTTCTTTTCTCTTTCTGGTCACAGAAAGAGAAGGCAGATGATCCAGTGTTTTTCATATTGTATGGATTTTGCCAGGAAGCTGGTTGAAAAGCCACAATGTTGGATATTTATGCAAACAAAATAGTTTCTGGTTTTAGCCTTTCAGATATTTCTGCACTAGTGGTCAGAAAAGAAGATAACCAAAAAGTCGTAATGCTCCCCATTTATGTCTGCAAAGCACCTTATTGCGTGATATCAACAATCTTCAATGTTTTTACCTTTTTTACATATTAAAATTAGCATTTACCAGCTTAAAGTAATTGAATGTACAAAATTACAGGTTTATATCATGTTTACATTGCATTCTTTTAAACATTTTTAATATAAGGACATAATGTTATATCTACTTTAACGGAGATCCTGGAAATAGCAACCATTATTTTAAGGATTTTTTTTTTTAGTGAGAAATAGCAAAATAGATGGGAAGGCAGGTCTATCTCATCATTCTGCAAGCAGCTGTGCTTCTTTTTTTAATGTCTTCTTCCTCTAAAGGAACCGGTTTGAAATGGAATTATGGAAAAATATCAAGGATGTGGTGGTAATGCTAAAGCCCTGCCCCATGGCCAGTGTGTTTCATGGTGCATGGTCTTTGTTGAAGGCTCTGGATGATAACTTGGAACATATTTTCTAAATATCTATCTACAACTGGCTTCCCATTTGTCCCTGTTCCAGTCACTAAGGTTAGTGTTATTAAATGAGAAAGAATTCCAAATCACTTCAGTTATTTAAAAACTTGATCATTTGTCTCTCTCTGTAATTAATTTCCATGTTTTCTCATATGTTTTACCTTGTGCTTTCAAGGCTTGTCATTACAGGTGCTGTCTCTTACTATATGTTTGTAGAATATGAAGGATAAAGGGAAAGTGCCTGGGTAGAGCTCATGACATATTGCTAAACAAGAAATAATGAATGAGTTTTAGAAATTATAGCAGATGACAGAGTGTGCTGAATTTTCCTGTAATGCCTGAAGAACTATATTTGTTGTTGAAAACATACCTCTAATTTTTAAGGTGGTTTTTTTCACTATATTTCACGTCCTAATACTATTTAGCTTGAAATCTTCCTCTGACATTTCATTTTGCCCATTTATTGAGGTCAAGTCTCTATTTCCATGATTCTCTCCGTCTTTTATCAAGGCTGTATTTAGTATTTCTCTTGCATTCTTACTGTAATCATGCATAAAGTCCTTGGGAAAGTTATATTTTTCTTTTCCATGGATGAATATATAGAGTGAATTTATGATGGCAGAGTGATTCCTCTTGACCTGTTGTTTGGGTTTGCAGGAGCAAGAACAAACCTTTTAACAGGCCGGGGGAGACTGTAATCCCAAACCAAGGCCACGTCACTTGTTGTGTCAATGCTTCCTTCCCCTGTCTATCAGATGCAGAGGACTGACGGAATGGGTAGCAAGCTGGGCACTAACTGTCTTCTTGGATCCTTCAACTGGATTACAAACAGAAAATTAGAGGCATTTCTTAGGCTATATCTTGGAAAGCAGTCCCTTTGGTCTGAAAAAGTAAGACCAGCAGACCAAGCAAAAACCACTGCAATGGTGAGGGCATTGGAGAAGTTGATGTATGAAGACAAAAGTGAGGAACTGGATTTGTTCACTCTGAAGAGAAGGTGGCATGCGGAGTTCTAATTGCAGGTTTCCAAGACCTCAAACGTGCTGATGGAGAATAAGTTATCTTCATTTCACAAGGATGCATGATGCCAAGATATGACACAGCAGGCATAAGTTGCCTGAAGTAAAATTCTGCCTGGATATTAAAAATATTCTTCGCAGTGAGAGTATTCAAATATGGGACATTTTACCCAGCAGAGTGCTGAAAGACCATCTGATAGATACATTGACTTTATGTGGCCGTACTTTCAGTAGATTGGATCTTATCAACGGCAAAGATTTTTGCAACCGATGCTTCTATGGTTCTGTGATTCAAAGTTTCTTTAATTCTTTATTATTCTGTTGAAAATGTACTCATGCCTAAGTAGAACTGTTTTTTCCAATATTCAGGCATTTAAGTCATATTTCTATATAATGCACTTCCCTTGAAAGCAATAGTGGATTGATTTTTTTTTTTCCCAGAGAGAATGATAGCACCTTTACATTTCTTGAGGAAGGTGTAAAGCTAAACAACAGTTTCTACTACCTCCCTGATTCAAGTTAGCTTCCCCTAAAGAAAGAAGTGCATGTTCGACCTGGTCTGTGACTCTACCTTTTAGGCAAACTCCCTAAGACAATACAGTCTGAGTACTTATTCTGCTTTTTGTCAGATATCACTATTACAGTGGAAAAATATGTCAAGACTGAATGTCATACCTTTGGGCCTCATATTTTTCTGTCATGGAGTCCATTATATCAACCTGAAAAATGAACATTTCTTCAAAGCCTTCTGTAGTGCCTAGTTTGTTTTAACGTAGGCATATTCCAAGTATTTAGGTTATAGCATGCCAGCATCATCAGCCATGACTAATAAATTCTTTACACTGAGAAAATCTTCGCTAAGTGTAGGCCTGAATAGCAAAGCGTTCCTGGAGTGAAGACATTTGAAAGACATTTTAATTCCATGGCACCACGTAGAGGGCATTAATCTTTCTTATGATTTCCTCCATTGTAACAGAGAAAAAGATTTTTAATGTGCAAACCTCATTAAATCAATCATCCTTTGGAATTTAGATACACAGTGTGATAAAGGCAAAAATTTTCAATACCTAGAGGCAAGTTTTTCTAGATGTTTTGGATGTCGGGTTTTAGGAAACGTAAGCATTTTAATGGATTTTTTGTCTCTATTTACAATATAAAATTTTTATTTAAGGATAACTTGCTCCAGGTAAAATAACATAAAGTTCTCACCTGTTAAAATGGAGTATTAACCAGTGTTTGGTGTTTTCAGTGCATATTCAAGATGAATTTGGAGAGGAGTCTAAGCTATCAATTACCTCAGTGCTGCAGCAATATGGTACAAAGTATGACAAATATTGAAAGAAACCATTGGCTTTTAGATATTCTTGAAATTATTAAAATTTTTAAGCTAGTGTTTCAGCTATTGCCCTTTTTCAGTTCCTGGGATTTAGCAAGATCTCATTATTCAATAACAAATTTATACAACCTAAACTGTTTTCTAACCTGGAATTTGGTTCTTTATTTGGAGAAAATAAAAGTGTAATACTGCTTGAAAAAGTCAATGATTATGTCATTTTGCATCACAAAGAGATGTCTGACTATGACTAATCCTCAGGCATTTGTCAAGCCTCGGCTTCCCATGGGAGAAGATTTTTACTAAGTGTCATAGCCTTTAGAGCAAACTAGGACATTTGATGTATTTCCATCGTGGATACATGACATCTAAGTAAACTTACATTATCTATTAATTGACAGCTTAAATCTGTCTGGCTCAAGGGAAACAGACACTGTGTGAAAGCTGGGGTAAGGTTAGAGGACAAATGTCAAATGTCTCAGGGCTATATCTCATGAGACAATTAGAAATCCAGCTTTGTTACCTGGATTTAGGCTTATATCATGATAATTTTCCATTCTCTCTTTTTAAGAAACATGTTTTTTTGCAAATAGAATAGACCATGCACACTCAAACAAGATGATCCTTTTTTTTTTCTTTAATTGTGTGGCTAATATAATTTCAGAAGATTTTAAGAGATGTTTAATGTATTTGTATAATCATGTCCCTTTACACTATTTTGCAGCTCCAAGCATTTATGCACTCCACTGTATAACAGAGAGGAGACTCAGGAAGCTTTCTGTTTCTCTGTTGCCTATTTCTTTCCCTGAAGTAAAGCATCTCAGTTTAAATGAATGAAATAAAAAAAAAAAATAGAGACTAATAGGCAGTCTACATGCAATTTAAGATGCTAAATTACTTAACTAGGCTTGGTGAACTACTGAGTAGGGATTTTTTTTGCGAAAACCTGGCAATCTTAGGCATTGCCAGCTTAAGAAGTTAAAAGATAAACTTTGTATAACCTTTGTCTTCATCATCTGCTGCATTTGTTCATCAAGTACTGTCTTAAGTGAATAGCTGGTGTCAGAGCATGAAATATAGTTTTACAGTCTTTGTGCAGACTTGAGGATGACAAACAAAAAGCATGGATGAGAAGGAAGATAAAAATTATCCATGCCACTAAAATTCCTGTCAAAAACTAAAAATTGTCCCTTCTTACATCACTCGCTTGGGTCTGATTAGGTTGTCACTTTCATCTGTGTTTGAGAATGAAACTGTCAACTTCTGCTCTCCAAGGACAAGGAGCTCACACATTCTGGTACAGAAATAGCTGAGATTCTCAAATTTTGAGCTCAAGCAACATTTCCTGGACATCTCTATATTGGCTACCTGGCTACCATGCAGAGGCCATGCAGCCCCTGCTAAGGAACCCCAGACTATTTAAATTAACTAACCTCCACTCTGGATGAGCAAAGGCAGTATCCATGATCTGCATCTCATGGAAGTAAGTACATAATCTCTTTGATCCTAAAGACTGGGCACTGTTATGAAAAATAACATGTACTGGGATCTTTGCCACCCTTATCCTGGTGATACTAGTCTGAATCTCTTTCCGTAGGTCAAAAAGAAAAGATTTTTTGTGATGATGAATCCCTCTGTAAAGGCATTAAGACCTTCTGCATCTGTCAGAATGAGGAATGCTAGTCCATGTGTATGGGAAATATCTGTGAAACAGGTGATGTGTTTACAATTCAAACCCAAACTATCCTTCTGACTTACCTCTTGTGGGCTCATGCCTTTGTGTCGTTACAAAAATAGTATCTAGATCAAATCCGAAGAGATTTTAATCTAGTTGCTCGTGGCATCTTCCATTGTCAGATTTATCATTACTTATTAGCTGAAAACCAATAAACATGACTAATTGGATTAAACTGAAGTTACTGTTCTTTCCTGATATGTACCTTTATGAAATTTTGTTGGATCAAAATCAATAACAAAAGACACTATTTCCACCACTATTTCTGGTATTTTTTAGCTAGTAACAGCAGGACTAAAAAAATAGTTAATATCCAAAACATTTCATAATTTCTGCTTAATTATGTTTTGTTGTTCAAATATTGAGTGTTTTCATGTTTAGATTGGCTTTGATGTGAGTTCTGTACCAAGTTTATTATCGGACATGTTGTGAATATAGACTTCTTTCTCACATGACTTCTTGCATTGTTTATGTGTTACAAGCTGGAAATTACAGTATTACAAATTGTCTAGGAGTTCATATTTATTAAACAAGACAGTAACGCAAACTTTCCGACAATGCTGTCACACTGCAAATCACAGAGGCACTTCTAACAGCAAAAAACCCAGTTAAAGAATAACAGAAAATAATATACAGAGAAGGCATAATGAAAACAAAGGAAATTGTGTAGCTCATCAAAACCATGATGAGAGGGCTACTGTAAGACAGATAAAAACAAACTGTCAAAAATAAAATGATTTCACAGAAGCCCTGTTCAATGTTTTTGGACATAAATAATAAATAATATATTTATTCCTTTTTGGAAAATGTGTCAGGTGTAAATTAAGTTTTCTAAATGCATTTTGTAGTCATGGCTTGGACTTATTCTAAAATTAAAAGTAATTCTAAAAGTGGGAGTATGAAAGTATGTCTGTTGAAACTGGTAGTGTGTGCCTGATGATGGATACAGATGATCTGTGACCTACAAAGAGCTAATGGGGTATCTGGAGTGCCATGGGCACACAATCCTTCCACAGCCACTCCGGCAACAAAAATCAACACCAATTCTTGGTGGGAAAAAAAAGAATAGGAGATAGTCCTGTAAATCTTATTTATCCCCCAATACATGTACTCCATAAATTTTTGAACTGCCCCTGTTACAATTTCCTGAAGCTTTCCAGACTCAAGAAGTGGGCTCAGGACACATAGGCACACAGATACATCCTCATTTTTATGATAGTTCACTCTTAGATTGCAAGCCTTTAATGCGCCTTCAGACTATAAAATACTGTCATACAGAAATAAAAGCAATAAAAATAGGCAGGCTGCAAATTCACTATTGAGGTTTAGTAATTTGCAGAACCTTTTATTAAATCTTCCATTTTGCTGGAATGTACAAGCAATTCTAGACCTGAATTTCAGCATACATTTGCTTGAGGAAGCTATTACATTGATAACTGTGCATGACATGCATGGCAAACTATAATGTCTTACAGACATGTATGCAAAACTGGACTTTCTAGGATCTGAGAAAGTACAAGTTGTAAACAAACAGCAATAAAAATGCCTTCTTTTCAGTTTTCACTGGCTGATTTTCAATATAGTACCTCCTACACTCTCCTAGCTCTTGGTGTATCCCTCCTTAAGCCAGCAATCCTAAAATGCATGAGGTCTGGACTTTTCACTTAGATGTTTTCATGTGGCTGCACAAATGAGGAGAAATACAGAAGACTAACAAGAAAACAAATATCCTCTACACTGCCATACACTACAGCAACCAAGAGCTTGCTCCAGACTTATCACTCTAGGGAAAACAATAAGTAAACCTTAAAAGAAGTGCTATTAGGGTAACATTCAGGATGTACTTTTGTACCTTTTTCTAAAGAGAAATGTTGGTTTGGGGCACATGTTCTTTTTCCCTTTGAATAATAATCCTTTATCCCATTAACCTTGCAGAGAACCTGCCTAAGCTACACAATTTACTTTAAATATTCATATTGATCTTCTCATTTTTTTCCCGTGGCAAAAAAACTGATGTGGAGCTTGCCCTATCTACTGCCATATTCTCTTATTCATTATATAAATATGAAAGACTATTTTGAAAAACCTGCTCTACATTTATCTTTAACCTCCCTGGACTTTGCTCTCATGCAATCATGTATTATTCCTGGTGGCACTTAGGTTTGTGGTTTAGTGATAGACCTGGCACTGGAATTTGGTGACCTTTCCAATCTAAAGGATGCAATACCTCTATATGGAAGCCCCGAGGAAAAGGTTTGGGTGAGCTTGAGATGGTTACGAGTCTTGGTAGAGAATACACTCACATATTCTCATTCTTGCTCAGAAATACTATAGCTTTCTTTTACAAAGGGGTTTAGGCAAAAGGTATGAACATCCAGCATTTAAGCTGCACATACATTGTTTCCTCTCTGACTGCAGAGGTCTGGACAGATACAGAGATTGCATCCAGCTAGCTATCCAGTGGTTATTGGACTAGATTGAGAAGGGTCAGCTCAGCTACCACAGAAGTACCATAAGATTTAACCCCTTGGAAAGATTTTAGTCACATATTGAAAGATAAAAACCATTTGAGGTGGTTTGCTTTTCAGCATACAATACTTATCAAGACTGGTACAATTGGCCATGCCTGCCCTGTTGTGCAAGAGCACTTATAGTGGGACCCTCAAGTCCCCTTAACTCTACCAAGGTTTGCATTATGAATGTTGATTTCCTGAGTTTATGGCTTACTACTTCACTTGAGACAGTTTATACCTGTCAGCTGTAATGTTCCTGGCTTTCTGCTCTTTCTTTATTTAAAATACCCCCTAAAAAGTGACTTCAAATACAAAAGTTCTGAAAACTATGATGGAGCCATAATGAAGTTTCTTCCCTGACAGAGCTCTGATGGCCTAGACACTAACAGGGACTGGAAATGGTTTGTACATGAATCCAACTATGCCACTAACTTGCAAGGACTAGAAGAAGAAATCCTCCTTTTTATTGTCTCTTCAATCTGGGTGCTAAAGAAAGTTTTAGGTAAAATTTGGCAGTCATCTAGCAGTTACCCAGGCTTTTTCTTAGGTTTAAGTGTGAAGCAGCATTAAAGTAATGTGATGCACCTGAAGAAGAGATGGAGTGACACCACACGTACACCTTCCCCTTAGCTATGTAAATTCATTTGTCCTGTTAGACTTGCACTTAAAAAAAAAAAGTTCACATGTGGGTACACTTCTGCTCATCAGCATCATAAAAACTCACAATCCAGCAATGCTGGCCATGATTAAAGCAGTCTGAAGCACCAGAACCTGTTCAATATGCTATGACACACAGGGATAGTGCCACACTCCTTACTCCTTAGTCTTCCCATTTTAAATTGTATTTTCTTCAACTTAGTGGGAAAAAAGCAAGAAATGCAGGTCAATATGGAACATTAAAAGGCCACTGATGAAAAGACAAAGAAAAAAATAAAAAATAACCTTTTTTTTTTCCTCAGAAGCTTTCAAGAAAAACAAAAGCTGCAACTCTATTTTACAAAACACACTTAAACAACTTAACACTGAATTATTCATGCCTGTTCTGAAATACAAGCTGTATAACCCAGAATTAATTGCCTTTGGTGGTGAGTATATCTCTTCTCATTGTAAATACTTTGTCAACTGAAATACAAACATGTTCTGCACAAAAAAAAAAAAAAAAAGATGTTAACACAAACAGTGTCATAAGCTTAAGAATATTATCACTTTCCTTTTCCTAACAACTTTGGACCAAGTTTTACTTCTGAAGCTGACAGACCGACTGGATTTTTACTGGTTTGAAAACTCAGACCAGAGTTTTTCCCATGATCAGATTTTTTTGAGGAGGGAGTTCACTGGTTCTGCCAGCATGCAGACTTAACCTAAATTTCCATTTGTCTTATCAAACTCGCTCTGCTAGGATTCTTCTGGAGTTAAAAATAATTTTGCAGGATTTTAAGATAGGACCTCCCTGTTGGAGTCCAGAGCAGCTTGCCTCTTGAGTGGTGTGATATAAGAAAACAACAAAAACACAAAGTCAAAAGCAAAACCTTGTGCAGCATGGAAATAATTTCTTGCAATGAAAGAAACTTTTGACTGTCTTTTTTATTACGTACAAAATGCTTTCTCTGTTGATGCCTAAATATAAAGTGCACTTGGAAATTCGTGCAATTATTTGCAGAGTAGGTGCTATGTTTCAAACCAAGGCCTATTGTGCAATGCTGCTTGCTAATGAAGGAAAGTTATTTCTCAGAAAAAAACACCTGTTTCCTTTAACTGGGCTTTGAGATTTACTCACAAAATAAAATTTCATCTTTCCACAGAATTCAGGATAAGTGACATTTAGCTAATGGACTCAACCCTCAGCATTTTTATTGTGGGTGGTGGAAGGAGAAGGGTGTCTAATTAATTTCCAGGCTCCTCTGATCCAATGGCTGTCTTTTAAACTTTAGGGTACTGCTGGCACCAACTATCAGGTAACAATCTTTGGCACCACAGAGCTAGCTCTGGTTCCTCCCCTCTGGCAGAGGGGAGGAAAAGAAATCACTGAGAGACAGAGGCATCTGAGGGTCACTGAAGAATTTCTTTGCTAGAGAAGGACATTTAGCTGCCCCACCAGCTCTGTTTAAGACAGTGACTCTGTCTTAAACATACATGATATGTTGGTAGGAATGTTAAGGCTTTGTTCTGTTGCTTAAAATGGGAATTTTGGTTGCAAAGGGGAAAGGAAAGGGGGTGGCTACTGTGCTCTCCCACCCTAAGGGGCATGAAGACATGGGTCTACTTGCTCCTTGCCGTTTCCTCTTATCAAATCCCAGAGCAGGCTTTGTAGCTGAATGTTTGCCCTTCTGCATCTAAAATAAGTGTAGGTCCAGTCTTGAGTGTTGCTCCAGATTTTTAGCATTTCCCATGTCTAAAACCTCTGGCTTCAAATGAATCCCAACATCTGCATACCCAGGCACATCCTTTGTTGGCATCAGCTCTTGCCATTTCCTCTGCCCTCTCATTCTCTAAATCCTTTCTTG
This sequence comes from Petroica traversi, assembly GCA_025920805.1. Taxonomy (NCBI): domain Eukaryota; kingdom Metazoa; phylum Chordata; class Aves; order Passeriformes; family Petroicidae; genus Petroica; species Petroica traversi. The sequence continues at coordinate 1,594,858 of JAHLSL010013569.1, read as the reverse complement.
TTCTTCCAATAGCTCAGATCCAAGTCCTGTGGACATTCAGGTCAGGTTTGGGCAAGGTTAAGGAAGATGTCAGGATGTGATGTTAAGGTATGAAGCTTCAACTGACTTTATTGGGAGGGTCATGCAGCTTTTATGATCTCACCCTGGATATCTACCAGGAAAGCCTTTGGAAGGGGCGGAAGCTGAGATCAGATAAGCATCTTAATCCATTTGCGGCATTTGGAAACCATAGCTTTAAGCCTGTTTATAGTGATTTGTAGTCTTAATTTGGTGATGTGCTGATTCTATTCCTCCTTATGTGGACAGGGCAAAGCACTTTCCACACCCTCATACAGTTCACTGGTAGCTCAAATGGTCTGGCAAGCATCATGATTATCAGGACACCAAGAGGCAAAGAGGAATGTGGTCCTCCTTACTGGGATGGACAAGATGTGGCATTCTCTTATTTTCTGGCTTTTTTTTTTGTTTTGGGGTTGTGTGTTTTTTAAGCTGTGAAATACCATAGCCTACATGGGAGGTGGCATGGCACAGATGGGAAGCAAGAGTGACAAATGGCTTTCCTTTTATTTGGAGGTGTGAAAGAGATGTTGAGAGATGTTGCAAACCTGTTTAAGACTTACTATTGTACTACCTAACGATGGGTGTATATATAAAATATTAATTCATTTTACATTTTATTTCATTTGATGGGTTTGGACATGCAACTAGTAGATAATTCTCATCTCCAAAAATCAGATTGCTTCAAAATTTTCAGAAGTTGTACAGCTAAACCATAATGTTTTTGAAAATATAAGCTATTTTTTGCCAGTTAGTTATTGTGGCTCCTGCACATCAAAACTAAAGTTTTTATTCCTCAGAAAAAGTACTAGCAATTATGTTAAAGTATACTTTTTTCTGGTAAAGGAAACCCACATTAGATGTGACAGCCAAGTGGACAGAAAAACATGGAAACTCAGGGCCAGAAAAAGATATAGTTAGAGGTCCAAGAGGAAGCAAAAATATACAGTTGAGTTCACAATATTCATTGAGGTTGGAAAGATATAGCAGTGTGTCAGAGCCGCACACATATAGCACTCAAGGCACTGAGGATAAACACCACTGGCGTGTATTTCAGTTGTCAGATGTATAATTGCAAGCCTGATCTCAATGTTATGAAAGAGTGCTGTGGACGAGTTTTTCCCCATATAAAAATATAAACGTTTATTTCTCAATTTTTTAGAGTTTAACAAAGCCATAGCTTAAGACATGTTTTTCCCAATTAAGACTTTTCATATTCTACGTGTCTAAGTTATCCTTTATGTAAAGGCTATGGTTGTGCAAAAGGAATGTCATGCTCACACATAATAATACAGCATTATTTTATTTCTGCTGTCATGTCTCTTCTCAACATCATAAAACACAACCAGTGGCAAATGTAGCACACAAGACAGGGAAATAACAAAGAAGAAACCCTGAAATAACTGAATGTTCTTTTTTCTCGGTGGCAATGCCATTCACCCAGAAGGGGGAGATCTCAGCCTGCATGCTGCAGCAGCCATCAACTAGCCAATATTTCAGCTCCAGCTCAGAATTTGTCTGACAGGGAGATTTCAACATGAACTATGCAATTTAGTGCTGGAGCACACTGGACCTCATCTGCTTAAAAAGATGCACAGATATAATCATCACACTTCATAATTTAATAAACTGCTAAAAAATTGCACACATTTTCATTTTAGCAGCTTAGGTCCCGCAACTAAACTCACAATGCTACAAAGATATTTAAATTTTTCACTAATATGCCATGAGCACTGCACCCATTGCAAATTAATGAGTCTCTGAATAGCACTGTGCATTTGTCATTTGAATTTATGCTAATGCACTGAGATCTCCTGATGATGTTGATAGTCCACAGCAGCTGCTCAAACTACAGAATATACATGCATATTCCTTCACATTTTATTCATCTTTCCTTGGAGTTTTATGATCTATCATTTGGTCCTGCAACTGGTTATTGATAAGGCTGCTGATTCTCTTTGACTTTACCCCCAGACTTGACCCCCAACCCTGAACAGAAGCAATGGATCAGTGTTGAGAGAATTATGTACATCACACAGCAGCAGCTCTGACCAGTGGGTCAAAAGGAGTTCATTGAGGACTAATGGTATTTACAAAGTGTGTTGACATGGTAACTTGTAACTCTTCCACCCCCCTCCCCGCAATGAATTACTCAAAGTATAATTTATTTCAATGAGTCAGTTGGAGGCTCATACAAATGATATGTCATTTTAGATGGTATCTGGTTTTTTCTGTATGTAGAGAGTAGCCTGTCATGCGCCCTTCCCACCCAGAAGACTGTATGCAACAGCCATTGTGTGGTAGTGACTGCAAAATGCTGGCCAAAGGCAAGACAGCAACCTTTCCATTCTGAGTTCAGGCAGTGCCATTGTGTTATGAAGAACAGTGTCAGACTGAATCCATCTGGGGTCTTGACTAAGAAACAAAGAAAAGAACTACTAGGGAAACTAGTAATAAAAGCTTCAAAGCATTTATCTGTGAGCTGTTTTGTGTAGGAAATTTGAATATTCCAGAGTAGACTGCAGTCTTTACTAACTTTAGCTTTAAACATGACAATTATAGTGCTGTTAATATACCCAGGAAACAATTATTTGAGCTGCCTAATCATTTTCAAATGACTCAGAAAAATTAAGCACAAAGAAATAAGTAGCACAGATACAGAAAGTACAGCTTGTTAAGAGTCACTCCACTTTTTTTTGTTCTCTTCCAGGTTTCACAGGAACAAGGAGGCTTAACAGTTTAATTTTGAAACATCTGGGAGCAGTAGTGCTGTACAATATAGTGTGGCCTTTTGTTTGTAGCAGGTTCTTTTAGAAGGAATGAAGCTGTGTCACAAGAGGGAACTTAACTGAATTATCTGATAAATATCAAAATTAAACAGATGTGTTCTGCTGTCTCATAAATACTGTCAGGAAAGGGTTTAAAAAAATTAACCAGCTCATCTCTCTTATACAAGAGAAGCTCTGGAGCTGAACAATGGCATATATGACAGGGAAAAGAGAGCAGGCTGGCTCCACAGTCTCAAAGCAGCTCTGAGCTGAACTCTCAGGAGTGCTACTTAATACATATATATGTGTGTGTGTGTGTGTGTGTGTGTGTGTGTGTGTGTGTGTGTGTCTAACATTCTAGCATCATTCCTAGGGTTAAAGGGCTGCTTCAGATAAATGTGTTTCAGTAAAAAGCAGCAAATAGCAACTTTCCTATATAGCACAGTAGTTTTCCCATCAAGAAGGGTAAAGACATTTTCACTGTTCTCAAAAAACTTTGAAATGTAAACTTGTTCGATTGATGGCTCCTTCTGGTCCTGGCAGCCTTTTTGATAGCTGGTGCTCTTTCTGGAATACTTGTTAAAAATGTCTCTGTAGCAAAGATGTTGTGTTTTTTGTTGGTATCTTTTTTCTCTTTTCCATGTAATTTTTTTTTAAAGTCTGTGCATGGAAGAGCAGAGATAGGCTCTTGTCTTCAGTAGAGCAGACTGACAGGTGAACACCTACTCTTACTGCCCTATAACATGATAATAATTTATAAATTTAGACTGCTTGAAAGCAGGTTTTTTCATTTTAAATCTTCAATCCTTTTTGAACGCTACTCCTGCTCAGGAAAAGTGGCCATGGCATTGCTGTGCCAGAGGCTGTGAGTGTCAGGGTTGGAGGCAGTTACAGTGGAGGCACCACTGTCATTTAAGACCAGTGCATTCTACAGCTATTAATGCCTCTCTACATGGAGATTGACCAAAATGTGTGACTGGATGTGGCCCCAGCATAAAAGATACTGTCCCATGTTCTCCCCTCCACCAGTGTCCATACCAGACCAAATTCTCACCTGGACCAGCACAGAAGCCCCTATTCTGGTTTGGTGGGTGCCTGTCTGTTTGAGGCAGCCCAGCTTTCAAAACAACTGTGCTTACATACTTGTTTGTCAAATTCACACGGCTCTTAGTTTTGGAAACATTCTGCTTTGCGCATGTAAATCATTTCCTGGAGGTTGTCACATATGCTTGTTTCTCATTGCTCATGCTACCTCCTCTGACCCTGCTAGCTCCATCAAGGAAGCATAATTGTAAAAGAAATCTTCCTGATTGAAATAACGAGCAGTGTCAAGGGAGTTTTCTGGAGTAATACCTTGATGCTAACCACCACTCGCTGATACAGGGAGGATTAAACTTCCTCAGTTTTTCTTTCATTGTACTCAGTGTAGCTATTAAGTAGCTATCATTATTATTAAAGATTATTCTGCTGTATAATAGAGGGACAACACAACACAACCCAAGAATCTGCAAGTCCCTCCCAGCATGTTTTATGGACTAAATCTTGTCCCTCATTCTCCTTGCACTAGCCTCGCTAGATTGCATTTTTTATTTCCTTGAAAGGACTTGTGCAAACTCAGATTGTAGACAGTGAATAATTCAGTCCACTGGCAAATAAAGATATGGCAGAGGAAGAGGTTGGCATGATCAATATTAACTATACGGTCCTTGTAAAGAATGGCAGCTGATCCTGATAATATGCTATGCTAGCCATGTCTGTTAGTAAAATATACAGTGCTCAGTAGTCTCTCAAGGCTCAGAGGAGACTGTGCTTCTCAAAAGTGGCTTTTGTAGTCTTTTATGTTAAAAACCCTTGCAAGTGATTTTATATCAGTGTGCGTGTTAAGTGACAGAATATTTGATTTTACTTTGGTTCTATTTTAGCTACAACAATCAGTTCTCTAAACATTTTTCTAATGTTTCAGATAGCTATAAAAATAGCTTTTTCTTTTTCAAATGACTACCTTAAAAAAAAACGTGTGAGAGTCCAAGGTAGTAACGCAGATAAAATTCACATGTTAAAGTTAGAAAACAATTTGTCATTTTGAGTCAAAACCTGAGCATTCCAGACCTCATATTCTCAGTGTCATTGGACATCTGAGGAATTTGGAGTTGGATTCTTAGATAAAGTGAGTCAGTCTTGCCTTGTTGATATCAAGCAGTTGATCTATAGGGATCGTCAGTCTTTCTCTCTGTGAGACTTCCTTATGGTTCTAAATAGAGATGCTGCCTGCTGATCATTACCATACTTGAATCCCCAGCTTTCATTTGATCCCACACCTCTGCAGTGCTACAGAAGTCTTGAAAATGTCCCAGATTTGAAGAATTCAAATATCATTAAAAAAGCCTCACCTATTAATTCGACTGATTCTTGTGCATGTTAGAAAAAATGCCACAATCATACCTTATTCCCAGTCACAAATAAGAGTTGTTTCCAGCTTTTTTCTCTTTATTCTAGGAATATCTGCTTGCTTGCTAGCATAACAGAGGCAGAGTTCAGGGATAAGCTGGTGATAACCACTCAGCATCAAGAATGTGGAATATGGTCTGTAGGATGATGCAGGTGGGAGAATTTCATCCTTACTCTCTTCAACAGTTTTTAGCAAAACACCCCCCACTGAAGAACAGTCTGAGAGGTGTGTCAAGCACACAGAAGGTCTTCGAAAGTGCAGATTCATTCCTTTTAGTAGTTGTTGGGAGTTGGCAATTGAAAGTGGTAGTGTGTGTGTGTCCTGGTTTAGGGCAAATATTTAGGAGGAAACCTCTGGGGGGTCTCCTCTAGGAAGAGCCGATTCCAATCGCCCCTCCCCCTACCGGTCCAGGAAGAATTTCCTTAGAGAAAAGTGGAAAAAACTATTTATTTAACAAATAGAATATTTACAAGTATAGGGAAAATTTGGATAATATGAAAACAATGAAACCTCTCCTTCCTCTGAAGAGATGGTAGATTCAGAGTCCGTCTGAGTCCGGTTCAGTTCTCCAGTGGGGGGGCCGATTGCCGGGCCCAGCTGTAGGAGTCGGCGAGGATGGGGGGGGGAGCCCCCGGGGGTTCCCTGGTGTCCTGGGCCCACGCAATGCCAACCAGTCCCAGGAAGAGGAAAAAAAGAAAAAATATCCAGCAAAAGAAACAAAGTCTCTCCCTGCAAAAAGCCGGGAAAAATCCGAGGAAAAACCCTCCGCTGTGTGCTCGTCCAGCACCCCCACAACAGAGAGAGTAAAAAAAAAAAAAAAGAAAAGAGATAACGCTGTCTGCTGGAATGCAGCCTCTCCGCTCTCTCGGCCTTGGTTCATAGTATCCTGCAGACAAACGGCGAGTGTTTTTTTTCCTCCACCTTCACTCTCACTGTCTTCCTTGGACCAACTTAAAGCTGCAGAACTTAATGTCCAGCATAAGCAAGAGGACGATTGGGGATACGAACAGGTCATATGGCTAACCCAGGACAGTGTGGTACCTTCTCTGCAGACTGCCTCACATCCCAAAGGGCATGGAGATGTCCCCCGTATTACAATGTATTTATCTACCTTTTGAAAATTAGGAACATAACCAGGAAATAATATTTAAATATCTATATTGATAAAGCAAACTGATCCCAAATTTGGCCCCTAGTCTTGAACTGTAGAGTAGTCCTCAGATGGCAAAGTCTAGACAGCCCCAACAAAACCTGGTGCTCCAAACATTAGACATACCTCTGTTTAAATTGAATATTTTTCTTCAAAGCTATTTATTTAATTTCCTACATGCAGCATGTCCAGATGCTGCTTGTGTTTTTGAAAGCAGATTCTTACTTCTAAAATTCCATATGTGGAATTAATGTTTGTTAACATATCAAATTGTGTAGGATTTTATCTCAGAGGGAAAAATAAGGTTTTACAAGACGCTCAAAATTTTGATGTGTTAATCATCTCCGGACCTACTTCTCAGCCGAGCTCAGCAGAGCTGCAGTGGAAGAGCAACAGTACCACCAGCACCACTTTTCTTCTGGTCCCACGATGCTGACATTACTCTGTGAATGGTATGCTTGATCAACAGTTCCAATGATTCAAGTGCTGTCTCTGGGGATTTGTCCTTTTTCCTTCTCAGTCCCTCCCTCACATGGTTTCTGTGTGCTGTGTAGAGGCTCAGGAACTTGCTTGCTTAGCAGACTTGAAATCTCAGCACCAGGCAGTCCACCTCCCAGAGTAATCAGCCGTTATAACTCTTTTTGCTTTATAAGGCAGATGAATCACCACATTTACCTTATACCTCTGCATTTACCTACAGATAAAATGCTGTGATTCCATTATGTCCTGGAGTATAGGTATATGTGTGTAGGAATGAATCAGGAGTCCTTTTCTAGTTCAAGTACCACAGATGCTCTTTTTTACTCCTATAACCAATCACAGGTTGCAAAGATTCTGCTTTGCTCAGAGGGACTCGCAGTCAAGGTGAAAAGGAAAAAAAAAAAAAGGTTAAAAAATGGTAAAAAAAAAATCACACCATACTTCTTACTAAGTTCTATTTTCTCTTTCAACTAGCCAACATAAAAAATTTTCCCCTGGCTTGTTCAGTCTTTTAAAGTACTAACAAGTGTTCTGTGGTTTCTAAGAGATTCTTTTTTTTTTTACTTTCATAGCTCCAGGGTTACCATCCTAGTAGGTGTGGAAAATCTTTGTTCACTTCATTATAAGACACTTTTGTGTACCATCTAACTGGATTTGGCCAGCAAAGAATAGCAGATATGTCCCATGCTGAATGCTTTTTTCCTCATCCCTAACATCCTAGTATATTGCAGACTTTCATGTTCTAATGGAGGTTTCTTTTACCAGTGACCAACTTTTCCTCTGCTCTCTAATGCACCTACAAGTTTCTGACCTGTTAAAATTTCCCCACCTGCAGTGCAGTTTTTGCCAGTGTTCATGTCGAGTACTGAGAAAATCAGTAAGTTGCCTAGAAAATCTGTATGCCAGAGAATGTTAGCATGTGTACAATAGCATCTTGAGTCTTCTCCATTATATCTGTGTGAGAACTGCAGTGAAAATCAGGGGGAAAAGGGCAATTTATACTATGGATTTCGCCACAGACTTTTTTGCAAACCTTTGCCCAATGTCACCAAGCAGCCCCTTGAATCTGCCAGTGGTAAATATATATAAGAAGCACTACAGATTAATGAAAATGAATTTATTCTCTGAAAACATTGTATATACTATTTGTGTATGACAAAAGAAAAATGCCCAAGTGCATTTCAAACACGCATTTACTCAGTAATGTATTCTTATTACCCAGTTCTGTATCTGGGCTATTTTCAGAAATTGAAAGCACTGCTTCTCTTTCAAAGCCAACCACTTTCTTTTTGACTGTCTTCCTACTCTGAACATAAAACAGGTGCATCAGCAATATTTGGCAAGTACGTATCAAAAGACCTTCTATCTTTAATATCCAGCATTTCATATTGTTTACCTTATCTCAGTCATCAACACTGATTCAAAGCAGTTGAGTGTTGCAGCACTGACTACAAGCCAAGTTAGACAAGAGTTGGCAGGGGTTACGGCTGTGGGAGGACCTGCTGGAGGAGGTAATAGCTGCTTCCATGAGCCAAGGGATGCCAGTTGTAATACTTCCTTCATATTTCTCATTTGTTAAAACAGTTTTCTTTGTTCTTTAATGAAAGATGACTGGACTGATTAAGATTTCCAGATGCAAACAGGCAACTCATCTCACATCCCTGGAAAGCAAAATAAAATGGAACACACTTCATTGAGAAAAGATAAATCCGAGTGTATTTGGCAGGGTCATAATCAGTTGAAATTGAGGTCTTACATTGCAGAGGCTCAAGGATCATTAGCCTCGTGGCATCTTCAGATGATGTAGTCCTCTACAGATTGTTTTTAAGTGTCAAGGTACCCATGCTAGGTAACACATTGTGTTAGAGAACAAAGGTGAATAAGAGTTATATTTAGAAAACACAATCTTTTAAGTGTTATTTAGGGGAAAAAACTACTAGTTCAAGATGGGAGCAAGATGAAGGAGGAATTGTCATGAGTTAAACTTTGGAAAAAATAACAATCCCTAGGCCTTTGGGGCTCTGGGATTGTCCTGGCTTGAGAGATAGGTGTCTGCTAAGGAAGGTGGGATCATTCCTTGGAATGTAAAATGCAAACTCTTTCCTTCCAAATTATTATAAATTTGAAATCAAGGGGCTCTCAGGCAAACATGTGAGGATAGGAATAACAGTTTGTATTCTTTACTAGTAAAGTATGAGTATATGAAACAAAGCTAACAAATAATAACAACTATGGCATAAATCACAGACAGAAGCAGACACCCCGTACCAGCCTGCTCGGCTGCAGGCACTTTTCCCTTTGGTGCAGTTCCAGTCACAGCCGGCAGGGGCGCTGGTGGCTCCCTGTGGGCAGGGTGGGTGCGATGATTCCCCCGCGGCTGCAGGGGGTGCTCCGGCACCAGCCCAGGTGACACGAGGGAATGGCGGCTGTGCTCAGGGCAGGGAGGGATGGAGGATAGGTTTTGCTTCACAAACTCTCATGGCAGCTGATGTCGGTGCTGCAGCAGAGCCCTCAGAAACAGCGAGTTAGGACAGCAGGATGTCTCAGCAGGCAGAGGAGACAGCAACGTAGTCTCAGCAGGCAACGTAGTAAAAACTGGGAGCCCTGCGGGAGAAGTGGAGGAATGAGGAAATATGGGGCAGCTCCCGGCAGGACAGGGGAAGGGAGAAATTCACAGCAGAAAGAAAAGCAGTTCCATACTGAAAGTGAGTCTCTTTCAGCAAGCAGCAGCTCCCAATTGTCCTGGTCCAAATCCCCAAGAGATAGTGAGACAACATCAGCTGTCTCGCCTTGGTTTTTAGCAGCCCAGTTCTCATGTTATCTCTGCCCTTCTTAAGGAGAAGCTTCCCTCTCCTTAAGCTTGGCCACATTTTTTTGCTCCCTTAAGCTTGGCCACATTTTTTTTCTCTCTTAAGTACCCAACTATTAGTTCCTTGGGAACTTAGGGGAGAAAAAATTCCTTAAGAAAAAAAGGGAGAAATCCAAACCCCAGCAGGGGTAAAGGATCACAGGTTGATAACTTGCAGTTTCATGGGCTGCAGGCAAAGCAGAATAATTTGTGAAGAAGTATAAAAGTCCAGAACTGGTGCCTCCTTTCCTTACCATATCACAGACTGAATGCTGAGCCCTGTAACAACAATCCAATTTTGCTCTCTTTTTCCCTCTTAGGATGGCTTTCCGTTCCCTGTCTTTTGTCAGGAGAAAAAACCATAATTGGTCTGGTGTGCCGTAAGTATACTATACTAATAAAATAAACTTAATCTAATCTAATAAGTATAACTAACTGCACTTACACTGCCAGCTATCTGTGATATGCAAAACAAATATGTTCTGACTCTACTAAGTTTTTTTTGCTTAAAAAAACCCAAATCACTGAAAATAAGTAAGAGGTAGAGACTGTCTGTGTCATCCCCATCATACAGAGAAAATTTCAGAGTAATTCCACACTCATCTCTCACTCCCAAATTAGATGTCTTGAAGACAGGTCTGGAAGAGACACAGCATTAAGTTAGTATATGAGGAGCATAAGTTAGTATATTAGGAGCATAAGTTAGTACATATGTAGCTCAGGATATAGAACTGAAAATTGTGATTTCTTGAGTATGTTTGCCATTCTGGTGCCTATCTACATGGGTAGATGCAAAACGGGGACAGACTCATGGACTTATAAGTCACCTTCAAGGCCCTTCTCCTGTATTGATGGTGTCCCTGTGAAGGTATCCACACTACTCCACTCTGAACTAGACTGCCTTGGATGTTTTGTGTCATCCATAGATATCTACTTACGATAAAAGTTATTGTGCGTCAAAATGGCTACAACTCAAGAGATTTTTGGACACACCTTTGCTTGCACAGACTGCATTCAAACCATTCCATTCTCTGCAGTTTTCAGTGCAAGATGTTGATGCCATCAGCACAAATTCTGGCTTCAGTCTTGGGCCTCTCATGACAAGAAAGACATTGACATGCCTGAGCAAGTTCAAAGAAGGGCAATAGAGCTGGGCAAGGATCTGGAGGACGAGCCTGATGAGAAACAGCTGAGGGAGCTGTGTGTGTTCAGGCTGGAGAAAAAGACGCTCAGGGCAAACCTTCTCACTCTCTACAACTACCTGAAAGGAGGTTGTAGCCAGGTGGGTGTTAGTCTCTGCTCCCAAGTGACAAATGAAACGTCAAGAAGAAACAATCTCAAGTTGAGCCAGGGAAGGTTTAGTTTGGATATTAGGAAAAATTTCCTCACCCAAACAGTGGGCAAGTCCTGCACAGGCTGCCCTGGGCAATGGTGGAGGCACCATCCCCCAAAAGTCTTCAAAATGATGTGTAGATCTAGAGCTTAAGGACACAGTTCCGTGGTGGGCTTGAAAACGCCAGGTTAATGTTTGGACTTGATGATATTAGAGATCTTTTCCAATCTAAATTATTCTGGTTCTATGAATTTGCTAAGGAGTTTGTCACAAACAGTTTTGTGGGTTCAACTCACTGTAGGCTGCTGACACTTCATCACAAGCAGCTCTGTCCCCCTTGTATAGCCATTTAAACTCAGTCTGAAAAGGAGTGCCTGGCTCTGATGCCTTGTCCTGCCTACTTCTGAATTTGCTTTAAGCAAGCTGGTGAAGACTGTCACATAAATCCAGTTTGCCAAGCACAAGTCGACATGTTTGAGATCACTTTGAGCTTTGGTGAGGAGCTGTGGCCCCTTGCAGCCTATCCAAATCACTGACTTGGAAACAAAACAGCTCTCTCAGGCTGCCCAGGGAAGTTGTGGAGACACCGGACCTGTAAGATTTTAAAAGGTGGATCTGGCACTTGGAAACCTTGGTTATTAGTCCGGGTAGTGCTGAGTTAAGAGATGGACTCGATGACCTTAAAGGACTTTTACAACCTGAACGATCCTATGATTCTGTGATTCATGATTTTCCAAGTAGGTAAGCAATTCCTATTGCATTTAAGACCACTATTGCATTCAGTATTGTGGCCAATTAAAGCATAATGTTGTTCTCAGTGTCTTTAATTCAGTTGTCTCAATGACATTTCTGTTTCTCTAAGTGCATAAAGAGATTTCTAATTATCATTCTTTTAAGGCATATAGGAAAATTATATTGAACAAATGAAAGATTTAAAATTAAATAGGAATTACTCAGGATTTCCACTCTCACAAGTATTAGTTTTCCCTCTTCATTTTTCCAGCAATAAATTTTTTTAAACTTAGAAATAGCTCCTGGAAAATTACTGTGACAAGTCAAATGTTGAAACTGTCATGGTGTTTCCAGCACTAATGCTGTTTTGTATTTTACATAACAACATTTTTTTAGGTGCACTGAACTGAAAAAAGAAATCATGTGGTAAGAGTAATTCTCTTTTATTATAAACTTTATAGTAATATTTGTTTCTAAATTATTCACTGTAAAATAAACTGTAAAATGTTATAAATAAGAACTGAAAGACTCTCCAGAATGGTCATCTTGGAGAGGAAAGTGCCATTAACTGAGCAACCTTTCCATGGGAATTTTGTCAGCATGGGAGAGACACCCTCTATCTTGCACTGTGTTACTACCACAACCAGGAGACGAGTAACACACAGATGCTGTTTTTACTCAATGTATGTCAGCAGTAAATTGAGATGCCACAGGTGTCATGCATTAGTATACAGCACTCTTTCTCTTCATAACATTATTTAATTTTGCAACATTAATTATAATATTAATTGAATCAAATTGATGCCTGCATGCCTTTTGAGGCTTAGGTCTCTATTTTGTCCACAGACACCTTCAAATATGTTCTGCATAGGGGTAAGTGTCTATGTCACCCTGGAAAACAGAATCATGTATATTTTTCTGTTTCAGAGACCCACTTGTGAGAATATGAACTCTGAGGACTATTCACCTAGCTCTCATTTTGTCTTTTTTAAAAGCCTGACAGTTTAAATAGGAGAAGCTTTCCTAATGTGACTGCTTTCTTGTCTATCTCATCTTTATATGGCTCTCTTTTCTCCCAGCTTTGATTTGTACATGTGGAATGTTTTTGATCAGATAACACCGGTGGATATGTTGTCTTTATTCATGGCATTGGTTTTGTAAGCTGCAAAGTTGATAAACACTTATATGTGCCTTATTTCCTTTTCTGTACAAAGATTCTATTAAGACATCAGCACATCTGGTGAAAACATGTTTTTAAATAATATAGTTGTTATTATTAATTTTAAATTCAACACTATCATATTTGATGTCTGCATTTTTAAAAAATGCAAAATGATGTCTTGTTGGCAATAATGAATATGCGTCAAACAGAGAAGAAGAAAAGGAATCTACCTCAACGTTCCTTTGTTATAAAATTCTTATCTGAAAAAAGGACCCTTGAAAATATTAAAACGTGACTCTTTGTCTGTTAGTATTAAAAAGAGCTCTATCTTCCATAAGGCTAATATTGCTTTGTTGTTTTCACAGTTATGATGCCTTACACAGCAGTTTTTCCTTGAGAATAAATCCTTGAGACAGAAGATAAAACAAATGCCATGGACTAGTGACTGGCATATACCAACCAGCAGCATATTCACATGAGAAAATTGCTCAACAAATATTTTGTCTGAGATATTTTCCAGCTGAGTTGCCTTACTATTCTGTTCCCACCACATTCTCTTGTTGCAGGGTGGAAAAACAGACATTTAACGTCTGCACTGGACTGGGAATGCTGGGAGCGCTTCAGATGCTAAACACCAGGTCAATATTTTTGTTTTTTCAGTTGGCACTGAATAATGAAAACAAACTTAATATTGGTTCTTTTCTCTGTATAAAAGAAGCTAATCTGGGAAGGGTTAGCTATAAGACTCAAAAGTCCCTTTATACAATAGCTAAAAATTCTCATGAACTAGGGGCATTTATGTATTTATTATAATATTACGAACATCTCACAACACTGGCTTCCTTGTCATTGACATATAGATCTAACTTGTCTAACTATGTAAAAGTACAACTGATAGAATAAAAGGAAATAATTAAAAAAATCTTGGATTCCAAATAAAGAGGTATCTGAAGCATTGTTATGGAGTCAATGTATTGAAAAATATTTTTTCAACTATCTGAGCAAGTAATTTTTCAACATAAATGTATAGCAAATGTTCTAGTGTAGTGCAAGCCATAAGGGCTGTGCATCAGTGCACTGTGAATCATGTGTTACGAAAACAGTAAAAAAAACTATTAGATTTTACAAGATCACTAGAAATAAATTACTTATTTCAATAACAAAATTTTACGACTTGTTGAATGGTCCACTTTTCAGAGCAAAAACTAAAACACAAGCTAGGAAAACTAAATTTATTGTAGCTCATTGAGTTAGATAAATTAGTAATGCACCAGTCTCAGAAATAAAGGAAAATAGCTGTATGGCTTGTTCCTCAACCTTCACACAGAAAACAAGGCTAAAAGTCTTAGTTAATTAGCTACAATTAAAAAGTATATATGAACTTTCAGAACTCTATCTTCTAATATATCTGTGGAGTTATGTTCAGCTGTGAAGTAACCAAACAACTTTGCAGCATGCATTTGATAAATTTGAATTAAAATTTGCTCAAAAAAAATCATTATTCACTTAGGAAAATAGGCCAGAATTTGTTGTATTAATTATTTAACATAAAATTTTCAGTAATTTCTGGTTATTAATAAGGGAAATGAGTCAAAAGGGCACCACATAAAAGAAATTAGTGTTCAGATTCTGTCTTTTTACCCTTAACACACTGCCTATATCCACTTGAATATCCCAGGTCAAAGTGGGGCTGTTTTGGCTATATCCCTATTAACTATTACAAAGAATCATTACATAGATTTGGCATAATCTAAAGCTCTGACGCTGGATAACATCGATGTGGGGGCACCACCTCGGCATCCTTTGGAACATGATCGTGTTCATTGGAGTATGCATAGTCTAACAAACCTACAGGTGCACCTGCTAGAGGGAATCCAGAGGAATCCATGAAGGTGGTCAGGGGGCTGGAGCACCTTTGCTGTGAGGAAAGGCTGAGAGTGTTAGGCTTTTTCAGCCTGAAGACAAAGCTCTTGGGAGACTTTAGAGCAACTTCCAGTTCTAGTAAAAACAAGAGGCTGAAGCAGACGCGAAGAGGGTCCTTTGAGAAGGTCATGGAGTGATTGGGCAAGGAGGAATGCATTCAAACTGGAAGCGGGTTATTAGGAAGAAATTCTTCACTGTGAGGTTGGTGAGGCACTGGCACAGATTGCCCAGAGAAACTGCAGCTGCCCCATCCTTGGAAGTGCTCAAGGCCAGGTTGGATGGGGCTCTGAACAACCTGATCTAGTGGGAAGTGTCCCTGCCCATGGCAGCAGGGTTGGAATTACATGAGCTTTGAGGTTCCTTCCAACACAATCACCCTTCTGTGATTCTGTGATTCTATGTTGTAGGTTGTTCTCGGTAATTCTCTGGATCAATTGATGCTAAATTTCAGTTTTAGGCAGTGTCTGCTCTTTGGCCTTCTAAGTTCACTCAAGACAAATTGAATGGATGGATATTCATCATACTCAAACTGGATGAGGCATGGGGTTTTATCTTTTCTGGCAGAAAAAAAAAGTAATATAAAATTATACACAAGCATATGTAACAGTGATGTCTCAGGTCAAGCAGCAGCACTTGTGGCTCAGATTAAGAGGATTGTTTTAGACATCTGGACTGTAGTATTCCTACTTATTTGAGCATCTGAAAATAAATGGAGTAAAAGAGACCTATTTAAAAAAAATATTTTCTAACACCACCATCACAGGAAAAATAAAAATTATAAGAAAAAAATTACCTTTTTTTACCTAGAAATCAAATGCAAGATTTTTTAACAACCAGGAGTCTTAATTTTTTTTGTTCCTTAATCCCTGTGAGAGTCTTAAAAAAATGCCCAATTTGTAACATTGCTGATCACCAGTGCACCAGTCAGGGTCCCATGAGGAAATTGCTTTATAAACAGTGTATCTATTTTAGTTTTTTTTTCTAACTGGTTTCCTTTGTTTGATCTCATTTAGGACTTTACATGAACTTCACTTTTGAAAATAGGACTTTTCATTTTGGAGTTAAAATTAGGGAAGCTTTCGCAAAGTAACATTTGTACATGTGCAGGTTCATGAATTCAACTGGAAGAAAAGAAAGATAACAGTAAAAACAATTTTTAAAAGTCAAATTCCTTAATTAATAATGCCAGAAATTTTCAAGTGAAAAAACACATTGTGGTAAGGATCATGATTTTTCATCAGACCTCAGTCTAGGGAAAATTATGAACTTCTGATTGTTAATCTTTTGCTAAAACCTGTCAGTATCACCTTAATTAAATTGAGCTTTCCTTTGGTAAAACTTTTCATGTCAGAATTATACAGACTTACAATTCTGACATGAAAACTTCTTGGTGAGTGGTAATGAGGTGCCTCAGTTTGTTTTAATGAAGTACAATGCTCAGCCTCATTTATACATGAGAAGAGAAGCAGGAAGATTTTTGAACATGCTTTTTGCTTTGTAATCCAAGAAAAATGTACAGACTCTGCTACTCACCATTAATAGGATGACATAAAGAGTTGGCAGCATTTTTCTGCCGATACCCTAATCTCATGTGGCTACATTTGAAAAGTTGAAAATCATTGTTATCTCATATAGATCCTTACAATGCACCGTATGTATCTAGTGAATGAGCATCAAACTGACCCTGTGGGTGTATACTGCACATCCTGCCAGTCCATTGATTTTGGGGCTACACTGAAATGTAGTACAAACATTTCAGTTTGTACTGAACAAAAGACTGGCTTTGAGAAAGGGCCATGAACTCACATTTAAGGATATAATTTTGCACAAGTCAGAATAGAGGAGAGACAAAACTGCTCTCCAGACAATAGCCTTCAGTATGTGGAATGCTAATTATAATGTTGAACAGCTACGGGGTCATGCTCTTTCCACTTCACTGTAATTATGCACCAGGAAGCTCAGCGCTCATGAGGTTAACTTCTTTCATTTGTTTTTTATTATGCTTGGGAACTTCATATATATACAAGGCATAATTCCATAAGAATTATATTGCTGGTTATCATTTATTTCTACTTGTTATGAAGTGCAATATTCCTACCTTTTAAAATTCAGCAGGTTCCTAGACAGGCCTTTCCACTATTAGTATCTTGGCCAATAAATTACTCAACAGGGTGCATAGAATGGCTGGAGCAATAGAATAACATCACCCTTGGAAACTGTGGAACAGTATTGGTAACCACAGGAGCAAAGGGGCACTTCTTCACAAGGATGTCTTTCACTGGTGCAGACGGTCAGCCAAAGGACAAAACAAAATGTTTCAGGCTAGATATAGATTTCAAATGGGGCAGATATTTGGCAGTCAGGAATCATACATATAAGGCTGACTTTGAAAAAATGTCATACAAAAAAAGAAGCAGCATCCGCTGTTACCACAGGAATCTGCATACATTATGTAGAACTTTATTAGCTGGGTCTCATTGCAACTGGAAAAACAAGTTGGAGAGAATCAAACCCTCTGGGAACAGAAGGATGTCACTTCTGCTTTGACTTTTTCTCACTGACCACTTAGTTCTTGCTGACTGCATTTTGGGGAGGATTTCCTAGACAGAGAATATCTTCCTCAGTAGCTGGCTAATATCAGATCTCATTGCAATTCATCCTGTTTGAGATATTGTAGGTGACTCTATGTATCAGATGTCACTGGGACTCTCCACACTCATTTGTAGTTAATTCTGTTCACTCCATCAGCCTGCCAAGTCATGGGAAAAAAAAATTCAATATTTTTTGTTGAGACCGGTTCTGTGAAGGAAATGAAAGGTGTGATTTTGCTTTGCAGCCTTCCTTTTTGGTGAGCCCCTAAATGCACTGTGAATTTTCTATAAAGCAAACCAAGAGACTTTTGCAGGCAGGAAAACATCCATTCTTGCCCAGACCTATTCTGGAATAGATTTTCCCACTAGGCATTCTTGTGTTGTAAATATCCCTCCTGTAATATGTAAGAATATGTTCAGCACTACTTAATGAAAACAAAGTCTCACCTGAGGTAAGTGTCCTAGGACACTTACAGTATGTCCTTACAGTAGGTGCATAAAGTAGAAGTGTGCAAACACTCATAGCTGGATGCTTTTGACTTTCTAGCTTAATGGACCCCCTAACTCTTTGCAGCTGGAGTAATAAGACATGAGGACTGTTATCAGAATGAGTCCAGGACATGAATTAGTGTTTCTGAATCTTAAAGGCTGTCTGCATCAGTTTTACTGTGAAATGCATCTCCTGTATATTATCACTTATGTACATTTTCAAAGATATCTGACAGTGTATCAACTGCCAGTTCAATATCAATCTGCATAGCAGCGGAAGTAGTCCTGAATAACCTGTATAACCACATACCCTTTGTGTGCACCACAGACTCCCATATAGATATGTGCCTGTGTAATAATTACATCCTTAATATACCTGATTATAGTAAAGGGCAACTTTCATGCAGTTAAAAATAAAATTGCTGTGATCAAATAAGAAGTGCAGCCACTCCTTAAAAATTGAGAAGATTATGTCTGAAAAGCTTTTTCAAAAACTCTCTACTCTGTTGCTAACACCCTAAGAAAAGATCTCTTGGAAAATGGGATAATTTTCTGAATGTGAAGGACAATATGAAAAGATGTTATTTATGAAAGCTTTAGACTAAACCAGGTTTCTCTATTATTAAGCAAAAGCTCATATTGCATGGTAGAGATTATATGCTTTTATGGCACTTCAACATATTAATTGTCCAATTTCATCAAAGTTGTTAATAATTTACTGATTACCAACATTGAGGTCTGAAAAATATTTTCTTTCCCATTAAGTTTCTTTCCCAGGATTTTTTGACAATCATTTAATCTCATCTTTAATGTTATTTCTCATCACAGACTAAACCGAGCGAAGATCAAATCACTGTTATTTTGTGTTGTCACTATTTTTCCATGTAAATTGTTGACCCAGCAATTTTATTATATTTTACGGTAGTAGTTACTTTTATAGCATACCTGTTAGTCCAATTCATTATACAGATTAACTATTTTGGAGGAGAATTTGAAAAGAAAACCTCTTTATGAAACCACACATATTAGGATAACTCTGCCTCAGATTTCTTTTCCTTTAGTGCTTCCTAATATCCTGAGAGTATTTCCTTACTTTCTTATTAAAATTTTTCTGGTTTTTATTTTTTAGTCACCACAGAGCTTTGAGAAGCCTTATTGCAGCTGGTGCCAGAGTTAAGGATCTGAGAGGAATCGACTATGATCTTACAACAAAAGTCCAACATTCAGAAATGGGAGAAATTAGAGTCTGTCCTTGATGTTTAGGGTTTTTTTTATTTGGAGGTCACACCCATGAAAAGAGAGCCTCATGAAAAAAAGAGGAGATCTACTGATAGTCCTCCTCCCTCCCTCCCTTCCTCCCTCTCTCCCTCCTTCCCTCCCTCCCTCCCTCTCTTCCTTCCTTCCTTCCTTCTTTCCTTCCTTCCTTCCTTCCTTCCTTCCTTCCTTCCTTCCTTCCTTCCTTCCTTCCTTCCTTCCTTCCTTCCTCCCTCCCTCCCTCCCTCCCTCCCCTTTCCGAAACCTTCCCGAAACCTTCCTGAAACCTTCCCTTCCTGAAACCTTCCTGAGACCATCCCTTCTCAAAACCTTCCCTTCCCTTTCCTTTCTTTCTTTTCCCTGTATAGGTGGAGAAACTAAGGTATTCAGAACTTATAGGCTTTGGCTGATGACAAATGTTCATAAAAGAGTATTCTTTATTTTATATTTTTTTCTACCAAAGCTCATTAGTCAAAAGCCCCAACTGACCTTGGTATAAACCCATCAGACTCAGTCCATCTCATGCTGCTACAGCAGACATTATATGAAACCTGTGGTTATTACTTGTATCACATTGGCATCTGAAAGTAATAAGATCATTAGAATCAGCAAGAGGCCAAGGAAGTGTTAAGGGTCCAAATAGAAGAGAAAAAGGAGAGAAAAGTCTTTCAATGATAGGAAACAGAGCAGGTGAGAAACGAAATTAATTCCCAAGAGAACACAAGGAATTTTTTTGGCAAAGTCAAGAATTCGACTTAGAAGTCCTTTCTTTAAGTTTACTGTTTTGTCTTTTCAAAGAAAAAAAAATCTCTTGATTTTTCATCCCAAGTATCTTATGTGTAAAGCTGATCTAAAATATATCTCAGAGAAGGTTGTACACTTAAGTTGGCTGGGGTAATAAACTGATATATGCTCATGGTGAACATGGAGACTTAAATTCCACTATAAATAAAATGGGAAAGAAAAACATGAATAATAAAAATCTATGAATATTTAATTTTTTTTGTGTGTCCTGACTGATGTCTGCACATCTTGTGTCCAGCACAACAGGACACTGGCTTATGCATTCACAAGTAGTGGTAAAGATGTTTGAGATGACGGTGTAGTTTTACCAAACTCAAGGGATATCTGTAATTAGGAAGCATGCCAATAAAGTGAGCTTAGATGAATGAAGCCTCACTTTTACAAATTAAGGTTTATCCAGTTATAAGAATTGAATGGCCACTTGCTCTTAGTCTGCTTCTGCCATGGAAATCAATTGGATTTTGTCCTGTCATATTGAACAAAACAGAAGTGACCCCTGAGACTGTGTACTGAAATATGACAATTACCTATACCAAATGAGTAATTGTATTCATCACTGACCAGGTAATTAATTTTGAAAATCAGTTTAAAAAATGTTGAAAAGCACAAAAGCCAAACCACCCAGTGCAGTTCATCCCAAGCACAGAATTTAGGTGCAGATACAAAAGATTTTGTATATGGATCTTAATCTAGAAATGCTTGATTTGGTACAAAATTTTATTTAGCTTTGAAGTAAAAAAAACCTCACCTTCCTCGTGGTTAAAAGAACTAGTGGAGATTTTAAAAATATAGCAAATGCTGTAAAAAATGCCAGAAAATAATGGGTTGCCAGTCCATCTGAAAGCAAATCCAAACAAGGAATCAAATTAAGAGTGGTTTGATCTACACGTAAATATTAAGTTCTGCCTCAGAGGAAAAGTAAAAAAACAAACTTAGTAGAAAGAAAAGGTTTTTTTCAGAAACCAATTAATGATAACTAGTAGTTCATTTACTAGTAATGATAACTAGTAATTTATTTACTCAAATAAATGATGAACTTGTAGTTCCCTAGCATGAAACATTATTAGAGCACCTGTCCTGTGAAGAGGTTGTTCTTCTGGGGGAAGAGAAGGCTCCAGAGAGACTTTGGAACATCTTCAAGTGCCTAAAGGGGCCACAAGAGAGCTGGTCAGGAAATTTTGACAAGGGTGATAAGACAAGGGGAAATGGCTTCAAGCAAAAAAAGGATAGATTTATGTCAGATATTAGGGAGAAATTCTTTATTGTGAGTGGGGTGAGGCACTAGCACAGGTAGCCCAGAAAAACTGTGGATGCTTCATCCTTGGAAGTGTTCAAGGCCAGGTTGGATAGTGCTCTGAACAACCTGGTGTTGCAGAAGGTGCTTCTGCCCATGGCAGGGGAGTTGGAAATGAGATGATCTTTTAATGTTCCTTCCAAGACAAACCATTCTGTGATTTTTGATTAAACAATAGACCTAAATTCTTGCCAAAAGAAAATGCTTCTTTCTGAGCCATACAAAGGTGTAAAAGGGGTTTTTCAACCTGCAGAGGACCCTCATTCAGACAGACATAATTCTTAATATTAACAAGCTGTAACTTTTGCATGTGTGTTTCATTGGCGTGATCCAGTTAAGCTGTCATTTGTCTCAGGAAAATGTTGTTTGGTTCAAATAACACTGAGGAAGCAACTTTGAAGTTGTTTTTTTTAAAAAAAGCTGAGATTTTTAATCAGCTTCTGTACAACTTTTCTTGTGTCTGTTCATCAGGAAAGGCCACAGGCTGGCCCAAAACATTACCAAGTAAGTCCTCATAATGAATTTCAGGATTAAATTTACAAAGGAGATGATTGTTGCAAAATTCTACCTTTGGTCTGAGGTTGTAAAAGCAGTTAGGCTGATAGATGCTTGATGCTTCTGAGCACTTCAGTTACTCCCTTCCCTAAGTAGCAAGCCATAAGGGTAGTACTGGGTCAGATGATGTAAGCAGCACTTCTGCAGGTCATTTTGGTTCCACGTGCCCAAATTGAGAGCAATTTGCTCAACAGGGTCTTTTCTGACTATGTGTATGAATCTCCTGAGCTCTGAGCAGTCCTTTCTGCGGAAACCATGCCAGCCCCATATGGGCAACTGCAAGCCTTTGGTGTATTGGCCAACTCCATATTCCTCTGATAGGACATATTTTCTGGACTGCATATTAAACAAAAAACGTTATATATCTATGCTGCTGTGGGTCAGGACCTCCTCCCCGTCTCAAGTGCAAGTATTGCTGTCAGGAACTGCAATGATTTAGGGTAGTTGCTTGTCTCCGCAGTGCCAGCCATTGACAGGCATGGCAGTGCCACCAGACAGCTCTCTGAAAATATGATTCACCAGCTATACCAGCCCGAAGATTTGTCTTTTTTTTTTTTTTTGCCCATGTGTCCTGGTTTAGGGCAAAATTTTAGGAGGAAACCTCTGAGGGGGTGTCCTCTAGAAGAGCCGATTCCAACCACCCCTCCCCCAAACAGGTTCGGGAAAAGATTTCCTTAGGGAAAAAGTGGAAAAAACTATTTAACAAATAGAATATTCAGAAGCATAGAAAATTTGGATAATATGAAACAATGAAACCTCTCCTTCCTCTGAAGAGATGGTAAATCCAGAGTCCTTCTGTGGGTGTAGCTGTGTCAGTCTCAGTCCCTCCAGAGGCTGGGGCCGATGGCCAGGCCTGGCTGCAGAGTTGAGGGGCCCCTGGGGGGATTGTCCTGGTGTCTTGGACCACAGAGATGCTGACCAGTGCCAGGAGGAAGAAAAAAAAAAACAACAAAAGAAACGAAGTCTCTCCCTGCAAAAGCCGAGAGATCTCCTAGAGCCTTCCTCCATGAGCTCTCAGAGCACAGAGAGAGAGGGTGAGATATTGCTGTCCCGCTTGGAGCACAGTCTCCCAAGAACTTTCCGGGAAGTAAGGTGTAACTCCTGCAGAAAAACTGTGCGTGTTTCCTCTCTCCCCCTTCACCCTCTTTCTCTGTCTCTCTGGGCCTAACTTAAAGCTGCAGAACTTAATATCCAGCATAGGCAGGAGAGGTGATTGGGGATACAAGGATCATACGGTCAATCCAGGGTACTGTGTCTCCCCAGGCCAGATATCAGGACACCCATAAGCATTTTTCTTCACTTCTCCATGGAAAGTGGAGAGACCTGGAACAGCCCTCCAAAATCTAGGCTCTTAATATACTCCAGTGAAGCTGGATTTGTTCATGAGACAGCAGCTGTACCCCCACCTACTGCAGATTTGCAAGCAGCTTACTCTGCTACATTGCTAAACTTACTGTGCTCTGGAACAGCTTCCCAGTTTATTTCCCCATGGGTGTACTAACAGGGTCCCCCCAGTTTCATCCCAGTCTCCTGCACCTTCTGGGTGACAGTTTTATATGGTCCAGGAACTGCATCTGTATTTGATTTCCCAGCAGTTGAGAAATATAGCTATTTGAATTGGTTATGTAAAGGGAAAAAAACAAACAACAAACGGAAAAGAAAGATTTTCTTCTGCATATTCTTCTACCAGCCCTGGTGAGAATTCAGTTTCTTGAATGCAGCACTTCTGCGCTTCACTCCTGCCGTCTCAATATACATGTTCAGCAGTCCCCAAATGATGACTTCAGAAAGAGAGTTCTGGGGTCTGGCATTGCCTTTGAGGCACAGAAGACCTTTGTAGCATTTCCATCTTTGTCAGCCACAAGTGAGATGCTTGCAACATGGACCTGGGGTTTAACTCACTGAGGCTGGCACTCAGTATTTCATATTGATGCAAAAGTAGTGTTCTGGGGTTCTAGCAGGTCAGGACAAATAGCCTCGAGCATATCCTGCAAACCCTGCAGGTTCTGTTAATGATCAGATAGCAGTGAAAGACAGTGCCAGTGTTCTGGTTTGGTGTTTGCTGAGAAGAAAATTAAAAACTCCACAGCATTAGACCAAGAGGAAAGCAAGGAATTAGTTTTTACATAGGATTTCTGTGAAGAAATTTTGTAAATATGATCCTGAGGTAATAAATCAATTGATACTACAACAACTTGATTTTACAGAGCTGTTTGTGCATATTATGTTGCCTCTCTGCTCGTATCCCCTCACTCAAGTCACCCAGTTAGCTTATGAAATGTGAACTCTGAAAGCCCGTATTTGTTAAAACTATATCCCATTGCCTAATGCAGCAAAAATCTTTCCACTTTGGAATGAGAAACTTCCTGCGATCAATTAAATCTGTTTTCTGGTGAAAATTAATGTAGAATTCAGATCAATGAAGCATGTGTGTGAAAGGGACAGAAAGTGGGCGACTAGAATTGAGAAGTGGAAAGAGCTGGGTAATCTTCAGTTTCCATATCTTCACATTATAGTTAATTAAAAAAAAAAAAAAGAGTTTGTAATATTTCCAGCTGAAATGGAAAGTTGTGACTGTATAGTCTACAGTGAGCTTGAATCATAAAAACCAAATGGAATATCCTGTAGATTTTCTACAGATCTGTTCTATGCACACTTTCAAATAGCCTTTAACAAAGGCAACAAATCGCTGTTGCTGTCATAAAAACCTCAGTGTGCTGTACTAACATAATGCTAATGAAATGTATCATAAAGAGCAGAAGTTCAGATTACCTGAACTTCAGTACATAGATCTGGTTGTTCACCTGTATCATTTTACTGGATTATTTTTTCTCACTGATTTTTAAAGAGAAGCAGGTGTGGTGTGGTAGTGACTAATTCACACTGCAAAAACAAAAAGTTGTGTGGTTTGCTGTTTCTGTGATCTCTCTTTCCCACCCTCTGAGCTCTGCCATAGTTTGGCAGAGATTCAGCTCCTATATGAGATAGCTAACATAGGTTCTATAGTATAGAGATGATTAAGTAAGGTGAGAAGACAAAAAAGCAGGAACACTAACTTCCTGCAGAGCTCCATTACTGAACTGCTCCCAGGAACTCCATTAACCTGGGAAGAAAAGAGCAAAAACGTAATGACAGGCTGCTAAATGCTCAATACATGACCATTAAGAATTACCTGCAAGGATGTCCAAGTAACTCTTTCCTACATTATGTTCTGCCCATGAGGTACATCTTTTTCTGCTAATTCTCAGGTACACTGGAAGAAAAACATTCTGGGAATAGCTCAGGGAGTGATTAATTTTCTTTCAGATGCATGTTGGCACCCTGCTAGGAAATAGTTAGAGGCACAAATGTAGATTGTGCTTATCATGTTCTTATCATGAACTGATGTGGTCCAAGCAAATGGAATGCGGAACATCCTTTAATAGCTTATACATAAAAAGAAATGGCTCTTTTCTGACATTGTTTTCTTGTCCTGGGGCAGAGGGGAGATTGACATCCCATTAACCTGAGATTATTAAAACATGACCTGCAATCCCAATAGAGTCCTTTATTCATGTTTGCTTTTTTTTTTTTTTTTTTAAAGCAGCCGTTAGTTTCCAGAATGTCATCTGAGGAAGGGTGATGAATGCTGCAGAGGATATGATGTTCTGAGCAAACAGGTCAGACATTTCTTTTCAAGATCAAACTTGGAGCTTGTGTCTTAGGCTTTCCAGACTGCTTGCTGTGGACCTCATCTTGCAAGTTTCCCAGAGTCAATAGCAAGGTCGATAGCAATGGTTGTTTTGAAACTCATGTCTTGTGCATACCTGTGTATGGGAAAGGTGGCTGCAACCCCACTCCATAGTTGGCCTTTCTCTTTACAGAACCAGCTACTACGCTATCAGTATGAGTGCCTATATAATAGAGTTCTTCTTTAGCGATTAGGGCCTTCCTTTTTGTTGTCCAATCTTTTCTTTTTCCTGAGATTATATTTCATCTTCCCACACCCACGCTGGCAATATTAGTAACTCTGAAAGGGACATTGCCTTTTCTATTTCAGAAGCTTTCACATTGCACCAATATTTAAGGGTCCTGAAGCTATTAAAGTTATATATAAAAGGGAAATTCTAGTAACATTATTAATGTCTGCTATTTTAAAGATAACAGCATTTCCTCAGTCTCCTTGTGATCTGATTGATTAACTGGCATATAAAATTAGTACCTTTCAGTCTTTGAAACCAAGTTACATCTTACTGACCTGATTCTCCCCAGATCAACATACACATATATGAAGGTGTAAATACTTTACAAGGACTTGATTCTGCTTCAGTGGATTTTGCATATATGGAGAGAAAAAAAAAGACAAAAATACTCTTGAGGATGATGTCTACATTTTCAGTGTGTTATAGGGAAAATGCTAATTGTCACTTTCTAACCTGAAGTGTTCACATAACTGGTATTACAAGCCATATGGTATCTTTCCAGTATTTATCTTTTTTCATTCTTGGATGTTTATTGTAAGCATAAAGTTTATCTGAATGTCATTGTCTAATTATGGGTGAGATACACTGTATCACTGAAAGTATTATCATGAGGAAACCATTATTAATAAATATTATCATTGTGCTATTATTGTTATGTTTCTATTATTTTTCAACCCCTATTTTCAGTGGTTTTCATAGTAAAATTACCTTTAAGGGTAAAAATCTGACATTTGTTCTTCTCAAACCAGAGCAAATATACTGCTGAATAAAGTCCACACACTCATTTCTCATTTCAGAACAGTGAACATTCCTAAAATAAGATATGGTCTCTTCCTTTGGGCATTCATGGTTATTTCTTTTGTACAGTAACTGGAAAATGAAAACAAGATCCCTGAAATCTGACACAGGGCTGTTTTCGTTGTTCCAGGAATTAATTTCATTTTATGATTTCTTATAGGAAAAATCTGTTTACAAAGAAGACAGGAAAGGGGAAAGAGCTCTTATCGGTTAGCACTGATTAATGAAAAGAATGTTATCATTTCATGTGAAAGGGAGAGACTGTATCTTATTTTAGGAAGATTCATGAGGCAATTCATAATAAAGGTGCAATTTTATCAATTTTTATTGAGATTGCGTTTCATGAGTTAAAAATAGGTTATGCAGCAAGAACTGAAGAAAGTGACTGTTACAGGGAATGACCCTGATTCAGAAAAGCTGTGGACAGGTGCTGGATGTTAAACTTGATTTTTTTGGATGTCAGTCTTGAAGCAAGGTACCAATATTGCAAAGGCTTCCCAACTGCAATCTGACAGTTTTGCAGGATTCTTTACTTCTTGGCTGTCTGTAGGTGGATTCCAGGAAGAGGCACAAATCAGCATTTATAGAAAACCGAGTTACGTAAAAATTGGTGCTAAAATGGAGCTGGCATTTAATTTTTTTATTTGCACCAGTGTCTCTGTGTAGACAAATAGAGAGGCACAGACACAAATAAGTGTGAATCACTAACTTTCACTTGAGTTTGGTGTCTCCTGGTGCAAGACCTACCATCAGCACTGTGTGGGTCTAGGAAGGAATGTCTAGCACAGGTGTGCAAATGCTGTGGCACTTACCTTGTGGTCATCATTTACAGCCCTTACCCTGCTGCACTCAGGTTCAGAGTTGCGTAACATCTGTAGTCCTTGTGCTTGGCTGTTTAGGTAAAAAACATCTTGATTTCAAAATGGAAAAAGTACAGACCTATTTTACTGAAGAGGTTTTACTTAGTATGGCAGAATGGCAGAACCAAGCTCTAATCCAACCAACGGTGTCGCAAACACAGAAAAAAATCCTTGGTCTTAGAAACACTTTTCAAAATTGCTTCAAAAGTAAGTTTAGTTACAGATATACAGCCTGGAGCAATTAGTTCCATTTTACTAAGTAAAATAAAATCTTTAGACAAATCACACATCATTTGTGTGTTTATCTTTGAGATTAAAAGAAAGATTTTGTTGGTAATCAAGGGGTGGGGATCAAGTAGTGTTATGAACAAGTTAACACAGTGCTGGATGTGGTCCACCTATGCTGTGTGTCAGTCTGCAAAGCTGTCATGTGTAATCAGTTCAGTAAAAATCTCCATGGGGATATTTTGTAGGCAACTGAAATTCGCCAGGGCCACCTGCATGCTTAAGGGGAATCACACATTCAGACATTTCAGTCAGTGTTTTGGTTACTGACATAAGGTCCCATTCAGACGCAAATCAATTGTCTGCCAAGCAAAGTAAGAGCAAGCCATCACTCTGCAAGTACAAAAGTATACCCTTGGTGTACAGATCCCTATACAACCTGGCCAACCTTGAGCCTGGGGTCCCTTCCAACCCAAGTTATTCTGTGACTATCCAGGTTTGTAGTGGCTTGAACCTTCTTGCCCATGCCAGGTGGGTGTGCTGTGCACAGTTGTTTGCCATGCAGTTTCTGCACTACTCCTCTCCCCACACTGACTCAGTAGCAGCTTGTTATCTCTTCTGTCATCTCAAAATATATATGAGAGGAGTTAAAATTAAACAAATATTTTTATAACCTGAAAGCAGTGTGAGCAATACTTATGGTCTCTGCTTTAATTCTTGGGTGAGAGCCTTTCTGTCAGTGTTATTTATATGATGCATTACCTTGAGGAAATGTAGTGAGTAATAAGATGTTCCTGAGTTTATAACTGAGTTTACTGAATATCTTCCAAGTCTTCTCTGCTCTGTTTCCTACAGGAAAGTAGCAACACATCTGTTAAGAGAGACCATAACATTAAAAAATAAAATAAAAAAAAATCAGAAAATTTGGAAAGAAAAGGTTAAATTGACCTACATACTAGCAATTTTGCTGACCAGATTATTTAAAAGGCTAAAAGGCTGCAGATGGCAAATCCATATATATATATCAGTAAAAATGATCATGATAATCACAGCTTATAAAATAGAGCTGGAATGCTTCATTAGGTACTGACAGCTTCTAAACCATGTTGTCACTTTCTGAAAATGTGTCACAGTGGCATTTTTTATTTTTTCCTAGATATGGAGAGAAAGAAATAGAGAATTGCACTGTGAAGTGTGGATGAGCTGAAAGCAAATCAAAAAGGTCTCTTTTTGAGCCAAAGGTGAGATCATCATTTCCTTTCAGCAAAGCAGGACAATGTATTAAATAAAACTGCTCTTAACCTGTTGGACACGTGAATCCCTTGGGTTTCTTGTCATTATTCTATTGAAAAGAAGGCCTAAGAAGTAAAAATTTCAACAGCTTTTTAAATGCCTGTATATCCAAGTAAGGAAAAGTAAAATTTAAAGGTACATTCATATTACAGTAATTTCCATTAGAAATTGTTTCCATTTAAAAACTGTTGGTTTGGCTTTAAATTTTTTTTATTTGTTTCTCCAGTATGGTTTACCTGTTAGGTTTAAAGATATCTTCCACGTAAAGACCCATTCCATCCTTACAGGGTAAAGATGGAAAGAAAAGAATATTTTACTCAGAAAAAAAGGCATACACTTGTGGGAAAAATATGTCCTTGTGTAGTCAAAAGAAATTATATGCACCTAAGAACCCCATTCAAAATGTGGTTTAAGTGATATTTTAGTAATGACTGGGCCTACTTCTGCATACCTTTCATGGCAACACTTTAAAATTAGGTTCCCATGCTGAGTCTACAGATATACATACAGAAGAAAATCCACCAAATTGACCTCTGAATTCTCTGCAGCCAGGGATTTTCCAGCACAATCAGCTTTTCAAGTAAGTAAGTAAAAACCTGATGTAAGTGGTCTATGTAGCAATTTACATCTATTACATGTAGCCACCAAAATAGTTCACCATGTAATATGGAGAAATCAAATGTCTGCTCTGGATGACACCCCTTTTATTGTTGCATAAGGATTCATAAGGATTCCTCTTTCTTCTTCTTTATGCACTTTGTGATCATCACAGTCTGCCCTGAGAAGCAAGAAATGAGTCAGATTCAGAGGTTCCATATTGGGGTATATATAATACTCCTCACCCAGATAGAGATGGTGGCAGAGATCTTCAGCTATGTTTGCACGAGAAATAATTAGACTGGGCCAAATGCTAGCAGTAAGGATGAGAATAAAATTAATTACCTGTGATGTGGTCAGGGGTCATGTAAAAGCCAGATGAGATCATCTTATATTTTAAGCTATTAAATGAAAAAGAGGATAAGATTTACTTATTAAGTTCATTTCCTAATCATTCTTATAAGTTTTTAATGAGTGACAAACTGTCTCTGGATATAAATTTATGATTTCCCAAAATAACAATTTGATTGGTTTGAGTGATATCTTGCATCAAGTAATCACAGTTAATTTTGCTTCTGAAGCAATTTGACTTTGCCAGTCTATCACATCTTCTGTGTGCACAGCTGTATTTCGATGGCTGTGTCCCTGTTCTTTGTCTAGTGTAACAACCCCCATCCCCCCCAAAAGAGTTTCTTCTCCAGCCTTTCTTCCTGTCCTCCATATGGGCCTCCAGACACCTGTCTGCCCATTTCACTATTTTCTTCTCTTTATCTGAGCTTCCTTGTGCTAAAACCAGTGACTTCCAGCCACATTGAAACCTGAGTTTCTTAGCAGGATGGGAAATAGAGATAATTAACTTTAGAACAGCAACAGCTAATGATTGTGGGATGACTTTTTTCCTTACCACTGTCTCTATTAAATAATTATAAAGATCATGACACTGTCCCTAACCACTTTCTTTATAGCATGGATGATAGAAAAGAGGGAAAGGACTGAGGGGCTGCTCCTGGCTGAGTAAGGCTAATCTAACAAAAGGAGTTCATCTACTTTTCTGCACTTCCTTATGTAACCAAGACATTAGCAAAAAAAAATCATCAACATCCATTTGTTTTCTTCCTGGAGGTACTAAAGTCACAGTTTTCCCCTTTGGTGCCAAACCCAGGCCTGTGAACCACTGTTACACACCTCACTAAATATGGTTCACTTTGTCAGGAATAACCTTAAGAGGAGAAGGTGTTTAACATTTCAGGTACTTGCAACTAATTCTCCTGAGCAAACTATTGCTTCTCAATCACCCAGAGTCTGTGTATGCACGTGTGGATGAAGGCTGGGCTAAACAGGGAGGCAAAGATGAAAGAGTGACAACAATACTGTTGGGAAGAGGAATGAACTTTTACAAAAGTAAAGTGATGTCATAAACCACTCTGTAACAATGATGAAGGGTTGGCTTAGAAATGTGGATGGTGTTGGCTGACTCGCAGCACAAAACCAGGCAACTGCTGACCAGATGTGTTCAGCTGTATGCGTGCTACCTCTGCTCTGTGCACGGCCTGCCACATACCCCAACTGCATTGCTTAGTGTGGGCTGTGAGAAGCAGAAGGGAAAGCCAGAGTACAGTTGATTTTTTTCCATTTTACTGTTTATTTTATATCCTCCCACTCCTCATTTTCCTCATCCTACACCCTGGTGCTGCATACTGATGAGAAAATACTTGGTTCAGACCCAGGCAGTTATTTTTGGTTATTAAGGTTGGTGCTGGCTGCCCAACCTACACTTTCCAACTTGCCAGAGTTGCACAGGGCTGTAGATTTTGCATTGGCAGCATTTAGAGGTACATTTTAAAAAATATTCCAAAACAAAAATACATACAGATGCATATGTGCATGTGTCCAGGTACAGACAAATGCATATATGGAATCTTCCATCCAGTACATTGAATTAAGTAAAAGAAACTGCCTTCTGCCAGGTTTCACAGATCTTCTCCCATTTGCAGCTCTCATGAGCAAAAAGAGTAAAAAGAAAGGAAAATAGCAGAGGAAGGCATTAGATAATGATTTAAGGGACCATGCTGTTAGGAGAAGAGTGTGCAACAGGAGGGGCATGGGGATAAATGATATTACAGGAGGATATATGTGTTTTGCTCCACTTGGAAAGTGAATCACATAATCAATTAGGTTGGAAAAGAACTCTGAGATGAAGTCCAACCTATGGCAAATCACCGCAGTGTGATAGCCTGCAGTGTCATGCCCATCTTTTCTTAAACACCTCCATTGAAGGTGTCTCCACTGCCTCCCTGAGAAGTACATTCCAATGTCTAATCACCCTTTCTGTGAAGAATTTCTTCCTGCTATTCAACCTAAACCTCCCCACACCTTCTGTGATGTCTTCTGTGAATCAATAATAATTAAAAAAAAATTAGGGAACTATCCTGGAATGAAATTATCAGCTTTCTACTAATTGTTTCTAGATGACAAGATTTCAAGAAAACTCTAGTCAGTAAATGGGGCACTCAACTTGCCTGCTCTCCAAAATGCTCCACTTTCTTTCCTATAACCAAACATTATAAACCACTTCCCAGGCACAGATTTGCTCAACATCTTTGCGTTCCTTAGGTGAGCTCTAACTGAGACTCTCTCCCTACTGCCAGCACAGCAGGACACATGCTGAGTTTTAGGCTAATGCTTGCTCTTCCCTGTTGGAGGGAGCAGGGTGAGGAGAAACTACACTATATTGACGCACCTTTTGGCCATGGTGCTTTGGTTTAGTGCCATTGATGATTATGACCAATGAGACAAGTAGTATATCAGAGAGAGCTATGGTATCTTGTGACATTTTGCAGTTATACCAGTCTTCTGGACCATGAGATGATATTAAGATAGTTTCTTTGAAAAAAACTGGACCAACCAGATTGTTAGATCCTTTCTTTTTATTGGAGATGATTACTGCACCCAAACTGGACTTGAAGGCAAGGCATGCAGTTGTGTTGGGAAGTTAACAAAGCCATCTGGTAATGAGCCCAAGCAAAAATATGTGCTAACCTATTACGTAACTCTCACTGTGATTTGTTTTAGGTAAGCTGTCTCAGGAAAACCTTGTTGAGAGTTCATTGCTATTGCCAACTGCCTTCCACAGTCAAGGAACAACTGTGTATTGCTTCTAAAATTGCAGACTGCCTTGCAAGCTTGGATGCTGGCAGGAACACTGTCTATTAGATATCTTGCTTTAGGAAGTCTTATGGTGGCCAAGATGTTCATGCTGGTGTTTTCTGTGCCCCCAGATAAGAAGCATGCTAGGGATGCCTGTGTTGGCAGCTGAGCATTAAGATTGTCACGGTTTAGCCATCTTGCTGGTCTCCTTTCAAAATTTTCTGAGCTACGTACCTAAGGATCCTCCACACTGGGGTGTGTCAGTCACTTCATATCACAGTGCATGAAGGAAAAGGCATCTCCATTTGCCCAAGAGCTATAATGTATGACAGCTGTGACAGCAGCTGAGGCTCTGTCCTCTCAGATATAGAAAAAGGGCCTGAAAAAAGGTCAGCAGATTTGTAAGGAGATGTCATTATGATGCTCATCCCTTCATGTAGCAGATGAGGGTTTTTTTGCTCAACATTCTGAAGCTAGAATTTGGCTCCTCACTCTGAAGACAGTCAGCCCAGATGGTCAGTTTACAATGAGAGTCATGGAAAGGGGAGCAAGTAGCCGCTTCAAAATGACCAGAACCATCCAGAAAGGCTGTTTTTGAGCTGGGAACACACAGGTGGATGATAGGGCCAGTGCAGTGATTTGGATGCTTAGAGATCTCCAAAGTACCAGACTCTGGAGTGGATGTCTCTCTCTGCAAAGATATTCTATATTTTCTCTATTTGTCTCCAACTTATAACAGTCTCTGACTGCCCAGGACAACCCTGAAAACACCCTCATGCCTGTGAACACCAGGAAACTAAGTACACTAAATCTATGCATGGCTATTTTTGGTAAGCTAAAGGAAAAATAACAGCTTGCACTGACGAAAGCCTAGGAGTCGGCCAAGGCCATGATGTAAAGTTTTCTAAGTGAATGCTATGGCTGAATCAGTAAAATCATGTCTGAGTCAGGATCTGCTGTAAGACCCTGCCTTCTGAAATTCAATCTCTCTTCTCTTGTAGAGAGGTAGTATTTCACACTGCTTAACCCTTTGTTCTCAGCTGAGGAGTGTGCATTAAGCTGCATCATTCAAAAGCTTCATTTAATTTAGGAGGAAATGCTTTGTTTATTATTCAACATTTGTCTGCTAACAATGAAGTTGGAATCTACTAACGAAGCCAGAAATTCCCAATGGAGAAATAATGAAAACCACTGTTATTTTGCTTGTCTTTTTATTTTTAAATTACATCAGTGTATTCTTGCACAACAATCATATTTAAATAGATGCTAGCTCAGAAAAAACAACAACTTTGAAAAACAGATTTCTTTATTTCCCCTTCAAGTTTTTCTTTCCATCCATCCCCTTTCAGCTAGGCTTGTGGTTGATTTTCTTGTTTTGTAAGATGAGATAGGGTTGTTAACAGAGCTATGCCTTAAAAAAACCCAGGACTCAGATGCAAATAACTTTTTCATATTACTGGAACAGAAATTATTTCCCTAGCCTTCTCTCTAGTATCTCTGCAATAAAGGTGATATCAGGAACTTACATGATTTTGGAACTTTTGGGGATGTCAGAGAACAAAAACAATGCACAAAATACGAAATATCTTTTCCTTAGTGAAAGTGATTTGCAGATTCCTAGTATCTCTCTGTGTGAAGGTTTATTAGTAAAGGAGTGATAGTAATAATAAACTATCTGAATTACACGGTAGGTCTGTTTACGGAACATTAAACTCTCTTAGCGGATATCCCAATGCTGAAAAAAAATGAACAAGAATAAAAACGTTTCTGCAAACAAAGATATATTTGGGGCTAATACTAAAAAACCTCAGCTTGTAAATTTTATTGTGATGCTCATCCCTTCATGTAGCAGATGAGGGTTTTTTTGCTCAACCTTCTGACAACATACAACGTGTATAACTCATCAAATAAATGACAACAAAACAGGTTTTTTTAGCAGTGATCTAGATGTTCTTCTCAATCCCAGCCCTAGGTGCTGATCACCTACAAACTAATTCATAATGTATTAAGAAAAATTTGAAATGCAAATATTAATAGTTGCAGAAAATTAGGAAGCTGATCAAAGCCTTTTCAGCCCTAAAGCATATCTAAGCTGTCCACCCCAACTTCTGAGATGATGTTGAAATGCACTTGCCTCAAAACTTTTATGTAGTCTTGTGGCTCCTGAAATGCAGGTCAGAACAAAATTGACTGTCCTATATGCCCACCTAGGGATATGGACATAAAAGTTTTTTAATCTTTCTTTGTGGGATGGTGTTTTTAGGAAAAGCTGATTGAAGATTGCACTTTCCATTGACTTACCTCTTCAAATTACTGCTGTCATTACAGAACAGCTGTGATTATTTTGTCAGCTTGTGAGATTTTCTAGGCTAGTAGAAAATTCTTTGGAACTCTTAAGTCCTTTCAAGTGTTTCATTTGCCTGCGATCTGGGATATCTCAGTGTTTCAAATGCTGGTTCTAGTTTGGAAGAAACTAGATAATGACAATAATTTAAGATATCACAAAACATGAAAGAATTTTAAATGCCTGAACATTTGGTGCTTCCAAAACTGTTGCCTGAAGTGTCTGTGTTCCTGTCCTTTCTGCACTCCTGCTTGCTGTAGAGGTAGATGGGACAGGGATGCAGTGCCTGCTCCCCCTCCATCTTCTCCTGTAATTTTCCACTCAACATTGACTATCTTGGGGTGCTTAAGCTCAACGGGAAGGATGTGGGAGTTGGTTTTTATTAAAGATGTAAAGTGAAATAAAGGTGTATTTTAATAAGTTACTGCCTCCCATGACAACTGTTTATTCCCTTCAGCGGTTTTTCTGATGCTTCTCTTGCAGAGGACACTTTAATCTTTGGGGCATTTTAACCACCTTTTACTTTCTCAGCCACTGGAGATTTCTCCTGTTGCTGTTTACCCTCCTGACTTTTTTTTTTTTGCATCAGAGGCTACACTTTTGACCCAAGCATTTAATTGTTTGTTGCTTCTCCATGAATCTGCCTTATGGCTTTTCACTGGGGAACTGGCACTGACACATATTTCCTTCCAGCAGCATCCTGTTCAATTAGTGCTCTATGACAGGTTGCAGTCCCTACTCAGCAGCAGCTGGAGAGTTGAAACATAAGCCTGTTTTTTGCTTGGTAGCCCTACAGAGGCTTCTCGATCAAGATTTGAATCTCTGGTGAACAACTGAATCTCATTCCCTACTCATTTGCATTTTATGTGTAGCATCTTATTTTGTATTCATCTATATTTATGATACCTCACAGTGTACGGGCAGCTCCTTTCAGAGCAATTTTGTTGATGTCATTAGCCTCACTGGCAACTTGCTAAATGAACAGCAAAAGAGTTTAGGAGGATTCAAATAACAATTAAATAATTATGTCTACAAGAATAACATGACATTTTGTAGCTAGACATGGGAGCAGATATTACCAGAAGCATATTTGAGGTGAATACCCAGAAGTTTAAGAAATTCTCTAAACCAGCTGGACTTCCACAAGGCCTCACAGACCCTTTATCTGCCCACAGGGTCCCATAATAGATTTGCTATTCTTTGCTCTCAATGTTTCTCACTTTTCCAACACTTCAAGGCATTCCAGGACATGTCTGCTACTTCTCTGTCCTGAAGCTGCTCTCCTTTATCAACTAAATCCTCTGGTGCACTTGGCTGCAGTTTTGAGAGATGTCAGAGGAGAGTTGGAAAGATACCAAGCTCCGTGCCGAAGCTCAAAGTGATCTCAAACATGTTGGCTTTTGCTTATTATGTACTTTATGTGACAGTCTTCACCAGCTTGCTTAAAGCAAATTCAGAAGTAGGCAGGACAAGGCATCAGAGCCAGGCACTCCTTTTCAGACTGAGTTTAAATGGCTATACAAGGGGGACAGAGCTGCTTGTGATGAAGTGTCAGCAGCCTACAGTGAGTTGAACCCACAAAACTGTTTGTGACAAACTCCTTAGCAAATTCATAGAACCAGAATAATTTAGATTGGAAAAGATCTCTAATATCATCAAGTCCAAACATTAACCTGGCGTTTTCAAGCCCACCACGGAACTGTGTCCTTAAGCTCTAGATCTACACATCATTTTGAAGACTTTTGGGGGATGGTGCCTCCACCATTGCCCAGGGCAGCCTGTGCAGGACTTGCCCACTGTTTGGGTGAGGAAATTTTTCCTAATATCCAAACTAAACCTTCCCTGGCTCAACTTGAGATTGTTTCTTCTTGACGTTTCATTTGTCACTTGGGAGCAGAGACTAACACCCACCTGGCTACAACCTCCCTTCAGGTAGTTGTAGAGAGTAGGAAGGTTTCCCCTGAGCTTCTTTTCTCCAGATTGAACACCCCCATCTTCTTCAGATGCTCCGTAGTACCTGTGCTTCAGACTCTTCTGCAGTTCCATGTTAGTCCTTGCTCATCTGGCAACGTAGCCATCATTCAGATGGAAACAAAGGATTTGATTCCTCCAGTGGGAAGGTGCTGCAAATGGTAGTTGTTTTTTAGAAACAGGTCAATAAAAGATATGTGAATTCACTGTGGAGAGGTTGAGTCTTCATCACATGAATATCTGATGTTCATCACATTTTGGTTTAAAATTCCATTAAAAGTTTTAAGCTTAAGATGGTAAAATATCTGGAAGATATTTTTAAATTGATAAGCCTGTTTCCAAGCTCATGTGGATCTCTTAAGGAGACCTTTTCATCACCAACCTGTTCTTGGAATTTAATTTGCATGAAATAATGGGGCTAGTGACAGCCCATGCACTGTAGTATATATGTATGCAATTGTGCAAGTAACAGCACCAAGATCCCCATGAAACATCCATAATGCAGCTTCGTGGTCAGGGACAAAGGAAAGAGGATCCAAACTGATAGTAAAGCATTTACCTTTGGCACTTTCCACTGGTGGAAATGAGGGATTAGATTTTTTGTAAAGATATTTAATCAGTTAAGATAAGAATGATTCCGCAGGCAGAATTTCAGAAACATTTGACAGAGAGCACTTCAGAATCTCTTGAGATGTTTGACTTCATATAAATATACATAAATATTTAAAAATATGATGTATATGGTTAAAGAAGTCTCCCATTGCAACAATTTGTCTGGATGGACCAGAATAATCAACAGGAGATAGTTCTTTAAAGGCAGTTGCTGGCTGCTCATCTGCTACAGCATAATTCATGCAACAGAAAAGGTTCTCAAGTCAGCTGCTTCTTCACCTAAAGGTAATATGGAAGCAAAGCTCTAAACTGTTTGTATGTGCTCAGGAAGGAAAAGGGGGTGAAACTAATACCTCCTGAAATAATATCTCATCTATTGCTTTTCATAAGTAGGGATCAGACCATCTACAGCAGGTGGAATGAAACCAAATAAAATACATCTCTACTTATAATATGGAGCCATGGAGCTCCAGAGAGAGAGAAGTACACCAGAAAAAAATAATACAATCTATACAGGCTTGTCCTGAATGTTTATCACATCACATCACATCACACTGCACTGATTACTGAAATTATAAAATAAAACTTTCATTTTAGGAAGCAGTTAAAAATCTAATCAAGTCTTCCTATATTTTACTGTGACTGCTGCCAAACTCACCTGACTATAGAATTTCCTCAAGCAACAGATGAGGATGGATTTGTGACACAACAACTCTGTCCTAGTCACAGTCAGAGAAACAGTTCCATTTGAGGTTATAGAGCAGGATTTCTTGCAGTTATTATGACACTTACTAATACTGATGGCGTTCTGGAGAATTTTCCAAAATGGAGCAAATAAACAGTGATGACAAAATATTGTTTTACTTAATTTTTGGCCAGATAAAATGAAAGAAAATTGAGAATCAAGTTGTTTGGGACAGTATTGAGAATAAAATAATTCATGTTCTTTAATAATTTCTCTTTCATTTATTTTATGATCCTCTCTATAGATGTATAAAATTGTGCCATTGTACATATGACATCTCCATTCAGCCTGAAATCTCACTGAATTTCACTATGGTTTCTTGGAATAAAGTTCATACTTTCCTCTACTATTTTGTGAAAAAGAGTGTCTTCTATCTTATTGTACTGCTTCCAAGGTCACAAAGCAAGTAATATGCAAGGTGCTCCAAGATTATGGAGTTGTAGGTACTGTAACATGGAGAGAAAATATCTAGACTTAAATGATTGATTTTTTAACTTTCCCTGTTCATTTAGGACATTTTCCTTCTTTATTTCTTTGTTCTAATATGTATGCTAAAAAGACATTTATGCTTAAAAAGCTTAACCATAAAATCCAACATATTTCAAAAACTCCTGAAGTTGCAGCCTTAAACAACACACCAAACAGTTCACTAAGAACTATCATCTTGTAAGCTGCCAATGCTGCTACTGATACCTAAAGCTGAACAAAATATAACAGCTTAGTTTTAAATTCAGGTAAAGAAGTTTCTTCCGTCTGAGCAATGTTAGTTAAAGGTTAGACATCTGTAAGTGTGAAAGATGTGTCTTTGTTATAGGCAGTTGCATCAAAGGAATCTCACACAGGACTGAACATCTGCAAATACTGTAGCAAATATCATTCATCTGACAGAACAACTAATTTGCTGTAGTTATTCCAGGAAGATTTTAAATCCAGATAGCTGAAGTTTCTGTATAAAATGTAATTTACTGCTGAAATGCCTTAGGAGGAAACTTCACAATTCAGTTGTGCCTATTGAGCCTTTGGCAAATACCTTAGGTCCTTAAATAATCGGGCCAAATCTCCATCTGGTGTAAATTAGCACACCTCCACTGGTGTCAGTGGAATGATTACGATTTACACCAGCAGAGAGTATAAGCATCTGTGTTTATTCATGCAAAATAAATTATTTCACAGGATGATTATGAAACCATTAAGACTGGCATTTACTGGCATCATGTAACTGCATGTCATCCTGTGTACCTGCAAATACAGGCAGTAACATATAGAGAGTATTCAAGCTGAATATTGGATTGAATTCACAGAAGATAAGTAAAGCACCAGTGACATAATTCCCTGTTGAAATGAAATTTAATGAGGATGCTGGAGAGAAATAATTCTACAGTCTACCTTTCTCTTCTCTTAATTTAATGCTTGGTTACAGCAAAGTTACAGCAAATTAGTCAATTGATTATGTCTCTTTCTACCTTTTTTACATTAATAGTGAATGTAGAATGAGTTAATTCTTACAGAGAGTGCACTGAAGAACTGCTTTTAGACAATGCAGACAGATGGACTAATAATCTATAACATTAATGTTTTAACTTCAAATATAATTTTTTCAGCTACTGTCTACTAGTTTACACTTCAATTATAAAGTATAGAATTATATTAAATCTGTGTACAGGACTTCTCCTTTGAAAATCTCAGTGGGATTTGGTTCTTCATTTGTGTGACTGTGATTCAGCATTGCAAGGGTTAGCTCTTAGATGCCACTGTTCTCTAGGGAATTGGTAGTGATGATTAAGTTGAGAATCCCAGCCCTGATAATTAGCTCAGAGATTCAGTATCTGGATATGTGCTGTGACAAGGAAAAAAAAAAAAAAAGAGAGAGAGAGAGAGAGAGAGAGAGAGCGAAAAGGAAAAGAAGAAATGTTTAGAGCAGTTAACCCTAAGGAGCTGGCTAACCAGCTGTCTCAGATTTTGTACCTGGCAGCAGCAGGTTGAACAAAATAATTTTTTCTATATGGAATAGGCAGGTTTATTGTCTCCTCCTTGATTTACTGGTTTAAAAGGTTGTTGTTTGAAAGACAGAACAAGAAGAAAGAGAGAGAAAGAAATGGGGGAGGGGGAGAAAGGTAAAAAGGAAGGAAGGAATTCCGGAAGGAAGGAAGGAAGGAAGGAATTCTAGAAGGAAGGAAGGAATTCCAGAAGGAAGGAATTCCGGAAGGAAGGAAGGAAGGATAACAGTTTTCAGCTATGTTAATCAGTTCATAATATGTTCCCCCAAAATGATGAATAAGCTCCACTGAAAGCAACAGAGGTGTTCCGTTGTAGATAAGAAAATAGTTAATATTTTTTGTGCAACATTTTTCTGCTGTGTCTGTACCTGAAGGGTAATTTTTTCAGTACAGGCCATTTTCCCACTTCTGTTTTTTTCATTTATCACTACTGTGGTTGGTTGAATGGGGTAAGAAATCCAACCTGCTGTACTTACAGCATATTAGACTTATACTAGAGCATTTTACATTTTTTATAGACATGGAAAAGGCAACAATGGGTGTATTCAAGCCTATTATCTAATATTTGAAATTTTTCAGTCTACAAGGTGTTATGAAAATCTAGTTAAGAAATGTTTTTAGAGAGGGCAACAGAGCACTTTTGTTCTCTAATATATTCCTCCAACCTAATTACATATTTTCCCTTTAAATCTGGTTTTGGATTCAGTTGAACTCCTGGAATAAAGGATTTTTTGTTGAAAGATTTTTTAAAAATGTGAATTTTACAGTTCAGGGTGAGTTATTCAGATAAGCCTACAAAGGAAAAGTTTGGCTAATGCATGTGTCCTAAACGAATCCTGTCTGCCAATAGGTGGATGCACAATTATTTAAGTTTTGGCTGCCAAGAAAAAAGTATCAGGGAAAAAGTAATAATCTAACCTTTGGCCCTGCCTAGAAAAAAATTTTGTTTCAAATATCAACTGCGAAATAGGATTCTGAAGTGTACATATCACATCTTAAAGGTATATCTGGGCTCTTTTATACGTGCTACAGAGGTCAAAGAGGTCAAATGGCTCTAGTACTTTAAAAAGAGTTTGGGGGTTTTATTCTGAATATTTTCTACAATTATGGCAGAGGCCCAATTAAAGTGTGTTTTCTTCTCTCTCTTTCATACCTCATTCCGAAGCAATAAAAGTGTTGATATAAAAAGATATTGTGACACCTGATTAGAGCATAAACAGTGATAGTGTTGGCTGTAGCATTAGTGTAGGTATTTTTGAGCATGGGACATCTGGCACTATTCTTCAAGAATCAGGTCAGTCTGGCATATATATTGCATAGTGTGTAAATAGTAAGGAGCTGCTGTTGGTTTGTAAAAAACCCACAAAACCCCACACACAATAACCCCAAAACCTAAAGAAGAAGCCACATAATGCAAATAGACCACAAGTTTCTTAGAAGTAAGACATATGATGCAGGTTGAAGACACTTTGAGGGCAAATTTCAGATGTGCCACACCCCCAAAACAAACCGTGCCCTATCCCAAATATTATTGTAGTGGATTAAATTCTGTATTTTCTGCTTTTGTAGCTTTAAAATCACAAAAGCACATTCACTTAAGCCAACCAAGGAAAACCTTTAATTCAGCAAGAAACATGAAAAATGTGAATAGTTCAACAAAATTCAAATAGTGGTGAATTATACAGGGACACAGAACAAAATCATAGGGGTTCTTCTCATTGTAAAAATATGGTAGATCTAATAAAATCCTGTT
Organism: Petroica traversi; assembly: GCA_025920805.1. Taxonomy (NCBI): domain Eukaryota; kingdom Metazoa; phylum Chordata; class Aves; order Passeriformes; family Petroicidae; genus Petroica; species Petroica traversi. The sequence goes on along the minus strand of JAHLSL010013569.1, from coordinate 1,552,665 downwards.
AAAGCCACAAGTGGAAACAATCAGATTGAGTGTGATGCTCATTCTGAGAACCAAAGATTAACACTGCCTTGTGATGCCTGGTTTCCTAAGTCTTCCATTTACCCTGCCTGAATTGTGCAAGAATAAAAACAATTGGTTTTGATTATGAAAACAGCATATATGTGGGAATTATATTCATTTCAACAAGAATTAGTTTCATACAGCTGAGACCATAATATGGTCCTTGACATTTAAAAGGCCACAAGCCTCTAATTTCCCTTGCTAAAATCTGTGTTCTTTTAAATACTATGAAATATATATCCATAGATTTTAATGAGGAAAGGCACCATATAAATTCTGAGAAATCACTTCAACACATTTAAATTAATTTCTGGAACAAAAGGGAGTTTTTCTGGATCTAGCTTTGGCAATAATATGTATAATTAATCATGCATTCCAAAATTTCTCTGGGGAGAGTGGCAAATTATTTTCATTTGTTTCTAAACATCAATCTTAAATTACTGTAAAGATTGTTCATTTATCTGTCATGCATCATGTTGTATACTCTTAATCTATAGAGTGAGGACATTGCAAGCCATATCTTAAAAGACATCATACAAATATCTCCCTTCAAAACAAAGGAATTAGTGTATTTTTTCTCTATTCTTATTCGTCTTCCTAATACTAGACTCTTTATATTAATTTTATATCAGTGCTGTATTAAGAAAAAATTCTAACTCAAAATACTTTCCCTCTAGTCATATAATCACACAACTGTCTCTCCAGATGAAAAGTTCTGGGCCTTAAATTGATTTTTTTCTTTTCATTTCATTTCATGATGCATTTTACATTTGAGGCTGAAGAAAAGAGGATGAATCTATCACTGCTTATTTGGTTAGTATCGGTTAAAAGTAAAATTGAGTATCACCCAGCAGAAAGTATCTGAGAAAATAGAAAAAAAATAACTTGAAATTGCAGTTTCTTTATTAATCCATAGCCAGCACAGGTGAAATAGACAATAATGAGTTTTTCTCTGTCCTGGGCTGGGTCGGACTAGAAAAGTCTGGTTCTTTGGTTTTCAACAGAAACATGAAAATAAGTGGAAGAGATCTCAGATTTCAGTCTTCTGTTAAGACAAAGAGGTGAGTCACTTTTATGTCCTGAGAAATTTATCCAAACATGTACTGATCAATGGCACTAGCAGTTTTACATTAATATAGATAAGGAAGAGTTTGAAGTTGTTTCCAAAATGTATGTAGTTAACTCTTCTATTTCTTTTATCTTTAAGAAAGGAAACTCCTTCAGTGACATCTTTTACAGCTGGCATTACTTTTCAGTGTACTGTTACAGGATTTTTTTCTTTTTTCATTTGATAGATAGGGAAGTGATAATTCTCAGTCTCAGCCTTGGGAGTACTAGCATGGTCCATCACAGAGGACTCCACAGATCACTATCAGTGATCCAGAGACATAAGATACCTCTTGTCTTCTCTAGTCTCATCTCAAAGTCCAAAGTTATATTTCTGAGAGTTGTCAGGCTTGCATAAATTCTTCTCAAAATCAGTATAAAACGGATCACAGAGAATAATGGCAGTTAAAGTTTTCTGGAAGTGATTGAGTGATCTTGACTTGCTGTTCAGACTTACACTGGACTGTATGCAGGTCGCTTACAGAGGCTCAGTGTTATTGTCATATGACAGCATCCCAGCTTAGAATCCTGCTGACACACAGAGACTAACCTCTGGTCAGAGCTGCTAGTTCCTGCCTGGCAGTGCAATCAATGAAGAGAAGAGTAAAAGGCTTAAATTGGGGGTTATAAGTGGTAAACTGGATATAGCCCATATAGATTGTCCAATTTACTGGCTAATATTTTGAATGCTACATCTGTGGGTTAGTTGCCAGTGCTGTACCACTGAATCTGAGAAAAACACCAAATACACACCATATACCCATGAAATAAAAAGAGAAGATGAAGGCATTGGTGAGGTAGAGAGAATCTGAGTATTGAAGAAATTTGAGAGGTAAAAATAGGTAAGAGGGTTTGAAAAAATATATCCTGCAGAGCACCAACCTATTTTTCTCTTCTGCTTCAGAACTTTGTGATATTTTAAACTCAACTGCAATCATGATAAAAAAAAATTAAAAATACAGAAGAGAGGAAGAGAGACAGAAAAAGAGAAGGAAAGAAAAAAAAAGAAAAAGAAAAAGAAAAGTAAGAAAAAAGAAAAAGAGAAAGACAAAAAATATTTGGAATCTATTCAAAACACAGGTAGAAAACAAAATATTTGACATATGTGGATATGCCATCAACAATAAGGACAGTATCAGAAGGAAACACTGGTTTCCAGACCCCCTCCCCCCCACCCCCCCCGCCCCTGCCCCAATATATAGCAGATCTGAGCTTTTGGAAAGCCCATGTCATAGCTCAAGGTTAGATGACCTAGACTTTCCAGAGAAACAGAAATTTTTGGTGCCAGAATTTCCTGCAATATGCGTTCTTCTAAATTAAATGTTGTAATACAGTAGAAAGGTCTATTAGAAACCTGCATATAGAAATATATTTCTCCATGTCAGCAAAGGCTGTCAGATCACTGATATTGTCTCTGCTAGAAGGAGCATTGTTACGGCATCATGAGAGCTTCTCTCAGAATCACAGACAATGGAGCAGTGATGGAGGTAAAGGAGAACAGAAACAGTAAGAAGAATAAAGTGTAGCAGAACATTTCCTGCATAGGACTGAAGCTCATACACAAGTGGAAATGCTTCTGCATGTTACTACAATACCTGCCTTATTTTTCTTGGTATGTTTGTGCCCTGGCTGGCCCTTTTTCCACCCCCCTCCAGTCTCAGTAACATGGAAGAGATGCTTTCTGACAGACAAAAGGTAATCTTACACTTGACTTCCAATATCGAGGCATTTTAACTGGCACACTTTATACTGAATAATTCATGGCTATTCAAGCTTTACTTCACTTCACAAAGAAAGTACTTTCTCTTAGCAGTGACTAGATATGAGCAACTAATTCATTATTTAAAGATATTAAGTATTAGCAACTGGTATGGGCTCTTCAGAGCTCTTTTTATTCCCTTTGCTCATGTTATCCCCTGCCACTTCTCTGCCTAGTACAGATTGTAGATTGGTTTTACCATATTACAATATTTTTTAAACAGATCTCTACAGTAAACCCTCACCATTTCCAGTGCCACATTGTCCCACTTTAAAATGTAAAATAATAGGTAAAAAGTTCAATGTGCTGGTGAAATGTTTTAAAACCCTGTAAACACATAAGAACATGCACAAATATAATATTCTTACTCTTGTTTTTTAAAAAGCAGCAGGTAAAATTTGGGAAAAGTTTATAAGCTCTCACATCTTGGACCGGGGAAAGAAGAATGGATGTTTGATTAGAACAACTCAAATTTCTCATTGTTAAAGCTTGAAGAGCTGTGGTTTTGTACATCAACTACTTGCACCCAGGAAATTCTCTCCTTTGGGATGCAGACCCTTAAATGCTGAAATGAGGTGGGATGATTTAAATGCTAAAAACTCTGCCATTAGATAATACTTGCAGACAAATTCATTCCTTCAGACTTGAAAGAATTAAGATTGTTCTGTTTTAGTAAAGTTCTTAAGAGAAAAATTTCTTGTAGCTTGAAATTAAAGACACCTTTTTCCTGGGACTTCGAAGCAGCTTTTAGTCTTTCATGCATTACTTTTGATGCAGATTTTTGGGCACATAGTGATATATTTTGGCAACAGAAAGTGCAAATTCAAGCAGCATACAGCTGGGAAGATTTTTCTCCTGATAGTCCCAGCAAACATTTCCAGTGTATGGTCTGTGGCATGAGTGACACCACTTTACACTACTGCTGTTGAGTCCAATATTTGCACTAGACTCCCTTTTCCATGGCAGGAGGATTAAAACTAGGTGGTCTCTAAAGTTTCTTCCAGCCCAAACTATTTTATGAGTTTATGATTCTGTGATTCTACACATGGCCAACTTTTCATGAACACATCAGAAAGAGATCTTCATTTGGTTTCTTCACATGATACCCCCACATGTCAGGGGCAAAGACGTGCACTCACAGGATGGAGATGTCTTCAAAGGCTGCCATCACATGAAGCTCCTCTGCAGGTACACAGTGCAATTTACAGAAAACAGACTTTTTCATGTATTTCTTCTGCCAGTGTTTTAAATGTAATATAACAGCCTTAGCAGTGGTATAACCTTACTCTGCAGAGGAAGAATACAAAGAAGAATAAACATGTGCCTACCTAGAAGCCTCAGGCCAGCAAAACATTTAAGTCCATTATCACATCAATGTGAGTAGTCTTAGCGAAACACTTGGCTCTTCAAATATAAAACTGAAAAGTTTTGCAGGTTTGTGTGAATCTCTGTACAATCTCTGTGTCTCAATAGCAGATAGATTCTTTAGCTTGCAGAGGTAAACTCAGCTGAGCTAGCCCTTTTTAGGGCATGGGAAGGGTTTCTATATCTACTGTTGGAGTCAGAACAAGGCAAATGTAATTTAAGAAGGTTAGAAAGTAACTGTCCCATCAAAATGTAGGGTTCTTGCAACTTAGTAATTTTGCTCTGAATATCATGAATCCAGGCTTCAGGTGAAAAAAAGAGTAAAACAAAGCGAAGCACTTTCCTCTCATTTCAGGCATGAGTACTTGGGGAAAGACACCTTATACTCTCTTCTCAGCTGAGGAAGAGACAATGAACTCCCTGTACCTGGCCAAGTGTTTGGACCAAGGTTAGGTTTAGATAGGTTTAGATACCCCACTCCTGATAGTGTTCCGGATGTGCCCTGATGCTTTCACTTTCATCACTACAAGAGTAATGGAAAATGAATTAAACCTATCTTATATGCACATTCTGTTTTAGCATGTAATTTCTTCCCCTTGTATATAAGTGTGCTCTTATTTGTGCTAAGTAACTTGAAGAGAAAGAAAAAGAACTTTTCCTCCTCAACTCTCTTTGCTACTGCCTTTCACCTGTTTTCACGGTTTTACCTGACTTCATACAACTAATTTTTTATCTTGTGCAAAAAATATGAGTTAGGGAATCTGGTTAATGCAAGTTCTCTTTCATTTTTTTTTCAGCCAAATTGCTTGCAGTTCCCAGGATTTACAAGGTAAAACAGCAATACCTGAGGTCACACTAAAATTTAATTCAGACCACTTGCTTTAACTTCTATTTAAAAAGCTCATAATTTTTTTTATTAAAGGAAAAGGCATGCTTTTGTTCCACTGTTTGGACTGAATTTAGAGAGTTTTGATATGATTCTCACAACTTAAGCCAAGCTTAAATCATTGTTTTCAACTCAAGTTGGTTGCTCACTGAATCAAAGTACTGTTACTGGAGAAAGTGCAGAGAGCATAGGACTCTTTTCTCTTAAGCTAAGTCTAGGCCTGACAAGCAAAAATATTTTCTAGAATGACTTCAGATGCAGGATCGGAACTTTACCTTGGAAATATTTTTGTTACCATTGATGCTACTTACAGTGGGAGAAAGCAAGGTCAAGGAAAGGAGATGATTACTTTCTGTAATCTTAAAAGCTTCCTGCCCTGAATACAGGGCAATACAGAGGAAATGGTTAACCTACAGAAATAAAACCATAGGGTTTGCAATCCGGATATGCATGAAGTTGTTGATTGCTTCTTCCCCTCCTGGTTCTGTTGAAGCCAATGGAACTTCCTGCAGATAAATGTATAATATCTGATTCTGACTCTAACTAAGGAGGTCAAATTCTGAGCTTTTTGGATAAATGTAAGGATTTCTCAGCTAGATTTTGTGCCTGTTTTTGAAAAAGTCATAGAATCAAAGAATCTGAGTTTGGAGGGGCCTACAAAATCCAGTTCTGGCCCCACACAAGGTAACTCCAAGAATCACCATGTACCATTTTCAAATTAACAAGAAAATTTTTTCACTGAAAGGGTGGACAGGCATTGGGACAGGCTTCCTGGAGCAGTGGTAGTCTCCACATGGCTCAAGGTGGTAAAAAACCTGTAGATCTAGTGCTTAGAGACATGGTTTAGTGGTGAACCCAGCAGTATTAGGTTAATGGTTGGACTTGATGACTTCCAAACTTTATGATTCTGTGATTCAAAAATAAAGTCTCTTTTGTCAGCGCTCTCTCCTTGCTATCTAGGAAAACAATTCAGGGTAAACTTTTCCCTATGCATTCAGGGCTTTTTATTGAGAACCATTCTTGACTGAGGGGTACTGGTTTTAAATTCCCCTTTCCTTGGGACATAATTGGGGGTGGATGGTATTCACCTTACACAGAATATGCCCTTTTTACCTCTTAAGCATAAATTACATCCTGTGCAGTGCTGCAAGACTTTCTAATAAGAAAGCATAAAACACTTGCATCCTTTTCTTTCATTAATCCTTAACATCAAAGTGGATTTTCACTTGTAGTATCACGTAGTAAAAGACAAGCAGCCCTAAAAATAGATGGCAATCTTTTGCCTTCTAAATTGGAGGCATGTTTTCAGAATATATTGGATGGTATATTTGTACTGGAAATTAATTTTTGATTTGGAAAAATAACTACTATATCATAGGCTAGACAGTTGAGTGGGCTAAAAAATTCTAAATAGTTCATAACCAGTTCAGTTGTTTTTATTAGACTGCACAAGACACATAAAAGGGAAAAGCTTTTTTTAGTGATTTAAACATATCTTGGCTTAAGATTATTGGTTTCCCTAGCTTGCTGTGTGGGTGGTCTGAAGCTATGTCAAAAGATATTACATTTCCCTCAGAATTTGCACTCTCTTCTCTACTATAAAAGATAATTATCTCTACTATGCAAAGGTAAACTAGCCTAATTTTGTACAGAGATAAAGCACAAGGTATTAAAACGTGTGTTTGTGGAGATAAAACATACATGCTGCAGTCCTTAGAATCTCTCTGATCCAGTCTCTGTCACTGGCAATTTATCTTCCTAATTTATCTATCCAATATCAGGAGTTTTTAAATTACATTAAACAAAGGTGATTATCTGTATGATGAAATAATGCTTTCCTTTAAAATTATCTCTCTACTCCCTGTTCTGTCCTCCAATCATTCTAAAGAAAAAACAGAATGAACAAACTGCTTTTTTTTTCTTTCTTTTTTCATGTGTGGAATGCCACATTTTCTTCCATATGAAGATTATTAGTTTTTGAGGTGTTTTCAAATAAATCTTCCATAACAATGGAGGGCAAAGACATGGACCTCTTTGCTTGTGCCAAAGAAGATCCTTTACTGTAGCAATTGAACCCTTTTTATATTCTGAACTTAACTCAAAACATGCACACATTGGCTGCCTGCCAGAGCAGTGTCACCACTCACATGTTCTTCCACCCAACCATCTCCCTGATCACGCAGTCCCCATGCATATCGGCAGCCAGTACTGCTTCACGCACAAGGCAGCAGTCCCCTGTCCATCTGACCAGCACATGAGACCTTCCCACAGTGCTTTCTGGTGAGGAGAGATCAGAATTGAACAGGGTTTAACAAAGATGAACAAGACTCTTATTTCCCACGACCTTCCTTCAGATCTGATCTGAGGAAGGCATTGAAGGCTATTCTAAACTCTAAATCTGGTGACTGAACGGGGTTTCATCATCTTGAGAAAGCAGAACAGCAATGCAAGTGTGTGAGTGAACTGAGAATTCCCTGCAGGACTTTTGAAGTCGAGTATTCATCTTGATCTTCTAGATAAAATATATTAATCAGGTCCAGAACCCTGAAAAATCTATGATACAACTCATTTTCCAGGAAACCAGTGATTTGTTCATGACACTGTCCAACTCAGTAACTTTTGCAGATTATTTTTCACTCACTGGTAAGAAAATTCCTCATGTTGCAGATTTTCCTTTTTCCCTTCCTTCAGTACTCATCAGTGGGTCCACCAGTGGTCAGTGGAAAACCTCACTCCACAAGTGCGTGCACCACAGGGATGTGAAAATACCTAATTGGGCCTCATCACTGAAGTGGGGAAATTCTTGTGTTGTTTCAGTTCAAGTCCCTACTTCTGTGGTGGTAGGATACTAACTACTATTTTCCTGGATGGACTAGATTTCAGGGATATTTTTTTCTCCTTCAGAAACTAGTGCATAGTTATCAAACACTCCTTAAAACTCATTATTCCATCTCACATCTGGAACAAAGTGCTGTTAGGGGAAAGCAGTCTTGAGAAAATAACAGCATTCATGCTTCTTTATTCTCAAGTGCAGGTAGACTATGAATAGAGTTTATTTTTGTTTGAAAATACATTTAGAAAAACAAGGGGAAAATATAACCAAAGAAAACTTTTTCTGCCCTTTATTATACTTTCTTTTATGTTTGTACATATGTATACATGTTAAAAAAATCATATAAAAGACAGAATCTCACTGAAGTAAAAGTTTGGATTATTTAACCACAAACTGGGGCTTGATTAGGTTAATACTAAAGGTATCCTTAATTGTTAACATACATACATACACACAAAAAATCATTGCCTGCTAAAATGTCTGAAATTATTAAGATTTTTATTGTAAGGCAGCTCTAAAAAATGTGACTTATAAAGTGAAATACTGTTTTAATAAATATCAGATAAATATATAAAAGTCTTAATAAAATTTGATCCTTACAAATGAGACATAAGGAACTCTAAAACAAATATATGTTAAGGGTAGTGTCAATGGAAGCCTTCTGAACTAAACAATGATTCTTAAAATTTTATACATGCTGTAGCTAGAATGTTTTGGATTTTTTTTATTATAGGCAAGCAAATATATTTGGCCTTGAACAATTAAATTAAGGAGAATTGCCTAAAAGATTACTATGCACATCATGTGAATATTTTAATTGACAGATGGAAAAAGGATATTTCTTCTCTTCGGGATGTGAGATTATATTAAATCAGATTATTGTTTTTCAGTCTAAAAATGTAGATGTTGGGAAAGGGGAGTGCTTTTGTCTGCAAGTGAATGAATCAATCTATGTATGTGTCTTGTAGTACGGCTATAATGGAAATTTCATTGAAACTTGAAATCTTGAAACTTTACTCATCAGTAAGGTCAAGGAGAGTGTTTCCTAAAAAGGAATTAGGGGATAAACCCACTAAAACTGACATTAGTAGGGCTCAGAAGGCCTTTTCTCTATTGAAATGTTTGTAGAAAACATTTCAATCTTTGTCTGAAAATAGAACTTATTCGAAAAGAAGGCCATGTTTTTTCTTGTTTATCTGAAAAGTAATTTTCTTGTGAAAATACATATCTTAATGAGAAAAAATTCATTTTAGTACAAGACTTTTCTTTCACTTTTGGCATTAGACTGCTTTTTCTCTATTTTTTTTTTAATTTTATTTTTTGGAGCAAAGGTGGGATTCAAGGGTTGGAGAGTGGAAGCAAATGGGATATGGAAGAGTGAGGGGAGGTGAAGTGCTATGAGTGAAGATGAAGCCTTCTTTCTAAAGCCTTCCATCTGCTTATCCTTAAAACCTTAAATATGGCTTGCTAGTTGATTTAATGCTTCATGCTTTTTGGGATGGTATGAGAGACAGGCATGCTAATTGATAATGTCTCAAACAGATGGCCATTTGCAAAGACAGAGTTCGCTTTTCCAGGTTTGCAACCCCCAAGTCGAAACGGAGGAGAAGAGATTTTTGTATGTGGTGGTGAAACCTTTGATTTGCTTAAGACAGAGAGGGTGAGCACTAGAGGATCTGGATTTTGAACCAGATAAAGGAGGAGATTGATAAGATGCAGACCCTGCTGAAGTGGGATAGTGCTTTTTATCATGCCAGTGTCCTCCCTTACACAACTGGTACAGTTGTAAAATTCTTCCCCTCCACTCCCCCCTTCAGCCCCAGAGAAGGCTACATTCACAGGAAGGTCTGAGGTTAATTCATCCCTTCTGATGGGGTATAACTGTCTCAATTATGCTGATGAGAGAGGCAGCTGTCATCTCATAATCAGCAGGCTTATTTGTCCTGGTTTAGGGCAAATATTTAGGAGGAAACCTCTGGGGGGTCTCCTCTAGGAAGAGCTGATTCCAATCGCCCCTCCCCCTACCGGTCCGGGAAGAATTTCCTTAGAGAAAAGTGGAAAAAACTATTTATTTAACAAATAGAATATTTACAAGTATAGGGAAAATTTGGATAATATGAAAACAATGAAACCTCTCCTTCCTCTGAAGAGATGGTAGATTCAGAGTCCGTCTGAGTCCGGTTCAGTTCTCCGGGGGGGGGGGGGGGCCGGGCCCCGGCGGTGGGAGTCGGCGGGGAGGGGGGGGCCCCTCGGGGGTTCCCTGGTGTCCTGGGCCCACGCGATGCCAGCCAGTCCCAGGAAGAGGAAAAAAGGAAAAAAATACCCAGCAAAAGAAACAAAGTCTCTCCCTGCAAAAAGTCGGGAAAAATCTGAGGAAAAACCCTCCGCTGTGAGCTCCTCCAGCACCCACACCAGAGAGAGTAAAAAAAAAAAAGAAAAGAGATAACGCTGTCTGCTGGAATGCAGCCTCTCCGCTCTCTCGGCCTTGGTTTGTAGTATCCTGCAGACAAACGGCGAGTGGTTTTTTTTTTTCCTCCACCTTCACTCTCACTGTCTTCCTTGGACCAACTTAAAGCTGCAGAACTTAATGTCCAGCATAAGCAAGAGGACGATTGGGGATACAAACAGGTCATATGGCTAACCCAGGACACTCATAAAGGCTCATAAATCATCAAAGACCCCCAAAGTGCCCCCAGACTTCACTCCTGAGGCCTTCCACAGAGGACTGCACAAGATTCTCTGTGTTACAACACCACAGCATTGAATAGACAGTGTAATACTCCTTCCTCCCACCCAGGGAAGATACCTGGACATCTTCCTAACCTAAGTGTACATTAACCAATTGATCATTGTGTTTCATGGGCTTTTCCCAACCCCCAACTGATCAAGACTGTGACCATCACCTCTACAAATGGACACAAAAATTACAACAATTCAGTATTGTTACTGCTGTTATATTTCCTCTCCACTATCTACTCTTCTCATATCCTTTCTCTCTTTTTCTGCCTTTTCCTAATATATTCTCTAATTTTCATAGTTTTATATTGCTATATTACTATAGATAATAAAAATTGCCAAAATGGTTACATACCTGCTTTCCGTTGAAAGTAAATTATTCTAAAATAAATCTTACGTATATGTAGATGTAGATGTAGATGTATGTGTAGATGCAGATGCAGATGCAGATGCAGATGTAGATGTAGATGTAGATGTAGATGTAGATGTAGATGTCGATGTAGATGTAAACACTGGTCAGTCAGTGTCATTTCACTCTAATCTACCCCAAGGGATCTATTAAAAAGAACCTTTGTTACCTCACCTCAGGGCAGGTTGTAACACATGGCTGGGTGAGCTCTGCTGGGTAGGCTGCAGATCCTGCAGCTCCAGAATTTCTTGGTGCAAGGAGGAGGGCAGCTCAGGCAGCCCCCTAAAAGCAGCAGTGAAGATTTGTTTTTGAATGTGGGCACTGATACCTTGAAAAGGAGATTTAGGAAAAGGAAATGAAAATAAATTAATTTGTGCATGAACTCCCGGCAATAATGAATACTTCAGAGTTGTCCTGCACAGGACCCATCTACAGGAGATAAAAGACTCTGCACTACTAACGCTGGTATTTCAGAAAAGCCATGTATTTTTACATGTACTGTTTAAATCTAAAATTCTCCTCTGCTGTCACTGTAAATATACAGATGACTGTCTATTCATATCTACATATATCTATGCATGAGTCTTTACAACACGCATACCTACAAGAAAACATTTTCTAAATAATTTTCAACATTTCAAGTCAGATTCTATTCCTGGAATTCAAAATAAATATCAATTTGTTATCTTTTCTTTCTTCTTCTTTTCTCTAGTTCAATATCTGCTTTGGAAAGGAATAGATATGTAAAGAAATAAAACTCCCTCTGAGTCTATATTGTACATGGAAGTATCTAGACACAGTGTGACCTAAACAAAATTTCCATTTTTTTTTCCTCTTTATGAAGATAAATAAAAGACCAGACAACTCTGGTCTATTGGTGCTTATTTTGACCCACCCAGAATTTATCTTTAAAATTTCCTTTACTTCTAAATGCTTCAGCTATTGCCCTCTCATTTAAATTTCAAATGCCTATTGATCATCCAGTTTTTGAGTTTTTCACTTTATCCAGAGACAGCCTTTATTTCCATGTATGCCTGATATTTGCTTTTCTAGCACATCACTTTGTATCTTTCTTCACACATCTCTCTGAGTGCTTGCACTGCACTTTGATATCTTGCTCAGTGTTTTTGTGAACTTAAAAAAACCCATTTTTAGTATCAGAACTTCTCCTGTGTTGTGACTGTGGTCCAGACCTTACCTTTGGGTATGTGTCCCTTTGTGTTCCTCTGTTGTCAGCAGGAATTTCACGTGCATCTTTAGGCCACACTTTTACTCTGAAACTGAAATTGGTAGAAAATCTAGATCTACATACACTTCGCCACTATCTGCGTATAATAATCTAGACTACTTATGGCATTTGTATTTTCTACAGGAGTGCATCAACATATGTCCACGGGTTTTATTTGCAGCCTAACGGGTTTTATTTGCAGCCTAATGAAGCTGAATATCAAGTAAAAACTCCTTTCATGCCCAGATCAAGATGCATTTCTTCAGGTGAAGCACACAGACAAGTAATTGGATTGTTTGCTGCATAAGATTCACTTATTTTGGCTGATTCTATTTGCATAAAAATTAAGACCCAGAGAATACAAGAGATTGGATTTGAGCATTACAGATTTATGTTGTACATTCTTATGATGATCTCAGAATTAAAACATAATAGTATTGGGATTTTGTTTCAAGCGGTAGGATTTCAAGACCTTAAATGTAGTTTCCACCACAAGGAAACCCAACCCAATCCAACCAACTAAAACCTCCACATGAATTAAGAAACAAGTTATTTCTTGGTCTAAAAATATTTTTGGTATGTAGTAGAAATAAACAATATGGAAATTCCTTGCTCATAAACCTGAGTTTGTCTTCATGGACACTATGTAAAGGTGACTTCTTCCCTTGACCAAAGGCAAAACTGTTTCGTGTATCCTTCCCTGGCTTTCCTCGCACAACCTGCATTTCTTCAGTCTATTTTGTTTGCTGTTGATCCCTATTGAACTCTTGAATCCATAGGGCTTCATCCTACCATGAACACAATAACCTGGACAGGTGTCCAGAATTTTGGGCAGCCCTTACTTAGAGCAACTTTCTCACTCCTGCCATTTGTGCTCAAATGAAAAGCTCTCACTGATATTACCTTTACATATCTCAATCACCTTCCGGCTATATAAAATACTTTTTCCCTTTGTGAAATGCTTTAATGTGATTTAAGATCCTACAGAATAAATGAAGAAACCAGTAATAACGTCACATTGAGATCAAGTTCTCAACATTCTATAACACAGTTTGAGTTATTGTCAATGAAAGTAGACTAGAAGTAAAACATATTCCTATTCAGACACAATACAAAAGACTTTTTAAAATTAAATAATTACAGTAGCCATACTTGAAAGTTAAAATTTCTTCTTTGAGGCTCATGTAGCTAATGAGATGAAAGACAATGAGGTTGTGGAAGCCAATACTAAGAGAATTTCATTATTTGGAAGTTTGAGTAACATAAACCAAACATTGGAGGTATTCTGGCCCTAAACAAGGTACAAATTCAAGAATATCTCTACAGTTGTATTTTGTGCTTTGGAGAGGTGCCAGAGACATTTTAAAATTATCTTAGTTTTGCCTCTTCATTTCCTTTCTTTGCAATATACAGTTTATTCCTGTGCTTTTTGATCTTTAAGCAACAAAACCAGTATGAAAAATAGCATAGGGGCACAGATGGGTACCAAATAACTATGTTTTCTAAAAATATACAAACATTCAAGTCCTGGTTATATATATATATTATTGCTCTGGCTGTTTTCTGGTGGTTCTGGATTGATGAGTACATTGAGCAGTCTAGGAGGTTTGCAAGCTATTTAAGGGGAAACTACTCTCTGCAATGCACTGTACTGAAAAAAAAAACCCCAAACATCTGGGACTGTTGCAGTTCAATGGGATTCTGCTCTCACACATGAACCACATCTTTTGTATATTACTTTTATATGAGATATGCATACACACAAACATGCACACATATGCACGTATCTAATGCATACTCTGTTGAGGAGCATCAGAGGAACAGATTGTAGGCATGTCTATCTGCATCTTGTCTGATAAAATTCATGGTTTTCCCAGAAATCCAGTTTTTCTTAACACCTCTCACTATGAGTAAAATACAATTGTCATCAATACTACATTAATAGGAACAGAATGTTAGGCACCTGAAGATGAGGAAATAGCATAAGAGGTGCCCAAGATTTATTATTTGTTTTTAAATTTTATGATCATATCCTAGTTTTTTCACTACTCATTTAGTGACTGGAATTCTTGCTGATTAATTATGAGTTATCTGATATTTGTTTTCTTTCGTCCATTTTTCAACATTTGTTTTGTTCTAAAACCACTACGATCATTTTTTTAATGTTTTCTTGTGTGGATCCACATGAAGCAGTGGATCATTGCTTCATGAAAAATAGGAATAAAAAGCTGTAACTAATAATTCCACATAAACACACACATAAAAAAAAAAAAAGCCCAGGCAATTTTCTGTTGTTTTAGTTCCTTTGATTTTACACAGCAGTACTAACAGCTTTCATAGAATTCCTTTATATTTCCTTTCTGGTCCCTTGAGCTGTTAAATAAGCTTGTGATTATATATAAATTTGGGTACAATTCCCCAGAAAAATTCTAAGTCATAAATGTAATTCAAATGCCAACCTTCACCAAATTTCAATTACATTTTTTAGAAGCTGACAAATTCAAACTGTTCAGAGAAAATGCTGTGGCGATTCTTTGTTAGCAAATGAAAAAAAAGGCAATATTTTTCATTAGCTCAATTTCAGATATGTCTAATAAAATATTCTGAAATATTCTAAAACATTCTGAAATATTCCCAAATTCCAACATAAGGTTTAGAAGAGTTTCACTCAGATGACTAAATTTTGAAAGATTTTAAACAATGAAACTGACATTTTGACAGTGGAAAATGGCAAAAAATTAAGTAGAGCATCACTGTAGAATAGGCGGTTTTATAGTCAACCTGCAAATCTAAAAATTAACCCTTAAAGGAATTTAATGTCTAAGAGAACAAAGTGATTTGATCATTTGCATCCTTAGACTTTTCCCTGTGCTCATTCCCATGCTCTTACTCTGCTGTTATAAGTCAAATTCCTGAGAAAAGGCAGGACTTGACTGCAATATTTGTGGCACATCTGTGTTTTATTATATGCTTTATGAGCCTATACTCAGAGACGCGTTGCTTCAAAAGATTAATGGTTATGGTTTCAAGACTGCATACACTGAATTACTTTGTTGTGTAGTGCTGGTACAGCATCTATATCTGACTACCTCAGACTTTGCTTGTATCTCTTGAGAGTGCTTCATAATGTAAAAATAAAATAAAAAACAAGCATAATAAGGAATCAATACTCTATATGTTCCTGAGTCCTTATCTATATTGTGCTACATCTCTAATTGCAACAAAGTAGGAAAGAGTAAGGATTATTGATTGAGAAATTGTATTCCAGAGCTTCCTGATTCTAAATGCCAGACTAGTGAACAATGTAGGATAAATTTTCTTGATCAAATGAACTTATCAGACTTTGCTTTTGAGTGGATTTCTAATGGTAGAGTGGCAAATAGCTTACACTTAACATGGAATGTCTGTGTGTCATACAATAAAGAAGTATTTTAAGTTTTAAGAAGATTAAGGGTGATGCATGAAACCTCTGCTTCTAGATAGAAAAACAATAATGTGAAAATTTTTTACAGTGAAACTATGGAATAAGTCTTTATTTCTTAAGGGAAAAAATAGAAAAGATGGTTGCATTTCCACACATGAGAAAAAATTTATTTTTTCAAGTGAAATTCTAATGTCATAGGAATCCATATGGGGTTGTTTTTGGTGGTTTTCAGAGCAATGAAGCTTTCAATTACTTCAGGGTGGATGTAAACTGTAGCTCTCAAGAGGCATTTTTGCCCTAAAGAGCTCTGTTTCAATCAGTGATTAAAATACAGCTAATGCATAGATGATAACTCATTGTGGCTTAAAAGAAGTTAATGTGTAGGTACTGAAATCACTGGGGGTATCACTTGTGGTATAAATTAAGGACCCCAAACATGTAACTCTATTGTACTAATAAGATTTCAGGTCATTTTCTGGACTAAGTGACTTGACCTACAAGAACAAGACTCTGTCAATTTAGTTCAGTGGTTTCTTTTATTTTATTCTGAGGTCTGAAATTCTATTGCAAAACTTAAAATAACATAATTAAGAAAATTTTCAGTTCACATGTACATTTCAATATTAATGACTATGGGAGGTGAATTTTGAGATTCACCTGACTCCAAAATGCCTGTTTTCATGTATCTCCAGCCTGAATTTCTTTTCTTCTGGGTATCACATGCACACACAATACAATTATTAAGTAATTTGTGGCAGATTATCAGGGGAAAGATATGTTTGCTGAGGAACAATCAGAGTTATTGAATTTACAGACATAAATGAAATTATATGTAAGCAGGAAACCATAGGTAATTTCACATTCTCCATCCAATATGTTAAATTCTGTAATTCCTTTTCCTTTTAATATTTCTTATTCAAAGCCTCATCCTAATAAGCCCTGCCATGTATAGTGGTTTCTTAACTTAAGGTGTACCAATTTTTTTTTTGAGGATGTTGTGCTCACTTGACATCACAGAGAAAACACTTTCTCTTTCAAGAAAAATAATACCATCTATTCTCCTGGTTTTGCGTGACCATTATATGTTACGGGTTCAGGAGATGCATTGGCACAATAAACTCAAGATGCAATCAGAATAGAAAAGCAAGTCAATTTTTTTAGTCACGTTAGCAATAAATACATACTGACCCCTGGATGTTGGAGAAGCTTCTGAGCAGCAGAAGGAGATAGAGCATAGCTCCTGAGCAGGAGGGGCAAGAGGGCAGCATATCTTCAGGGCGTCCCCTGGATGAAAACAGTGTGCATCATGCTGTCCTCTCCCTCCACCCCTTATATCTTCCCCTCAGGAGGAGATCATCTCAACAACATCTCATGTGGGGCCAACACATGAAATGAGGTCACAACAGCCCGTGATCATGCCTCCATACAACAGCTTAACTGTATATTGTTCCCCTTTCACAGGATAAATCCCACCAGGTGATCAATACATAGTTTCATTTCTAAAGGTTAGTCCCAGCAGCTAACAATAAGTTCTTATTCTACCTTTTCTTGTCCACATGCACAACTGTGGACCAAATATATAAGGCCTCAGACCCGTCTTCCATCCCTGACACATTTTATTGGTCATAATTTGCAATAAAGACATCTCAGAAAGGTCTCAAGGTTTGAAGGGGGATATTTGATGTGTCGGATGGTCATAAGTGAATGTCCTCTGTGGAATTCAAATTTCTCCTTCTCACACATTAGCAGACTTATTTCCATTTACCAAGGCAGTGAAATTCTGAGCTCCACAGAAACATCTTACCTGTGTGACAGATGACATGGTACCTGGAGCACTGTACTGTGGTGCCTTCAGGACATTCATACAACAAAATGTCCCATCCAAATCCCTTCCTATTGCTAACACAGTGTTCTGACCCACTGTGTCCTGCTTGTTGGAAATGGATGCTTTCCTGCATTTCACTTCAGGGTTTAATTCAATGATTTTTCTGGGTTCCTTCCAACTCAGAATATTCTGTGATTGCATTTTAATTTCTCTGTCTCCCTTGTGACCTTTAGGTTGGGAGACACTATCCCAATCCCTGCTTCTGTCAGAAGTCCCTTGCGAGATCTAAGGAGTTGAGCTTTAACTTCTGCTCTCTAAAATATTGATAACGGTATTTTCCTCCCTCAGAGGATTTTGGCGATGATAAATCCATGAAAGAATTCAGAGGTTTTCTGGTACTACAGAAGCAGTTATGTTTCAAAAATAGATTAAGAGATGAGAGGGTTTTTTTGTGTAAGCTCCAAAATAGTGAGACATTCAATCCTAAATCTTTCGAATCTCAGCTTCCTTTCAGAAAGTCAAAATAAAGTAGTAACACATTTTGCCTCTAATAAAATCTCACTTTTCTTCACTTTAATTCCATTCTCCTTATTTTTTCTGATGTGTACTGTAACTTGATATGGAAAGCAAATCCAGAACCCAAATAATTTCAAATAGGAATGTAATCTTTTTACAGGAAACCTTGATTTATAAAGCCAACTCCCTGAGGTACAGACAGGTTTATCATTCTCTATAAATGTCTGAATGCATAATGGAATGCAGACTCTAATTTCTATAATGTGTTTAAATGATGCATTACTCATTGAGAACTGCAGTGAAGTAAAAGAAGAAATCTCAAAAAAATTCCTCTGAAATTTTGGTCCTCTAATGCATTATTAAGGAATTCAGATAAGAGGCAAAAAATGCTGCTCAACTTTTGAAGTCTGAAGAGGGTTCATAAGCTAATATTTTACCGTGATATAATCTGTAATAGTAAAATTGCTTTTGCCTTCAGGCATTTACAAGTACCAACAGAAATGTAGACCCCCAACGACTGATAGTCAGCTTTTCATGATAAATAGGAATTATTTATGATTATAATATTATTATATTTGACTTACAAAGTACATAGACACTAGTCAGGTCTAACAGAAAGATGAAAAAGGTTTGGTATGACACTTAATTGAATGTACACTTTGGAGGCTCTATTTTCCCCTACATTCTATTTTCTATTATTTGTACAAATAAATCTTGATTATGAGTGGATTTACACCCACTATTAGAAATCCATCCAGATAACTTCTTTCTTCTGCTTTCTTTCCTTTCTTTCTTTTTAAGTGCTGATTATTTCACCTTATTACTTTCAAACAAAAGAAAGTAACTGATTTTAGTTAAAACACACTTAGGATACAAAATGTTTAAGTCTTATAAGAGTGACTGGAAAAGACTACTGCAGTGTATAGACACTATTCCTTTGTTTTCAGCTCTTGTGATATTCTCAAAAGAGCAGTCATATTTTATGTTTTTCTTGAAAACTAAAGTTCTGACGATCATTTAGTATTTTAACAACATCAGTTTTCCTTAAAAAAAACAGACACATAGTACTCAGGTTAGATGAGAAGAATTTGAAAATCTAATATGTACCTTAAAAGACAACAAAGCCAGAAGATAGTGGAGAGAAATCAGCACTCAATTTTTTTCTTTTAATCATTATTTTGAGGGGCTTGATTCATGACTTTGGAATGTCTGGGTTTGGCCATACTTCCTGCAATGTACAACTTTAAATGATCTCAGCATCCATGAGTAGGTCACTGCCTTTTAATCTTCTGCTGTCCTTAGGGCACATAGTTAACAAAAACAATTTTAAAATAAATCCTGTTGCCCAAAGAAAAATTGGGTCCTCCAGGTAGATATCATTGTGATGGGGAAAATATCCTCTTTAGGTAGGTCTTGAATACACTTGGACATGGGTGAGTAAGGTGCAAGGACTACAGTCATGGTGTGGGAACTGGAGAAGTATGGACAGAATATCATTGTCCCAAGACAAGCAGTTCTTCTCCTGACTACTGCAAAATACCCCAGATGCTAAGCAAATTTTACACAAGGGTCATACTTGGCCTTCCTAAATAACAGAGTTTAAAAATAAATCCCATCACACAATGCAATGTCCATATCTTGTCTCTTGGAAATAAAATTTAATTAGGAAGGGCCAAAGTAAAGTCTGGTTTAGGCAGAAGTACTTAGACTTAGCTAGATGTTTCTTGCTTTGCTTCCTTCTTTACCTTGCCCTCCTATTCTTCTGTATATCACCCCTGGCAACTGACTAAGGATGATCAAAAACACAGCTGCCAGTTCTACCCTGAAAGTTAAACTGATACAAAACTGAAATAAATCTAATATCCTTTGGCTTAGAGGTCTGCATTTGAAAACAGTCTTAGGAGTTGACTTTAACCGCAACTAACCCCTCTATTAATCTTACTATTATTCTGGTTTATTGCAAAGAATTAACTGGACTTTTAGACTTGATATGGTATGTAATTTTTATGTGCCATCCTTATAATAATGTTGCATGCCCACCTGACTGACACATGTCATCAATGAAAGATGTCTCAATAGAAAAGCAGACAGGTATGTTACACCCAGAAAAAGCAGAGCTCTCATGTCCATTACTGTGCAAGGAGATTTCTTTGCACATTCATGTGCAAATCAATTCTTTATCTGTGGTTTGGAATTTGTTTAGAGACCGGAGGAGAAAGGAGAATGAAAAAAGAAAAAAAAAAAGAAAGAAAAGAGAGAAAAAGAAAAACGAATAAAGAAAAAGAAGAAAAAGACATAACAAAAAAAAGACAGTGTTTTCCTGCTTAAGCTAGCAACATGGTTATAGAGCATTTAAAAGCTAAAACAGGGAATCATGGTTATGGATATCCATACTTAGACTAAATGATTCTCTAATACATTAATCCAGATTTTGTGAAAGCCATTCCTATTTATTGTTGTGATGTAGTGAAAAACCTCACAACCTAGGAAATGATCCTTAAATAGGAAAATAAAAAAGGACTGTAAATAGGTCTGGGAGAGTGGGCTGAAAAATTCAGGCCTTCATGGTGCTGAAAAAGGCTTGAGATTGTTGCCTCTTTGACTTGTGCTGAGGTAGAAGAGATGGGTAACAGGCTCCTTCCTTACACTCCAGAAACTGTTAGCTTTAACCCATAAGTCTAACTGATCACCCTAACCATTGGCTAATATTGTTGCCAGAAATACCTCTTCATAAAGCAGTTCCAGAAAGTGCTCAAATATTATTTACTATAAGATATGGCCATATATATTGTATTATCTCTTCCGTTATAATTAGACATAGACTTCTAGGTCAGTTAGCAGTAGAAAAGCTGTGCATTAAAGTTGGCTTTTAAAAGTTAATTTTATATTTGTGCTACTGGTTTCTTGTCATTATAGAGGTACATCTTCGGCCTGTTTTTTGTTGCATGGAAACTGTAGTTGCATTAAGCTGGCTCAGAAATTCTGTTTTATTAGGATAATAAAATTTTTTATTTTCAACAGAAACAGGGAAGTCTGAACAAATTTGGAGCTCCTACCTAGTATACCCTCTTCAGCTTTCAGATTTTAATTTCATTACTGAAAAATTTAATGTTTAATATGAAGTAAGTGCTTCTGGACTATAGATAAGTGCTGATCTTCCTGTTTGCAGGTGGTTTATACTTATTAACGATTTCAAAAGAAAAAGATATCACCATTTGCTACAGGAAGGCAATACTCTGTGAGAGTAAGGTTTATTAGTTCTAAATTTATTATTGCACTTATTACTGGGTTTTGAGCACACATTTTCACTTAATTGGTCATTCTTTTCTTGAATGGTGAACTACTCAAGTAAGATAGGAGTGAGGCACTTCTCCATCTCAGCTGTTCCACCATCTTATCCTTTCCTCCTTCTCACAGTGTGTAGATTCCTGCAAGTGGAGCAAGGCTGGGAAAAGAAAATCAATCCCTGATGTGTCTACTCTCAAATGATTATCGATGATGTGACATCAAGAGATGGACCCTGTTTGAAACTTTGGTAGTGAAGCAGCACAGCTGGGCACAAAGTCAAAAATTATCTCTTGTTTGACCATGGCCTGGGTTGCAACTCGTGCTACAACTCTTCTTGGATCCCAGTAACAGCACTCATGTATATTCTGCTGAGCAAACCCATACATGGAATGAAAAAGGAGCAAAACCAAGTCTGTGTAGTCTGTTCATATAGCCCTAGAGATTCAGATAAAGAAAAACAAACATAACCTTTTCAGCTGTTCCTCACAAGGGAAAAAGAAAATGAAACATTTGATGATAATTGTTTTAATGAGCTTTGATTCAAAATGAAGTCATAATGGTCTACTTAAAAAATATTCTGTTAATGAGCTTATATTTCTATCAAAGTGTGCAAGATGAAAAATTCTCTGAGGATAAAATTAAATAGCAAGAAATATTTATTTTCTGATTAATAAAATCCTGCTTATTCCTTGTAAAAAAAAAATTAATATTAGTAACAGTAGTAACAGTCACAGCAATAGTGATGGCAGTGAGGCAGGTAGGAGCACAGTAATTATAGCCTAATTGGTTGGTCTATCTTAGGTTGTACTTTGAAGTTAGAGAACTGATATCAAGAATACCTACTCCTGCAGGTCTAAAACCTTATCTTAGCCTTTAAAACTCAGACTTGGCTGTAGGCCACCTTTAAATATTGTAATTGTCTTCCCATCAATTTATTTTTATTTTAAACTGCTGTTTTTAAGATAGATGCATAGGATACCTACAGTGGTATCTACTGGAAAAAAAAAAAAAGAAAAATAGAAAGAAAAGGAGACATGAAATGTGCTAACTTGGGGAACAGCACTAGCTCTGATTACCGCACAGTTGGAAGGAAGTGTCCCTGTGTACTCTACATTTTATGTATTACACAGTTTGGAGTGTAGTTTTCCATGTCACATACCCTAGTCAATAACAAAGCTCCCTCTATTAATGTTTCCCTGTTCATGTACTGCAGGGGCTAATAGGATATGAGAATGCAGGAATATATTTCATTCTGACTCAGAATATTTTTATCCTGATTCAAATCTAATTCTTTTGATATCTGAATATTCGTCCCTTACATTTCCATGTCAATATATTTCTAAACACTGTCTTGTACAGTCCATTACCTCTTCAGTGCAACCACTTATTCTCAGTTCAGTTAATTTGACTAATCAGGCTCTAGTTAAAAAATGTGACTTGTCTCATGTAAAGAGACAGTTACAATCTGTTAGGCTTGAAGTTTCTCTTTCAAAAGGAAAAAAAAAACAACAATATTAGCTGAACGGATTTCAAGACCAACTCTTAATTACAATAAAATATAAAACTTAATTAGTGGAATGCAAGGAGAGAGCAGGGCTCTATGAACACAGTAATGTTACAGAGATATTAGCTGTAAATACACAAGGATGGGTGGATTACACAGAGAGAAAAAAAACCTAGAAAACCTTATGTAATGGGTAAAAAGTATTAAATTGACTATGTGTCATTAGATCCTGAATCCCCATAATTAAAGAGAGGTTGCCATGTTATAATGTATGTTGATTTGGCATGCCCTGTGTTTTTGATAGCTCTGGAGTGCCATAGGGGTAACTTCTGTGAGAAGCTGCTAGAAGCTTCCCCCCTGTCCAACAGAGCTAATCTCTGATGGCACTGAAGATAGTCATGCTGGCCCAATCAGAGAGGTTGCTAATGCCTCTGTGATGACACATTTAAGAAGTTTGTTCCAGAGGTGGTGAGGTGCTGTGGCCATGCAGCACGTGCCAATGGCAAGCCTTGCCTGCCTGGTCACCCCTAGCCAGCTGCATCAAGGGCAGAAGGACAGGGACAGAGGCAGCAGCTTCCCCTTCCCCTTCCTTACTGGTTGTGGCAGGGCTGCCTGGTCAGAGGTAGAAAGGACTCCCTGATGCATGACTTAGACAAGAATGACCTGGGTGCTACAGGATCTGCAAGAATCTTTGAATTAGTGGAACTTGTTGGCAATGGTCCCTATGGGCAGGGCAGCAGGTTTTCTTCTAGTCAGAGAAGAGGAGGAAGTGAGGACCTGAGGAAGAACAGCACAGCAACAGCAAGGTCTGTGGAAAAGGAGGGGGAGGAAGCCCTCCAAGCATCAGAGCCAAGATTTCTCTGCAGGCTGTAGTGAGGACTGTGGTGGAGCAGACTGTCTCTCTGCAGCCCATGAAGTCCACAGGGGATGCAGAAATCCACTCTCAGCCTTTGGGAGCAGTACTCACGCTGGAGTGGGTGGATGCTGGACAAAGCTGTGATCCAGTGGGGCACTCAGTGGAGAAAGAGGACCCCTGCTTCCAGAGATAGAGAGAGCCCTTGGTTCCAAACTAGAGCAGCCTTTCTTTAGAGGACTGCAGCCCATCGATGAGACACTCATGCCACAGCAGTTTTGAGAGGACTGTTTGTCTGTGGGAAAGACTCACATTGCAGCAATTTTGGCAGGACTACTGATCATGAAATTAGAGCCACACTGGAAAAGTTAATGGGGAAATGTCTTCTATGGGAAGGACTCCACGGCATAGCAGAGAAAAGACTTTTTCTCCCTGAGCAAACAGAGTATCTCGAGTGCGAAACTGACCAAAACTCCTATGTCCTGTGTCCCTTTGCTGTTGGTGGATAGGAGAGAGGGACTGGGGGAAAAAAATATATTTTAAAGGCTTATTTTACTTCTCATTATCCTCCTCTGACTATGTTAATAATAAATTTACTTTATGCCTTTACATTTGAACCTGTTTTGCCTCCTTAAGAGTGTTTTTTGCCTGTCCACATCTCAACTTGTGAACCGTTCATTAATTTTTTCCTTCTCCTCTGCCCAGCTGAGAGCAAGAATGGGTGAGTGAATGGCCTTCATGGGTGCCTGACATTTGACCAGTATCCAGAAACTACAATGAGTCTATTGTTTTGGGTCTTTTGCTCTATATTTCTTTCCAAAGACATATTTCTTTAATTATATATATTCATAAATTTACAATGAGAGTTACCTAAACCAATGAAAGTGACACTATTTGTTCAGGCTGAGATATGACTTTCTTGGTTCCAGGCTTCTTAAGAGAAAATACATTTGCAGGTAAGCTTTTTGACAACCTACTGGGCTTAACCCTCCCTTAATTACCATCTTCTGCAGTGTCTGTTCCTGTTTGTTCCTTGGCAGAGAGGAATTTTGGGGTTTTCTTGTTTTATTTTACTTTTTATGTGTGCATCCATATCACCTTCAACATTATCGTCTTCCCTATACCCCAGAACATGCTGTCAGGACTATTTCTGCCCCCAGATTTAACCATCATTTCAAATAAAGAACAAACTCCTTCTAGAGTGATAATTCTACTTTGGAAAGGATAGACTTTCACAAGCTTAAATCCTGAAAGGTTCACGAAATGGTCTTCTTTAAACTACATGTTGCCATGGTTACATCCTTTTGCAGCTCAGATGAGGATGGGTGCCAGTTATCAAGTTTTGTTTCCTTGATTTTAAGTAGTTTGTTACCTGGATACTCAATAAATAAGGAATCTGAAAAAAAACTCGTTTTCTTCTCTCTTAACTGAGGGAAAGAGGAAACAGTCATACCTACATGTTAAAAAATCCAACAAAATTAATATTCTCAGTTACAGGGTGAAAGTACTTCAAAACTGTTTGCTTTAGGAAGGCTTGGTGAGGTGCCTGCAAATGGATTTTGCATGAGGATCATAATGTGAATAGTGGAAAAAGCAACTGATCACATAACTAAATCATAGGCAGGTGGAGACACTGTGGGTTGAGGCACAGTGATTCTTAACTGGTGTCATTCCTTCTCCTGCTTTTTTAAAGAAGTCTGGAGCATGTTGTGTATGGTACTCTTCCTGTGCTTAATCAGAAGCTTTGGTAACAAGCTGAAGATGGAAGAGTGAAGTTGAACAGACAAAGAAACTCAAAAGAGGACAAAGTTAAAATATTATCCTGTCAGTATCCTTAATAGTTTATGTGGGCAATGACAGAACAGTATTTTAATTTTTATCTGAGTTCCTTTCTACCATTTTATTCCATCTCCTGCTTGTTATTGAAGTTTCAGATTAAACTTAAAGATATGAATGCATTGCAATAATAAATTTATAAAGGATATTTAAAGAGCAAAGATTTGAATGACACAAATGAACTCAGAGTAGCAGAGCTAAAGAAGGGATTTGCAGAGACATCACAGCAGTCAAAAATGACTGCTAGAACCTCCTTAATTAAAAAAGTACAAAAATCCAAAACCAAAACCAAACCACAAACCTGTGCAATGGTCAATGAGAATATGTTTCATATAAATTTAGGCTTAACTTTAAACTACTGATGATACCGTTTTAACTAATCTTTAAAAAGATTAAGAACAAGTTTAAAGATGATTATTGAAATATATGCTAGATATTTGGAACATGGAAAAAATAATATGTCAAAAAAGGGACACATATTTTTAAAATGCACCTAAAATTTGAATTGGCTTTCCTTCATGACTATTTCAACAGGTATTTCCCCAAATGACATGAAAAAAAAATGTTTAGAGTGCAGGGCCTTCAAATTTGCTGGGTTTTTTTCCTAGTTAGTAGGACACATCTGTCTTAACAAAGCAAGGATGTGACATTTTAAGGCAAAATCCTTTCATTTTTTTCCTTTCTCAAATGAAAGATGGTCCTCTTTAGGAATAACTAGTTTACAATTTGCAATTAGTTTACAATTTGCAATTAAATTACAAAGGAGAATCAAAGAACATAATTTTCCTTTGTAAATCAAATGAAATTGATAATGACCAAGAAGGTTAGGAGTACAAGAAAAGCTCTGCATATACCAGGCAAGTGAGTGAAAATGTGATAAAAATCATATGTGAGTGATAGAATTTTGCAATTATTATTTTTGTTCTATAGTCCTGATCAACAATAAAATAAAATAAAAATAAAGTAAAAAAATATTATCAGTCCTAGCCTTATAATCTTCATTTTAGATAGGCAGAAAATGTCAGACAGAAAATTTGCTGAAATGTTAATACAAAAAATTGTAGTTTCTGATAGTTCATATTTGGAAGCAGACCACAAGAGCCCTGCGAAGACATTTGGGAAAGGTGAGAAGGGAAACGATTCTTGAAGGGGAGGCATAGGTACTCAGGAAAGGGGAACAGCCTCACCAAGCTTAAGGATACATCAAGGCTGTGGTCACTTTATGGAAATTTTGTAGGAGGTACAGCTCTCCAAGACTTAAAAGTTCCAAAAGGGTTAAGTCTTTCCCACTTTTAATTTCAGCTTGTGGAGCAGAGAGGTTTCTTCTTGCTGATGTGTGTCCCAGCAGAACTCATCTGAATAAATTCACTGCAGTAAGAAATGTTAATTTTTTTCTCTTGGGCAACAGTGACAGATGGACTCAGAAACTGTTGATGAAGCACTGAAAAGGCAAAGGGAAGAGGATGGAAATAGCCCCGCAAAGAGTGACATGAGAGAAGATACACAGGAAGGACAGGAGAACTCTTGAGCAGCACATGGTGTCTCCATGAATGAAGGCCATGACCATATCTGGATACCTGAGCTAATATTATGAGCCTTTCAGCTTTGTAACAGCTGTGTAAAGACAGGCAAGGAGGATGGGGAACGTATTAGAGCAAAAATAGTGATGGAATGCCAGAAAGGATTACATTTTGGTGGAATGTTTAAATCTTCCATGGAAGGTAGAATACAACACACATTATATCTGGATAAGCCTAGAGACATACTCACATCTGTATACATACACACACAAGTAACTTGAGTGGGTGGCTGAGACTGGCTGGCTGGACAGTGCCCAGGCAGAAAGGAACCTGAGGGTATTGGTCAACAGCTGACTCAACATGAGCCAGCAGTGTTCCTTGGTGGCCAAGAAGACCTACAGCATCCTGGCCTGTATCAGGAATAGTGTGGCCAGCAGGAGCAGGGAAGTCATTCTTCCCTTGTACTCGACACTGGTGAGGCCACACTTTGAGTGCTGTGTCCAGTTCTGGGCCCATCAGTTCAGGAAGGGCGCTGAGACACTTGAGTGCATCCAGAGGAGGGCAACAAGGCTGGTGAGGGGCCTTGGAACACAAGCCCTATGAGGAACCACTGAGGGAGCTGGGGCTGTTCAGCCTGGAGAAAAGGAGATTCAGAGGTGACCTTATCACACTCTACAACTTCCTGAAAAGTGGTTGTAGTCAGGTGGGGGTTGGCCTCTTTTTCCAGGCAATAACTGTCAGAACAAGAGGACACAGTCTTAAGCTGTACCAAGGAAAATATAGGTTGGATACTTGGAAAACATTTTTTACAGAAAGAGTGATAAAATATTGGAATGGTCTACCCAGGGAGGAGGTGGAACCACCATCCCTGGACGTGTTTAAAAAGAGATTAGATGTGGCCCTCAGTGTCGTGGTTTAGTTTAGTTGAGGTGTTTGGGCATGGGTTGGACTCGATGATCTTGAAGGTCTCTTCCAACCTGGTGATTCTATGATAAGCACAATTATTTAATAAACTGATTTTTCCCACTATTACAGTGTGGATTTTTCCTGGTGAAAAATTTCACTGCTTTTCTCAGTTTTACCTGCATGTGATCTGCTTTGCAAAGACAAGGTGTAAGAAGAATATATGTTCAAGTGCTACAGTTGTATAAAGGAGAGATGGAAGTAAGAATCTTTCAGTTACATGGTCATTTTTTCATGGTGAATGCTGAATTGCACTTAGCCAGGGATTCTTAAAATGGGGTTAAGTAATATTTTACTGTGAATAATGCTCTGCATCTATGACTATATTGGTGGTTTTCATGCCCCTTCTCTGCAAATAAACACAGAGGTTTTATTAAGATTCATATAGTTAATGTTATGTCTTTTTGTAAGGGGTACGTATCTATACTTTCTTTGTGCTAATGAAATAGCCGCAAAACTCTTTTGGGGCCAGATTTTTACTTAGCAAGCTTAGATTCCCTTTTAGAACTTGAGTTATCCTGTAGACAATGAAATCACAAAGGGTAAGGACATACAAAAAATATAATAAAGATATGAGCCAAAGATATTGTTAGATACTTCATATCCAGATAACCCCCTTCTGCTAGCCCAGCTTTTACAATGTGGAAATATACACTTCACTCTTTCTCTTAATAACAAGCGAAAAAGCAGACAAAATCATGCTGCCTGGTCAGATGTTTGACTTTGCAGGCAGAGGCACTTGTGGACCTGTGTTATTGTTGCAAAGAAGGAAGAGCGAGAGTTCGCAGATCCTCAAACATCAGGACCTAGGCTCCTCTTGCCTCAGTCTGTTGGATGGTGATAAACAGACTGTGAGGTGAAGGGGAAAGGGGGAGACACCATAATCTTAACAACAGCTCGAGTCTTGGGGTTGTCCTGGACAGGAAACAGAAGAAATCCATGCTTCAGCCATGGAGGCTGCAGCCAGAATCCAGCTGTTGGTTGTAGAGCAATTACAGTGCATTCCTGGGGATTGCTGTGCCAGGCTGTGTGCAGGAGCCTCATGCCTAAATATTTTCTGTGGCTTGGCTGTTTCTTACCTTAGAGAATTTAGTCAACTCCTTGGCTTGCTCTGGATTAGCTTTACTTTTAAAGCTGGATTAGACAGCACCAGTGGCGAAAAACAAATGTAACTTGTAATGGCATAAGAAGTCCAGGTGCTCTGCAAATATGTAATTTTCTTGAAAAATCAAACAAACCCCATTTTTCATTAAACTAATTTTAGAAAATACTATTTACCTTTAAAAAGGAAAGTATTAATTTTCAGATATTTAATTGGCATGTGATG
The DNA here is from genome assembly GCA_025920805.1 of Petroica traversi. Taxonomy (NCBI): domain Eukaryota; kingdom Metazoa; phylum Chordata; class Aves; order Passeriformes; family Petroicidae; genus Petroica; species Petroica traversi. Next base: position 1,523,226 of record JAHLSL010013569.1, on the reverse strand, counting down.
GGCCAAAGTGCCCCGTGGGTGATATAATTTGAACTGGTTGTGTTTGTACCATGGCTTAATTTAATCTAGAGTGTATGATAGCTGGATGTGTATGCTAGTCATACTGCTCTTCAGGAAAAAAATGTGGCTATCATATACACATATAATTCTTTTTCATTTCCATCACTGTCTCCTGTATATGACGCTTGCACATTTATCAAGCTGTTAGTTGACTGATGACATTAAAAAGAGAGTAGTTAGATTTTATGTTTACTAATCATATTCAGGTTTAAGGTCTAAAAATTAAACTGGAAGCCTAGACATTCGCTTGGGACTAAGAAACACTCTAGCATTCCTGACAACTCTGATCAGTGATAGACACTTCAAAGCTCATTGTGAATTCCTTACCTCTTTCAGAAAGGAGCCAGTCTGTAGTGATTTTGTTTGCTGCACTGCTCTTTGGCAAGTCTAATTCTTGTTTCTGATGTAAAATTTCTCAGATAAACAAGATGTAATTGAATTAATATGGCATTTCAAAACTAATTATTAAAGGCTTATGAAGTGGAGCAAGGCACTGAAAACTAAGGAAGAAAGAAAATAGTTAATGCCCTCTGTTTGCCTACAACCACTTCTTTCTCTAACCCAGCACTCCTTTCTTACCAAACTTACGGTTGCTGTTTTAATCCATCTGCTATCCATATGCAAAGCTAAATAGAGCAAGTCAGTTGCTTGACTGCAGAATTAACTGTAAAAATGTTTTTCTAATACATGTATCATTATTTGTCTTAACATAATTACTGACCCACAATACTACTACTTTTGACACTGAATTAGTGTACCTTCGTGCTTGACCTAGAAATGAGACAGAAGTGCTTATGAAAAGCTTTTTTAGCCTGTGTTTGTGACTTTGTGGAAGCTACTCGTATATTGGTTTCCAGTGTGAAGTAGGTGCTTTTATGTGTTGCTAGAGAGTGTGTAAAATAAGGCTTTTGAACATCTCTAAGTAGGGCAAGGCAGAGAAATTTCTATCTAGGAGCCAAACTTACTAGTTTTCCAAATTATTACTCAGGTTTCATGACATCTACTACTTCATAACATCAACTCAGTCTGCTTTCACTATGTAAAAGCATCCAGTGAGTCACATGGGAGGTCTATCCCTGAGTTGTAAGTGCTAATCAATGGCTTGTTATTATCACAAGCTTTTTTTTCCAGAGGGAACTAGCTACACCTCACTGTAGTAGAGGTTCCTAGGGAGCGTGATGGGAAAAATGGAATCACCTCCAAATACATGTGAATTGGGGGTGATATAACACAAGGCAAAAAGCTCAAAGATTAAAGCAACTTAAAAAACAACATAGAGACTGAACTTCTGGTATTTGTAAATGTCTCTGTCAGAAGCAGAAAAGCAGCAAATGTGCCCAAGAAGTAAGTGTGGTGGCTCTGAGTTATTCTTAAGATACATCTGATGTTTTCATAATCTGATACTCATTCTCAATTTGTTGTCCTGGTATTGCAACAAATAACTAAACTTGTTCATGGTTTTCTGTTACCATCACAATTACATCTATGACTGCTGGCATACTCAATAGAAATGAGGGAAGGAGGGTAAGTCACTCACTGCTCTTGCCTCAAAGACAATTACAGTATTCAACAAATCTTGACTTTTATAATGCTCCTTTATAGTTTCTAAAATCCCTCAACCCAGCTTTAAAAATGTATTTCATTGGGCAGTTAATTCAATGGTTTTAAAATACAAAATATATTTAACAGTCGTCAGTGTGCAGTCCCTGGATAGTGAAACAGGCTGAGCAGGGAGCTTTTCTTCAGCATTGTTTTTGAGAATGGATCACTTGGGTATCTCTTGTGACAGACACACTTCTTATTTCTGTCTTGGTATGTCTCTCTCCTTGTTGCTATGATTTCAGGGTGTGGAGGTGAGCCTGTTGGAGGGGGACATAAACTGAGAGCCACCCCCGATCTCAGAGCGAATTATTCTGCCAAACACACCCCTCTTTGCTATTACTATGAACTGCAGTAATTTTTCTCTATAACCTTCCAGCACTGTCCTATGAACTTTGAGGTGGGAAAAGCATTTACCTTTCCATGTCAGTCTCTGCCCCAGATCACGTCTTCTGCTTGCCATGGACTCCAGGAGAAGTGCAGTGTTTCAAGTTTTAGCAGGATACAATTGCCTCTGCAACTGCAGGACTGTCCTGTTTATACCTGTTTGAACAACCTCATTCAGTTCTAGAGGTGGGATACACATTAAGAGTTTACTATAATTAAAAAATGGATATCAGACAGACTGATACACAGATACAGGCACTGTGGCATTAGCTATATTTTCCTCTGTTGAATAACAAGGCAAACAGGTGTGTTTGGTGTCCTGAGGATTTGGTTATAGAAGGTGAATGTTATATAATTCCACAACATTAGGGTTTATAGTGCTGGTGCAAGCCCCTTTCAGCAGAAAAAGCTGATGACTGCAGGGTAGAATTTCCAAAATTTGCTAGGGGATACACCCATCTTTCAGAAGAATTCATTTCTTTCTTCATTTAGATGAAGAGTAATAAGTGATTTAGTTACTTCTGAGAACCCTGTTTTGTCCTTGTGCATTTTAAAGAGTTCTAAATGAAAGTCACTGTTATCAAATGTCCTGTAGTTTCATCTGATCTTCTCAAAAGTAACAGCACTTCCTCATGGTCACAGCATGAACTTCAGCCCTGCTGAGTAGTACTCCTTCAAGCAACATAAAGCCTGAACATAAGAAGTAACTTCAAATAATAAACCCTGTTCCTTTAGGGTGGTTCATTTGGCTTTAAACAGACTTTTCAGCTAATAAATATCCTGTGTTACAAGAATAATGGCCTTTTTAATCTTAGCAAGAGTAATTAAACAGACATTTGTTATTAATGTTGTTAATGACAGTAGATACTGAATTTTCACTGTAGATAGAGTGTAGATAGAGTAGATAGAGAGTTGTATGGTGATTTTTGAACTGTTTTATTAACTTGATTGGACAGTGAAGCTAAAAAAATTTTTTTCCTTCTGCTTCTGAAGGTGTTGATTTTTTCCCTGTTGTGAAGCAACTTCTTTGTTTTCTGTTAGTTCATATTGGAGATCCTTGCCTTCATCTTCCATACTTGGCCAGTATAATAGAAAAGGATCAAATTCTGTTTACTTTTACCCTTGAGTTGCTGGAAGGACTTTTGCAAAAGGGATGTAGCAGTGGCTATTTCTTCAGTACTCTTCCAATGCTTGCTGAGGGCTCCTTTCTGTGTTTCATACCAGGGAAATGTGAGTTGCTACATGTCCAGATAAAAATCCTGGCTATCCAGCTCAGATTAAAGAAACTCTTTTTGACTGTTGAATACAGAGTCAGCAAGAGAGCAGACCTTATACCTTCTCCCTGTTTGCCAATTTTTTTTTCTCATTATACTCTTCTCCTGATAGTCCTAGTGCCATGTAAGGTATGGAGAGGGACAGTAAGTTAAAAGTCTGAAGCTCATATCTCATGTGTCTGGCCATAAATGAAGTCTCTGCTTTGGAGCATTGCTCTGAACTGGAGACAGTTCCGGTTTGTTCTCTGCTCTGAGTCAATACAAATCCTCTCAGAAGGCTTTTGATGCACATTTTCTATCAAATAATTGCTCAATTTTTCTCAATATTGTGGAACAGTGCATGACAGTGGAGAAAATGCCTTATTTTTGCTTACTCTCTTATACATAAATTTTTGGTATTATGGCTTCAAGTAGTCCTGCTTCAATTTTGTTGTACCATGTTTTACACATTTTTCTCTTGATTTTTAGTTATCAACAATAGCTAACTGAAACCCCAACAATTAATATGTTTATTACCATCATTTATCAATTCTAGGATCAATGTTGAATAAAGTGTGGGTTTAATACAAGGTGGAATTCTAAGCCCTTGCTGATGAAAATACAGAATAGTGACTTTTCCATGAAGGACTTTGCTGACTAGGCTTAGAAAGAGCTTTTACAGTGACATGGGACCCTGTATCACTACTCATGTCTTTCACATCTTAATTTCTCCTGAGAAAAATGTTTTACAAAAAGCACAAATAAATCCCCTGAACTCTAGACACCAGATTTTTTCTGCTTTTGGATTCTGTCTTTCAGTAGATGCTTTTCAAGCTCTCATGTTTTTGTGAATTCCAGTTTACACCTTTTAAAAGTGCTCCTTCTGGCTTGGTTTGGAGTCCCCGAGGGCTTGGTCTCATCTTGGAGCCTGTTTCAAATCATAAGCTTAACCTGCCTTTGCTGCCTCTTCCAAGTATTACTTTACACTAAAAAGATAGGAAAAAAGCCCAAACAAAACAAAAAAAGCCCTGGCATCAGTTGCTAATTTCCCTTCCTCTGTCACGATTATACTAGCAGCTCTGAGTAATTTGGTCTTATTTTCTCAAGGGAGTAGTACTGAAATAATCCAGTGTTTATTTTTATACAATTTCTCACAGTGCTGCAATGTTTTGGAGACTTCCTGGGATGTTTCTAGTTTTTTTGCAGGCTAAAAGGCCATTCTCAGAGGTAGGTCCTTCATGTAAACTTAAAAATGGCACTTTCCCACAATACAGCTTATAGGCAAGTTTAAAGTTCAATAGTCCTCTCTTCCTCTGTTTCCCTGTCTCACACTCATGAAAGCAAAAAATAAAAAAATGAAGGGGCTGTTCCAGTTCTGCTGAGAGTTGTGTTTCAATCATTGCATTGTGACTGTGATATTGTAATGGGGTCAGTTATGATCTGAGAGCAGAAGCAATGCAAATTGGTAGGAAAAGTGAGCAGCTTTCATTCAATAAATTTTGTCTCATCCACGCAGTAGCTAGTGAGGGAAAATGAGATGGTGTCAACAGTTCTCATGCTTTAGATTGTGGAAATACTCCTCTATGGGCATAGGCACAATATTAATTCCATACCAAGTCATTAAAGCTGAAATGATTTGATTCTACTATATAAAAAATGCATAATTGTGTGCTTTTTATACTCTGAGAACGTGATTTCCAAAACAGATTCAGTTATGATTTCATTATGATTAACAATAAAAATGTTGAAATTGGAATCGACCAGGATAAAGGGGGACATATTTAGGTAAAGACTTGGTCCACCTGTCCTTCATTTCTCTTGTTGAGGAATATATCTACTTTTGTGGCATAAATACTGGTTTTAGGATCACAGAAAGTTTCCTTTCCCTGTGCTTTGTGCAAGATCTCAGTGCACTACACCTGCATAGGAAAGAGGTGATTTCTCAAAGTTTCATCCCTGTTTTTGTTTGGTTACTTATTTCCACCCTAGGGACCCTTGCTGTTAAACAAAATTGTCTTGCTGGCCTTGTGTTCTGACAATTTACACCACTGTAAACTGATTAATGCAGTGGTTTTTGTCATAAGAGTAAAATCTTCTATAACATTTTAAAAAACAACTAAAGAGTACTTTTCCTTTGCCCAAAGAAACAGATCTCTCTGGTGAGGCTGGAACATGAATTAACTAAAATAGAAAAGATTTGAGTATACAATCCTTTCACACATCTAAAGTTCTGCAGACCCCTAAGTCTGGAAATAAATTTTCTTATTACAAATATTCCTTGTAAAACAGAAGTGGCAGAATGAAAGCAGAATTCCATTTTTTTTTCTCCAGTATATTACAGCACCCTACAAATCATTTGGAAAAGGAGAGAGAGATTACACAGGTACTTTAGATTTTGTATGCAATGGATGTCATAGAAAGGGGATGTGAAAAAAATGAAGAATTTTAAACCTCTGACGGCCACTATCCAGCACCAAAATAAGCAACTGCCGGCATAAAGCTGGTGTTGCAATAGACAAAACTGGGAAGACCTAGCCTTAGAAGAGGGGAAGCAACCCACAAGACACCTTGTGTTGGGTTTTGCCACCTTGAGTTATAATTCTCTAGGAAATAGTGAGTAAAGCTAGTACAGCTCAAAATGAAAACTTGTAAACCAAAGATTTATCTCAGTTACATCCTTTCATCAAGGTGGAGACAGGAAGGGGAAAACTGCAAGGTAACTTGATACCCTAGGAATAGGGGGGAAAAGTCATAAAGAGCTTCCGGACAAAAGTGAGACAATAAACACAAGAGAAAGGTAGCAGGCAGTGCTAAATAAACATTTGATAGAGGTGGCAACCATACCTAGATGGACTTGAAAATAGCTGCCATTTTGGTACACTAAATACCCAAGAAAATGGAGTAATAACTTCAGACACTAGGAAAAAAAAACTAATTTCAGGACACAAACTCTCATATTTACAAATGCTTTGTAATATTCTGAGTACAAAGCCTCAAATTAGGCAACTGAAGAGAGATACGTAGTAGATTATGTCTTCCAGGTAGAGTTGTAGCATGACTAATCTCTTCTAAATTCAGAGGATTTTTAATGTTTTTAATGTTTAGGACTTATCTTTCTGAACTGTACCTGTCTCGAAGTTCTAGATGAGTCTGGTTTCAGTTAGCCATGTAGTTCTCTCCACAGACAGGAAATGCCAAAGGCATATCCACAGGTCAATTCTTTCACAGAGCCATCTTTTCTGAGGAGAAAGCTACCAGGGCTGGTGTAATTTTTTTTGATCAATTTAAATGGGTTTGCAATGGTAACTACAAGCTAAAGAAATATATCCTGCTGTCAGGCACTCAGTGGAAAAAATTTTTAAAAAAATAGAGTAAAAAATCAAGTGAAAAACAAACTTTCAAAATGTCTTCCTAAATATGTCCATAATTCTGCTTAACAAAAACAAAAATTCCATTTTTTTGTCAATAATGTCAAAATGTTTCTTCCTGAAATTTCCCAAGTCTTGGCAAACTCCAGAGGTGACACCTTGAGTATCTGCGTTTCCAGGTCTTATTAGTCCATGGCCTAGGATTTGAGGGAGCTTAGCCTTTTTAGCAATGTATCAGGTGAACAGGCAGAAAGTCACATGGGATAATTTTAGAAGCATTCCTGAGTAAGATTTAAAAAAATGGCACAGCTCGAGTTTTCTTGTCTTCAACAAGAACTTAATTAAAATCATCTGTTGTCCTGGTTTAGGGCAAATATTTAGGAGGAAACCTCTGGGGGGAACTCCTCTAGGAAGAGCCGATTCCAATCGCCCCTCCCCCTACAGGTCCGGGAAGAATTTCCTTAGAGAAAAGTGGAAAAAACTATTTATTTAACAAATAAAATATTCACAAGCATAGGAAAAATTTGGATAGTATAAAAACAATGAAACCTCTCCTTCCTCTGAAGAGATGGTAGATTCAGAGTCTGTCTGAGTCCTCTTCAGTTCTCCAGGGCAGATTGCAGGGCCTGGCTGTAGAAGTCGGTGAGGGGGGCCCCCCGGGGGTTCCCTGGTGTCCTGGGCCCACGCGATGCCAGCCAGTCCCAGGAGGAACAAAAAGGAAAAAATACCCAGCAAAGAAACAAAAAAGCCGAGAAGAATCCCTCTGCCGTGAGCTGTTCCAGCACCCACACCAGAGAGAATAAAAAAAAAAAAAAACAAACAAAAAACCGCAGTCCCACTGGAATGTAGCCTCTCTGCTCTCTCAAGGCCTTTTTAAGTGATAAGATATGAGTCCTGTAGACAAACGGCGAGTGGTTGTTTGTTTGGTTTTTTTTTCCCTCCACTTTCACCCTCTCTGTCTCTCTGGGCCTAACTTAAAGCTGCAGAACTTAATGTCCAGCATAAGCAAGAGGACGATTGGGGATACAAACAGGTCATATAGCCAGCCCAGGACATCTGTTCACATGGATCATCTACATTTTGACAGGTTACCATTTTCCAGAGGGGAAAAAGAAAAACAAAGATATTTGACTGGAACAGTTGGAGTAATTTCTAGTAACAATCAAGCATGGGATAACCCGGAGAACAGCTTTAGCAATGGAAGTTCATGACAGCACTAGGCTGAGCACAATGGTCTATGACATCTGGTGCAGTTTTCTCAACTCTTGTGTTGATGCATATCTGTTTTCTCTACCTTAATAATTTCAGGAAATAATTTTTTGCTTCTTGATAGCCTTTGTTTCTATGTCTTCTATATAGATTTAAAAAAATGATATAAACTTGTAGGTTAGAGGGAGAGGTTTCTTCCTTTTATCCCTTTCTTAGTGCTATTTTGTGCACTGAAGTGTCAAACCATGCATTTAGTTGTTATAATGTACAAAATGCCTGACTAGAGTTGCTTCATACACTGAGTGTCCTAGTGCTTTACTTGTTGAAAACACAACCTCTCATCAAGGCAACATGAATTTCGAAAAGATATTTTTTGGGAAATAGGAGTCAGGTATTTTGTGCATTATTTGTCTCTGACAAAGAGGAGGTAAAATCAATATTATTCCTTAGGAAGTTGAGCAAGAAGCAATTTCCAGCTGTCTTATCAGTTGAGGCTCTTGATGAATAGTTCTGGTAGAGGTAATTATGAATACATTCAAAAGCAATTATTTAAAGATAAATTCAAAGCAGAAACTTATTTTATGGGTATATATTTATGGCAGTATAAGTAACTTTGTATAAGTTTCTGGAGACATAGACATCTAATCTTGATTTCAAGCTGCTCTTACTGCAAAAGGAAAAAGCTGTCACAATGTAGAGACCCCTAGCATCTCCAGGTGCTCCCATTCCTTGCAAATTTTAATTTTCTGTAGCTAAGAAAGTAAGAAAGTAACCCATCTTTGGAAACAAAACTGAAGGATTTGGCTGATTCTTGCATCTAAACTCTCATTTATCACTCTCTGCTGTCAGTTCTGTCAGGGATAATATTGCTTTCCTTACCATATTTGGGAGATATAAAAAGGAAATTCTTCTTGTAAGGTCTGGATACAAAATGATATTATAAGAACAATAGTTTAGAAGTTATTCTTGACCTAAAATATTCCTCCTTTTATCTCAAGGTCTCAAAGTGAAATTCTAAGTGTCTACATAGAAAGGATTTGCTTTTCTGCCCCACCCACCCATGATTTAAAAGGCAATCTGATTTGCAATTATTCGTATTATGGTATCATATTTGTTACTTCCCCATAATATTGGAAGAAAAGTCTGTAAGAGAAGCAGGTAGTCCCAACAATTCAGCTGCTGCCATTGAAAAGGATAGGCAAAAGTGTGGGTGTATTGCATTATTGCATATTATGTTATTGTTACTTCAGATAGGGAGTTGAGGCATGAAGAGATGAAATAACTGGACTTAAACCACTCATAAAATCTGTGATAGACATAAGAATCAAACACAGATCTCCCAACCCTCGGTCTAGTTCTCCAGTTATTCAGCTATTTTTCCTCTGCCTCTTGTCTCCTAATTGGATCCGTATGCACCTTTTGCCACTGACTTGTGCTAAGTATTGCGCCTATAGATAAAAACCCCTCACGCTTTTCCCTTCTGTACTGATACTAAAATTTAATAACTAGGACATCCTTCCACTTCTTTTTTTTCCTGATGCCTGACAATAATGTCTCAGTAATTACTGAACTATTGTTATCAATTCCAACAGATACCATATTTATTACCAGAAAATGCTATGTTACTGTTCATCAGTTAGCACTAAAATGAAGTCTGTATGAATATGTGTGATTCATAAGGAATTCTGCATGCCCTACACTAACTTCTTCTCTTAATAAGTTGTCAAATAGAAAACTTATCATTATTGCTACTACATATTTTTTAGTTCTTTTCTACCCTTATATAAAGCCCTTGTATTATTAAACGAGGATTTTGCTGTCCTATATAACTCTTTTAAACCTGTTTTGCAGGATTTTTTATGGAAACTGAACATGAGATGAGACTCACTCATTACATTTTTTCTGTCCCTCTTGCATGCAAATAGGAATTCACTTTCTACTTGAAACTCATATTACAGACCTACTAGAATATTTAGCCCAGTAAATCACCCAGTGATGATAGAGATACAGGAGCAGCACTGTTTAACTGCCCTGTTTGGTGAAGCTTGATTTTCAGCCTGGATCTAGTCTGGTGCTCACAGCCCAGTGCACTTATGAACAGAGGACTTCTGCACTCAGGATATCTCAGGTGTTTGGGGACTGGCTTTAAAACACACAGACCTCCTCAAACCAGAGGGTTCAGGAGGTGCTGGGTTTGGCCGCACTCTTCATTCTTGTGTGAGAGATAAAATGAGCACTGTACTTTTCATTTTCATATCTTCCCAAAGTGGGATCAGAGACACTAAAGTTAAGACCCATCTGCTCTGCATGTGCAGTAAAAATAACATGGCCCTTTCCCTACTGGTTCTCACACTGCATTTCACTGGTGTCTTGGGTTGGCCATATGACCTGTTTGTATCCCCAATCATCCTCTTGCTTATGCTGGACATTAAGTTCTGCAGCTTTAAGTTGATCCAAGGAAGACAGTGAGAGTGAAGGTGGAGGAAAAAAAAAACCACTCGCCGTTTGTCTGCAGGATACTACGAACCAAGGTCGAGAGAGCGGAGAGGCTGCATTCCAGCAGACAGCATTATCTCTTTTCTTTTTTTTTTTTTTTTAATTTTTTTTTTTCTGGTGTGGAGGTGCTGGATGAGTACACAGGGGAGGGTTTTTCCTCGGATTTTTTCCCGGCTTTTTGCAGGGAGAGACTTTGTTTCTTTTGCTGGATATTTTTTCTTTTTTTCCTCTTCCTGGGACTGGCTGGCATCGCGTGGGCCCAGGACACCAGGGACCCCCCGGGGGGGGGCGCTTCGCTGACTTCTATAGCCGGGCCGGCAATCAGCCCCCCCCCACTGGAGAACTGAACCGGACTCAGATGGACTCTGAATCTACCATCTCTTCAGAGGAAGGAGAGGTTTCATTGTTTTCATATTATCCAAATTTTCCCTATACTTGTAAATATTCTATTTGTTAAATAAATAGTTTTTTCCACTTTTCTCTAAGGAAATTATTCCCGGACCGGTAGGAGGAGGGGCGATTGGAATCGGCTCTTCCTAGAGGAGACCCCCCAGAGGTTTCCTCCGAAATATTTGCCCTAAACCAGGACAAATATAATTGGCGCCCAACTGCGGGGCTCAAGAAAGTGGAAAAAACTTGTACTGATTTGTATCTTGGTTGTGCTTGCTCTCAGTAGCCATGATGTTTGAGCTTATAATGTACCTCTCCCTGAGGGCAGCTAACTGGTTCCTAGGCTGGCTTTGTTACTCACTGTTGTTCTTGGCACAGAGTTTTTACCATTGCGGGTACGGCCTAAAGTTGCTGTTTTGCTGGGGGTGGTGATACTGATTTATAGAGAGAGTGTAGCTAACCTACTAGGAATTGTTCGAGCTATTTATGGTCTGTTGTTTTTCTTTCCCACCTTGTATCCTAGTTTCAGTGGCATGTTCTGGGGGTTTGTTGATAATGGCACACAATCCCTTAACGGTGGGGATGAGGCTTCCCAACCTTTCCCTTTCCTCTTCCCCTTTTAATCTTCACATCATCTGTCACATCATCTGTTACATCATCTGTTACGTCATTTTTTGAAAATGTTCAGTTTCCCCTAGATGCCAAAGAAACCCCTTGGCTGATACTTTTGGTGATATTTTTGCTGATATTTCAGATGGTGAATTTCCTCTATACGGTTTACAACTTTTCTAGAATGAGGGATGATAGGTGCAGAGGGGCTGAGGATGATAGGCGCAGAGGGGCTGAGGATGATAGGCGCAGAGGGGCTGAGGATGATACGTGCAGAGGGGCTGAGGATGATAGGCGCAGAGGGACTGAGGAGACACCTGACCCAGTTGTGGAACATCCCGAGTGGTACGGAGAATGGGAGGATATGGGCCAGATCTTGAAAGAGTTCTCAGAACCCATAGCTTGGGACTTCCCATGTGACCAAATACAGAACCCAACTAGGGTGGCTAAATATCTGAAAGAGAAGTGTAATGATGGTTCTAAGGAGGAAAGGATCATTACAATAAGCTGGGCCCTGGCATATGCTTACCACACACTGCTGGATGCTGTAGGGCAGCAGACAGAGGCAAGGGGCCAGGAAAGTGAAGCTGGGCAGCAGATAGAGGCAAGGGGCCAGGAAAGTGAAGCTGGGCAGCAGAGAGAGGCACAGGGCCAGGAAAGTGAAGCAGCCCAAGTCCCCCAGGCTGCAACTAAACCAGACACTGAACCTAAGCCGGCACCTGGACCAGATAGTAAGCCTAAGCCATTGGCAGTCGCTGCTGCAGGAAAGAAGGCCAAAACCAAAACAGATCGACCAGTGGGGGATGATGAGGATGATGGAGGAGAAGGACCCTCACGGGCAGGCGATGGGGGGGAAGGACCCTCAGGGACAAAAACTGGCTCAAGGGCAGGAGACACTATCGATTCCTTTTCCCTGAAGGACCTTCGTGGTCTAAGAAAGGATTACACTCGATGCCCTGATGAATCTATAATTAGTTGGTTAGTCTGTCTTTGGGATGCCGCAGGCGACGTTACAATTCTAGATGGTACTGAAGCGAGGCATTTGGGACACCTGTCACATGAACCAGTTATTGACCAGGAAACAGTAAGGGGGGCTCTCCCTAGGAGTCTCTGGTCACGAGTCTTGGCAGCTGTGGCACACAGATACATGTGTGTAGACGATCTCTATATGCAGCAAACCCAGTGGAAGACAATAGAACAAGGGATTCAACGCTTGAGAGAAATGGCTGTGGCAGAGCTGGTTTTCACAGAGGATCCAGATGCGCCTAATAATCCAGATTTAATGGCATGTACACCCAAAATGTGGCGAAAACTTATACACCTCGGGCCACAAGAATACCAGTCTTCTTTAGCCCTAATGATGCGGGAGGAGAGAGAGGCGACTGTGGAAGAGATGGCGAGGAAGCTCCGAACTTATGGAGATGCTGTGTGTGGCCCCACACATGCAAGAATCGCAGCTGTGGAAGAACAACTACAGAAAATAGCAGAGAGCCACAAAGAACTTAGAAACGAGATTCTCCAAATCTGCGCAATACAGGTCAGAGGCTCAGTTACCAGACGTAGACGTTCTTCCCCAGAGGAGAGAAGGTACCCCTCACGACGTGAGCTGTGGTTTTACCTGTGTGATTGTGGGGAGAACATGAGAAGGTGGGATGGAAAACCCACATCTGTTCTGGCACAACGGGTGCGTGAATTGAAAGAAGATAAGACTCGGAAAGGAAGTTCCACCAGAAAGGAAGTAGCTCCAATTACCCATGGCCGAACTGCCAGGTATGATGACAACGATATGTCTGATCCCCTTGAAGGAACCTCTAAGATGTACACCCAGGGAAAGAAGAATGACCAGGCTTAGGGAGGCCCTGCCTCTAGCCAGGTGGGGGCTAGGGAAAACCGTGTTTTTTGGACTGTGTGGATTCGTTGGCCTGGCACATCAGAACCACAAAAATATGAGGCCTTGGTTGACACTGGTGCGCAGTGCACATTAATCCCATCGAGATATGTGGGGACCGAATCTGTCTCTATTGCTGGTGTGACAGGGGGATCACAGGAATTGACTGTGTTGGAAGTTGAGGTGAGCCTGACTGGAAAGGAGTGGAAGAAACCTTCTATTGTGACTGGCCCAGAGGCCCCATGTATTTTGGGCATAGACTATCTCCAAAATGGATATTTCAAAGACCCGAAAGGACTCAGCTGGGCTTTTGGGATAGCTGCTGTGGAGGCAGAGGGCATTAAGCAATTGAGTACCTTGCCTGGACTATCAGAGAATCCCTCTGCAGTTGGGCTTCTGAAGGGAGAAGAACAACGAGTGCCAATTGCCACTTCGACAGTGCACCACCGACAGTTCAGAACAACTCGAGATGCTGTGATTCCCTTCCACAAACTGATTCGTGAGCTGGAGAGCCAAGGGGTGGTCAGCAAAACCCATTCACCCTTCAACAGCCCCATCTGGCCTGTGCGCAAATCGGAAGGAGAATGGAGATTGACAGTGGACTATCGAGCCTTGAATGAAGTGACTCCACCATTGAGTGCTGCTGTGCCGGACATGCTGGAGCTCCAATATGAGCTGGAGTCCAAGGCAGCAAAGTGGTACGCCACTATTGACATTGCAAATGCATTTTTCTCCATTCCTTTGGCAGCCGAGTGCAGGCCTCAATTTGCTTTCACCTGGAGGGGTGTGCAGTACACCTGGAATCGTTTGCCCCAGGGGTGGAAACACAGTCCCACAATCTGCCATGGACTGATCCAGGCTGCACTAGAGAAGGGTGAGGCTCCAGAACATCTGCAATACATTGATGATATCATTGTGTGGGGGAACACGGCAGCAGAAGTGTTTGAGAAAGGAGAAAAGATTATCCAGATCCTCCTAAAAGCTGGTTTTGCCATCAAGAGGAGCAAAGTTAAGGGACCTGCTCGGGAGATCCAGTTCCTGGGGGTGAAGTGGCAAGATGGACGGCGCCAGATTCCCACCGAGGTTATCAACAAGATTTCAGCAATGTCTCCACCGACCAGCAAGAAGGAAACGCAAGCTTTCCTAGGTGCCATAGGCTTTTGGAGAATGCATATTCCTGAGTACAGCCAGATCGTGAGTCCTCTTTATCTGGTTACCCGCAAGAAGAACACCTTCCATTGGGGCCCTGAACAGCAGCAAGCCTTCACCCAGATCAAACAGGAAATCGCTCATGCGGTAGCGCTTGGCCCTGTCAGGACAGGACCAGATGTGAAGAACGTGCTCTACTCTGCAGCCGGGAGCCACGGTCTGTCATGGAGCCTTTGGCAGAAGGTGCCTGGAGAGACTCGAGGCCGACCACTGGGATTCTGGAGTCGAAGTTACAGAGGGTCCGAAGCCAACTATACTCCGACAGAGAAGGAGATCTTAGCAGCCTATGAAGGAGTCCAAGCCGCCTCAGAGGTCATTGGCACTGAAGCACAACTCCTCCTGGCACCCCGACTACCGGTGCTGGGGTGGATGTTCAAAGCACAGATTCCATCTACCCACCATGCCACCAGTGCTACATGGAGCAAGTGGATTGCCCTCATAACACAGAGCGCCCATATTGGAAACCTGAATCGCCCTGGGATTTTGGAGATAATTACAAATTGGCCTGAGGGTGAAAATTTTAATCTCGCCGATGAAGAGGAACAAGAGCAAGTGGCACGGGCTGAGGAAGCTCCACCATACAATCAACTGCCAGCAGAAGACGCACGCTGTGCTCTTTTTACTGATGGTTCCTGTCGTATCGTAGGGATGAAACGGAAGTGGAAAGCAGCTGTGTGGAGCCCCATTCGACAGGTTGCAGAAGCTACTGAAGGAGAAGGTGGATCAAGTCAACTAGCTGAGCTCAAAGCCATTCAACTGGCCCTGGACATTGCTGAAAGAGAGAAGTGGCCAAAGCTCTACCTCTACACCGATTCGTGGATGGTAGCCAATGCTCTGTGGGGATGGCTGGAGAAGTGGAAGAAGGCTAATTGGCAGTGTAGGGGAAAACCGATCTGGGCTGCTGAAGTGTGGAAAGACATCGCTGCCCCAATAGAGAAGCTGCCTGTGAAAATCCGCCATGTAGATGCCCATGTCCCTAAGAGCCGGGCTAATGAGGAACACCGGAACAACAAGCAGGTAGATCCGGCTGCAAAGATAGAGGTGTCAAATATAGAATTAGATTGGAAACACAAGGGAGAATTGTTCCTAGCTCGATGGGCCCATGATGCCTCAGGTCATCAGGGTAGAGATGCCACCTATAAATGGGCACGAGACCGAGGGGTGGATCTAACCATGGACTGTATCTCTCAGGTAATCCATGATTGTGAGACATGTGCAACCATTAAACAGGCAAAACGAGTGAAACCCCTATGGTATGGGGGGCGCTGGTCCAAATATAAGTATGGAGAGGCTTGGCAGGTTGATTACATCACACTGCCCCAGACACGCCAAGGTAAACACTATGTGCTCACAATGGTAGAAGCCACCACAGGATGGTTGGAGACTTACCCTGTACCTCATGCCACTGCCCGGAACACCATCCTGGGTCTTGAAAAACAAGTCCTTTGGAGGCATGGTACCCCTGAGAGGATTGAGTCAGACAACGGGACTCATTTCAAGAACAACCTTATCAACACTTGGGCTAGGGAACATGGTATTGAATGGGTGTACCATATCCCCTACCACGCACCAGCTGCAGGTAAAGTGGAGAGGTGCAATGGACTGTTAAAAACCACCCTGAAAGCATTGGGTGGAGGCTCTTTTAAAAATTGGGAAAGACATTTAGCAAAGGCCGCCTGGTTAGTGAACACTAGGGGATCTTCCAACAGAGCTGGACCGGCCCAATCTGAGTCCTTGCATACAGTAGATGGAGACGAGGTCCCAGTGGTACATGTTCGAGGTCTGTTAGGGAAGACGGTGTGGGTCAACTCTGCCTCGAATACAGACAAACCCATCCGGGGGGTTGTCTTTGCTCAGGGACCAGGTTACACATGGTGGATAATGCAGAAAGATGGAACAACATGATGTGTGCCCCAGGATCATTTGATTGTTGGGTGAGAACCATGTGTAGATACCACTATTTGCTGAATTTTAGGGACATTTTCTGTATATAGCTGTACACTGTATATATGTATATAAATACCACTATTTGCTGAATTTTACTAACATTGTCTGTAAATAGCTGTACACTGTATATATATGTATCTAGGTACTGAAATGACCATATGGGGATAAGGGGTGGAATGTCCTGGGTTGGCCATATGACCTGTTTGTATCCCCAGTCGTCCTCTTGCTTATGCTGGACATTAAGTTCTGCAGCTTTAAGTTGATCCAAGGAAGACAGTGAGAGTGAAGGTGGAGGAAAAAAAAAAACCACTCGCCGTTTGTCTGCAGGATACTACGAACCAAGGCCGAGAGAGCAGAGAGGCTGCATTCCAGCAGACAGCGTTATCTCTTTTCTTTTTTTTTTTTTTTTTTTTTAATTTTTTTTTTTCTGGTGTGGAGGTGCTGGACGAGTACACAGGGGAGGGTTTTTCCTCGGATTTTTTCCCGGCTTTTTGCAGGGAGAGACTTTGTTTCTTTTGCTGGATATTTTTTCTTTTTTTCCTCTTCCTGGGACTGGCTGGCATCGCGTGGGCCCAGGACACCAGGGAACCCCCGGGGGCGCCCCCGGGCGCCGCGGCCCGCGCTGACTTCTACAGCCGGGCCGGCAATCGGCCCCCCCCCCCACTGGGGAACTGAACTGGACTCAGATGGACTCTGAATCTACCATCTCTTCAGAGGAAGGAGAGGTTTCATTGTTTTCATATTATCCAAATTTTCCCTATACTTGTAAATATTCTATTTGTTAAATAAATAGTTTTTTCCACTTTTCTCTAAGGAAATTCTTCCCGGACCGGTAGGGGGAGGGGCGATTGGAATCGGCTCTTCCTAGAGGAGACCCCCCAGAGGTTTCCTCCGAAATATTTGCCCTAAACCAGGACAACTGGTCCTCACCTGTAGGAGCCTGAAAAGTACCTTGCTGTGCTCATTCCCCTGCTATTCATAGAAGAGCATGCTCTCTGGCTTTTTATGCAAGAACCTGAGTAGTTTAGAATATTTACATTCTCCACCTTACAGCAACAACCTCCAGTGGGCCATTATCCAGCCTGAAAATGCACAAAAGTGTTTGTGAAGAGAGCTCAGCCTCCTAAGCCAAGCCAGGCAACCCTGGATGCAGGGGGATGAGCTTTCAGCCAGGGATGCTGTGGTCCTGCCTTTGCCTTTGTCTGTTCCACCACCAATTTTATCTTGGTCATTCATTTTCTGGTTGTGTTTATTTTGCTTGTAATTTCTTATATGAAGATGGGTTATATGCAGATGTTTTGGGGTTTTTTTATACTTTACATCTGATTACAACTGTTTTCACTTTAGTGCCAAAAGACAATACCTACAAGAGTGTCAAAGAGGAAGACACAGGAGTTTGTGGGCACTGGTAGCTGCCAAATAGAGCAGCTGTATTACAGCGGGTACTTGGGGAACCAATTAGAAACACAGGGGGTGACAAAAAAATGTATGTAACATAAACTTAAAACAGTGAATGCAACCACACTGTGTAAAACTTAGGCAATATAGGACTGGCATCCATCATCGGGAAAAGTAAAACGCAGTTAGGATGTGTCAAAGAGAAATTAAACATCAGTGTTGAGAAATAAGAAAATGTTTTTACTGTAGTTTATGAATATATCAATGTCAAGAAAATTGTTTTTAAATGTTAAGTTCATTCAAAACAATGTTCAAAATTGGGTTCTTATTACCTTCAATGACACCTTAACTTTTTGAGTGGTGCAGGTCAGAAGCCATGAGCCCAGGAAGAAGCTCTTTCTTTTAACCTTTACTGAGAAATGGATCAGAAAACATGAAGGAAGGTGTCAAGAAAAATGTAAGACAGGTTCTATTAACATAAAAAATATAAACCAAGGTCTGAGGAATCCTTTATATTAATTATCTGGCAATATATTTATAGGAACTCAGAATCTTTTTTTAATATATCAGAAACAGTCAGGTCAGGTATTTGTTTATCCACTTACATAGTGTTGCAGAGGAAAGCTGTAGTTTCTACTGTCCTTGTTCATTACGTCCAGTGAGGAGCTTTATGCTGAAGTTTTTATTCTTCAGATATGTGTTGGTGACCCAAGATTTTTGCTCCAAGAATAAAGTTCTGAAGATGGCACAACACCTAGTATTTTTTGTTTTGGTTTGTTTTTTTGTACCGGAGGTATAGAATGGAAAATGTTTTGTGACAATGCTGACATGCCCAAAATTTGAAAGTCAAGTATTGCAAGGACTGAATGCCAACACATACTTTCAATGTGAGAGAATAGAAATACAGGTTACAGAAAACTGATTACTCAAAGGAATAACCAGAATGATGGGAGCAGGTACTCCTGGGTGGAAGCAGAGAAGAAATTCTTCCAGCAAAAGGGTTAATTTATTTATATGAAGAAACAATTATACAGAAGAAATTCTAAGGGCCTTATTTTGTGAAATTTGAAATACTCTGTTGTTGGGGGAGTTTTTTTGTGTGTGTTTTTTGGTTTTGTTGGTTTTGTTTGTTTTTTGGTTTGTTGGTTTTGGGTTTTTCTGGTTGGTTAGTTGGTTTGGGGTTTTTTTGTTCATTTGGGTTTGTTGTTTGGTTTGGTTTGGTTTAGGTTTACGTTTTCCTCTCAGTTTCACTTTTCCTCTCAGAGAAACAAGTCATCTTCTCACAAGTCCTTGCCCTTCTTTGCACAACTGTAGCGGTGGTTCAAGCTCAGAGAATGACATATCCCCTGAAGAATTTCTGGGGGCCTAGAAGGTGAGGCCCCTCGGAAGGTAGAGTTAAGTTTGGCCTTGGAAAGGGAGTCCAACTCCCCCTGCCTGCCCCTGAGTTAACAATAGTATCTTGTGTCTCACTCTTTCCTCCCTTCCTCCTTCCTGACTGCATCCTGACCTTCAACCTTCTCCGTGTCCTCCCCTGTACCGTTATGAGATAAGTTGTAACCCTCAGAATAAAAATCTGAATGTTGGGCCATTCCGGGTCTTTTGCCCCTGAGCCCAAGCAGAGCGGACCCTCGTGTCTTGTGTCTGATTTGGGGCTCCGGGCAAAGGAACACTCTCTCTCTCAGCACCTCTCCGGTTTTTACAGCAGCCACCATCCCAGGGAAGCCCGGCTCGCGGCGAGGGGAAAAGAAGTCCCTAGCTGAAGCTGAATTAACGAAAAGGAAGCTCTCAGAACAAGCCGCCGAGTCACCGGCCGTCCCTGTGGTCAGCTGTCCGGCCCTCGCCACCGGCCACACACAACTAACATGACCAAGTTCAGTATATGTCCTTAACGAGCACCGAAATTCATTGTTTCTTGGTGAGTGAAAGGAGTTATACACTCTTGGCAAAACAGTTGAAACTTCTTATTTATTAAGCCAATTGTGTATGCTTTTGCTTTGTCCTCCACCCTGTATGTCCACAAGAAATGGTTTAAGTATGTAGGACACTTACTGCTGCTAGCAGAAAATGAGCAGGGAGAGCAGGCTGCATTTAATCTTTGCCAACTGCAAAATAGTAATTATTAAGGAATGAAACTTACAAGATTTTCACAAACTTGAAAATTGTCTCCACCTCTATTGCCGGCGGAAATCTTGCTGCATTCAAGACTGACAAGCAAGGGTGAGGGCTTTGCTGAGCAGAATACTTACAGATTTCAGTAATTTGTTTGTTCTGGGGAATGGGAAAGATAGACGAAGGAAAGAGACAGCACTATGGCCCATCTGTGCTAACAAAAATGCTGCTAGTAGGGCAGAACGAGTTGTACAACTGCCCCTGATAATTAAATCTATGGCCTCCATAAAGCTTCTTAATGAGATTGCTTTACTGTCTTGGCCTTAGATTGCTGGTAACAATTAATTTGCATTTTAGAATATTTCAGTTTATCTACTGTTTGTCTTTACAGAGTGAGGTGCAAAGTCTGATTTGTTTGCTCAGGATTTACTTGTGTCATTTTGACTATCCAGATGGAATAGCAGCACTTTGAATGAGAACTATGGTGATATTTCAAAATGGACAAAAAACTTTTTTCTTGGTATAATTTAAAATAGTATTTGAATATGCAGCTACACAGAACTTTGAAAAACGTGTTGGTTTTTTGATAACCATCTTTGAATAGCTTATCCTTAGCTTTTTCTATTATGATAAAAAAGTAGCCCTTGCATTTCAAATCTATTCTGCACAGAACATGCTGAAGATGTGCTCCTTTTACAGTGACTGAATTCCAGTCAGATCCAAAGCAAGATCTTTTTCTTTGAGTCACTGAAATAACTTTTAAATGTCAAAGTAGAAGAGCTAATACTCATAATTTTGCATTCTTTGAAACAACAACAACAAAAAAAGTTAGAATACCAGATGCGGATGTTTGCTCAGACATTTGTAGAAGTGAGAATGTGTCTGGCTGTTTGGAGCATTATTTCTGCATCATGATGTCTTTTGTGCCATGGAACCTGCTGTGAAACCTGCTTTCTGTGTAACAGCTCATATGGAAAGATCAAGGGTGCACTGCTTTGCTGGCATGGCTGCAGGATAAACAGTTCTTAACCAGACTATCACACACTGCTAGAGTTTCTGAGCAAAAAGTTATGACGTTAAAGACACAGGGTTTTGCCCTCATTTAAAAATAAAATACTGCTTGGAAAACTGAGAGTGGGGAGGAAAAAGAAAGAGCTTGAAATCCACATCTGAATCTGGAATCCATTTCTCCTATTACTGCCTTTCTCTATCCAAGTACAAAACCTGCAATGGCCAAACATCACCCTATTTTGCAAGAAGAAGCCACAATCAGAACAATATTAGGGTTTTGTGTAGTCATTTTCTGGTCAGAATTTAATACTGATTTCACTTTCTTACTGGAGGGATTATTGCTAGTGCAGATTTTTTTTCCCACACAAGCTATAAAAAATTGATCAGTGAACTCAGAAATGTATCCTGGTGTAAAGGATCATTTTTAGATGTGATTTGCTTAATAATAGAATGGTAAGGAAAATAATAGAAAATGTTAAATCTGCCATTGATTTACTTGGAGATGCGTTTATTAACTGCCATAGATTTGGGTAATTACACCTGAATAATCTCTATTTAGCTTTTACAGCACTTCACTGGTTCCATACAAGCAGATGCTTTTTGATATAGATATTTCTTAGGAGTTCTGAGGTGGGCAGTATAGAAGTCTCAAACCTGAAATAGATTCTGCAGAGCATTTTATTTTAGAAATGCCCAATGCTTCTTTGAACCCATTGTATGGACAGAGTTGCTCCATGTTTTGCATGAAGTTCCACCATTATTCCTCTCCACTGAAGAAAGATGATAATGAGGTAAATGACTTGGTCATATATCAGAATATAACCAGGCCTGTCTTTTCCTACTACCCATGGTCTTGTGAAGTGGGCATTTGACTATGAGTTATGAGGAAAATGCATCTTCCGGTGCTGAAGTTGGGTAATAAATGTCCAAACCAGCATGGGACACTTCAGAGGAAGTGCCATAAATTTACCGCTGAATCAGCTCTAAGGAAGAGAGCTGGGGCTAAAGAATCACAGCTGTCATTTGGCTGTGGGAAACAGTTAAGGGATCATTAGTATTGGTCATACTCACAGACTTGAGGTTCACAGTGGGGAATGCTGGGAGGTGACACTGCAATCTGTGCAGATCTTGAATCCCAAAAATAAAAGATTGCCTGTTGTTAAACAGGTTAAATATCATATTCAAAACCAAATGCATTTCCAAATCTTTAGTTTTGCTCTATGTTGTTTAGAAATGGCAAAATTTTAAAAAGTTCATTGGTAAAATTGAGTGTCGGAGAGAAGGATAATTGTTGGGGTTTTCACTTTAAAATTGGTTTAACATAGTTGTGTTTTGTATAATATTGCCTGCTAATTGGAAAATGTTGCAGCACAGTCAGGCTTTTAGTATTTTACATTCCATATCAAGATAATTCAGAGTTTTTTGGCAAAATGACATTTAATAGAAATCTCTTTCCACAGTATTCTTCCTCCCTGTTATCTCCTGGATGATATCGCAGAGACAAACTTGGAGACACACAAATATCATCTTGCTGGAAAGTTTCAACATCTACCTTTAGGTAAATTGGCATTTTTACCTTAAATTTTAAATATATAGTTTACTCTTCAATAGACATTGCTTTCAATTATATTATTTCCAGGCAATATTGTAATTGTGCCTCAAAACTGAATGGGCAGTGCTGTGAGTAACTAGGACAGATCTATCACGTACCAAGGTAGATGGCTGCCACAATGCATTAATGGGACAGAGTTAATTATGCTGTCCTAGGGAGCTGCGTGAGTCTAACTTGGACAGAGAGATAAACCCTTTGGGTGCTTCATTTCTGCTGTCACCCCAGCAGAAGGACAGCCCACGGGAAAGCATCTTCCTAGGGGAAGGAAAGTAAACCATCTCAGTACAGGTGATGAACTGCTATTATTACTATTTTGTAATAAAAAGACAAAGAGACAAAAGAGGAGAGAAGGATCGTATGAAGGACAAAGCTGGTAATCACTAGCACCAGAAAGGCATTTATCTCACTGTGTCTGCAATTCAAACATGTTCGATATTTTTGTTTAATTTTTTCCTCTTAATGTAGAATAGATTTTTACTTTAGTACAACAAAATTATAGAAACCATGTCCAGAACAACAGATGCTTCCCTGTAAAAAACTGAGGCAAATCACAGGAGAAGGTTAGGATCTCAGCCCCACATGTGATTTTCCCAGCTCTGTAATCCTACTGCAGTTCTAGCATCATGAGCTGGATGTACATTGCAGCAATGGAGAGATGCTCAGAGTCACTGACTGCCAAGATATTGAAACTTGTATATTTTCTTAAATACATCTGAGAGTCAGGATGTGAATGACCTTTTTCCACTTGCAAAAGTAGTCCAGGCATGGTAGATTGAAGTCTCTTTGAAAGTAAACAGCATGTGAGTTTCTGGGTGTTGTAACAATTTCTATTTCTACATGTAACTTTCTGACTTTCCTGAATGAAACTGGAATGAGGCCTTCAGCAAAAGAACTGACTCAAAGGCACTGAAGAAACAGTGTAACTGCTGATGTAACTTCCTTATTTTAATGAAATCTTCTGCATAGAAAGGCATTTCATGCTACTTGTGAAGTTTAATCTGAATGCTGTAATTAATCCTTATCCATAGAGACAACAGACTGGGTAAGAGTCCAGAGAGAGTCCCGGTTTGGAATTACTTTAAAAGACAAAACCACCTTAAATTAAACTAAGACCAACTGAATATAGTTTTTTCTGTTTTTTTCTTCATGGTGCTGATGAAAAGTAGGGTATCTGCCTTTCAACAACCCCTTTTTTTTTCCCCACACCTGTTTTAGTATTGGGTCAAGAAACTGTAGTACTTAAACTGGGTTCAGAAAGTTATACTTTCCAGAAAGGTTTTGATGTTTTGGTTTTTGTTTGTTTTTTCTTTGTTTTTGTTTTGTTGTTGTTGTTGTTTGGTTTATGTGGGTTTTGTGTTTGTTCGTTTGTTTGGTTGAGTTTCTTTGGTTTGTTTCTTTGTTTCATTCGCAGCCTATTGATGCCCACCATTTGTGCTAATTCCAGTTTAACTGTTCAGTTGGAAGAGCACCAACTGATTAGAGAAAGGTAGGCTTAGACCTTCATTTCATCCTGAGTAAGCAGGACTTGGACGGGAATCCTCAAAATTTGCTTACTGATGGGTTTGAAGGCAGAAGTAGCTTTAGCGGACAAGAAACCTTGGTACTCCTTCAGGCAACGATTCAGAACAAACCTGGCATGTCTTAACTTGATAGTGGTACATATAAGCATTTGTTAAGGGATTGCAAAGGAAAGGGTGCAGTGCTTTAATCCTGCCAGGCTGTCACAAATATTTACTTTCTTTGCCTAGAATACCGGCCTAAGAAAATTAAATATTGCTTTTGTGTTCTATACAGCAGAATGGGAGAGGATATCATTGACAAAACCTGTCTGCAATTACTAGCATTACACAATGAAAAAAAATACCCTCAAATATTTGTTTCTACCTAAGCTGATATTACTAAAATTTATTTACAAATACTTTTCTGTGCTAAATTATTTTGAACTCTATTAAACATTTGTGATTTGTCTTAAAACAAACATTCTAAGTACCAATACATCAGAAAAATGCAAAACTGCTGTGCGTTATAAGAGAGACTAAGTATTCAAAAAATACTCCAGAGTCTGTTTTAAATACTGTAATATCAACACATGAGTTGTTAGGCATCTAACAAAAGAAACAAGCAAACAAAGTTCATAGAAAAGAAAAAGGTGAGAAATTAAAGTCAGTAGGTAGAAAGAAACATGAAGAATAAAAAAGACAGGGACTGAGATAGAAGGAAGCCACAGGTTTGTCCTGTTTTTAGCCCTGATTTCTTTCAGGCAAGGTCATCCTGACAGTTCTAGGAATAATTTTTCCCAATAATTTTTTCCAGTTCTTTTCTACTTTTTTGTGTGTCATCCTTGCCTTTGAAGAAAAACCTGTAGCTGGCTACCTGTAATGCTTTAGAGTGGATGATGAAAGATGGTGTGCTGTTTTCCTCATGCATAAGAAGCATCCTCTCACCCAAAGGAATGAATTGTTCGATAATCCCCTTTGGTCCAATGATGGTCTGCAATTCTTAGGTGTTTGATTCTCCACTAAAACACCTGTTTCAAAATTCTCTAGATTTTCTAAAATTGAGTTATTTTAAATGCATATATATTTAAAATACTAATTTATGGCTCAAATGCAGCTGGGAAGTTTTCTCCCTTTAATTCCTCTATCATTCATACTGGTCATAATTTTTATTCTGTGCAAACTTGTTTCTGTGCTTTGCAACTCAAAGCTGTTGCACTTTTCCTGAATGAAACCTAGTCACATCCAACATGTGATAGTTATTGTTAAGTCCTTTGCTGCTTTTTATCTCTGTTGCAGCTATAACTCTACTTAAATAGGAGAAAAATAGTCATATTATTTTCAAGGATTTCTCCCTGGCCCCTTTCTAACTTCTGGGTTTGTTTTCTTTGCTTGAACTTCGAAAGTATACATGTAATGACAAGGGATTTATCTAAATAGGGAGTAATTTAGTCCTTGATGACTGAAGGGCAATGCATATGATTGCAAGGAAGCTGTAAGAGAAGCCAGACATCATCTTCCATGGTCTGCGTTTACCATGAGCTCCCTTAGACTGAATCTGAGTCTGTGTTAGGAGATGAAGAGGATTTTGTTTTCTGATCGAAAGTGTTCTCTGCAGTTTATTGCATGACACTTTCACAGTGGTTTTGTGGTGAGGACCAGGGATATATGCTGCTTCCTGATCTTACCCAGCACAATGTGCCAGATAGCCAGCAAACTCGTGGGGCTTCAGAAATCAGCCAAGGTGCTTCAAGTTTTAACAGAAGTTGTTAGTGAAAGGTCCTGCGTGGCTTGGATAGGTTCAACTCCCTCCATTTCTTCAAAGTCTTCAGTGGGTGAGAACACAGTCCTCTTAATCACTTTTGTAAAGAGATTGCCCGCCCGTGCAAATATTATTGACAAATAAAACCTCTTAATTATTTTTTTGAGGATGGATGGGAGCGTGACATTGAGAGATGGTGCTCTGCTTGAATATTGCTGTTGAATGAAATCCCCAAGTCCCCTATTCTGGAGCTTTGTGTTACCACTGTCACCAGAGTAATCTCAACCCAGGGACCTTCTGGACTCATCAGGCTGACAAAATTCAGAATGACAATTTTTTGCAACTTTTCTGAGCTGAATTTACTCAGATAAAGGCTCAGGTCAGAAAAAAGAGGGGCAGGGCTGTAATAATGGGGCAGAGGAGAGAAGGTCTGAGAAGATCCTTCCTTCTCAGAACAGACCAAGCTGTGCTGCCTAGAAGGTGGTATAACTAACCTGAATTTTATAGAACCTATGAATTGCTGTTTGTGGTTTTTTTCTATACCTCTCTTCCCCCATCCCCAGCCCCCATCCCTCCAAAAAATAGTGATATTTTACATAAAAAAATATAATCAGAAGGAAAAGATGCAAGTTTTGCTGTGGATAAGCTAGCTTCAATGGGAAAAAGCTCTGATTAACTTTAGTCTTCATATATATTTTGACTCTTCGGGGAAAAAGCAGTGTCTTAAGCCTGCATAGTATCAAGAAAGCAAGATCCTGATTGCACCTCAATGCACTATCCATGGCTGTGTGACCATGAGCATTGCAACACAGCAGAAAGAGCTGCTGTTGAGCATTTGCTATATTATTTAATCAAAATTTTAAATGTTATCTAAGTTTAGGCAATGGCAAGTAACTAGCTTCTCCAGTCCTTGGCAGGTTACCCATCCTGCAAGACAGCAGTCTGAGATATTAGCCACTGACTCCTTAATTGTACCTCTCTTATCCTTTTGCCTTTAAAACCTGTCTACTTAACCTGCAGCTGGAAACGTGAAGAGATTTTTCCAAGCTGTAGCTGTGCTAAAGATACAAGTAGCTTTTTTCATACTCTAGTGCAAGCTGATGGTGTAAGTTCTAATGTCCGGTTTTGGAGGAAAAAAATATTTTTGTGATATTCCAAAGGAGTAAGGATTTTTTTTCTTTCTACTCTTGGAAAATCAAACCACAATTGATATTTTGGAAAAGTATTCATTAAAACTGAATTTGGTGACCATAAATCAAGCTTTGCACAAGTATTCAGCTAGTGTATGTTTGCTGAATCTGCATGGTAAACGAGACACAAGATCGTTGTAGAGGGATAGATGGTCCGGGCACAGCAGAGTGAGCACAGGAATATCAATTGTGGGCAATGTATAATCCTTTTATTTTCACTCCTAGGTTACATGTTCAGAATGAGCATTGCATAGGGCTGTTTTGTTAACACAATTATCACATTTGGCTGTTCCTCTAGCAAAACCACAATGCCACTGTAGAAGAGATGGGCCCTATGATGCCCACTTCAGGTGCCTTTCCAGCCATTATAAGCCTTATTTCCCCTGAACAAAAAGGCAAAAACTGTTGTTTTTTGCATAGACTGAAACAGATTATGCCTTAGGAAAATAGCCAGAGGAAAAATCTACATCACAAATACTGAGAAAAGGCTAAAAGATGTTTTGTAGCAGACAAGGTATGTGTTAAAAAGCCATGTATAAACATATTGCATGTTTACAGAGCTATTGCCGATTAAAATGTAATTCTCCTGTGCATGTTATTATGTATGTGGACTTTATTTTACAGACATTATGGCTGCTATAGGTAGCAGAATGCTGGTGGTGTAATTATGGTCAATGTTGCAGCAATTCAATCAATAGGCTACGGTGCTTCTTAGGCATGCTGTGAGGATTAAGAGACAAATGTCATGGATTGTCTGTTACAGGAGGGCTGTTTTGAAAAACATATGGAATGGTAGTATTTTAACTGCAGAATTAGTTCTGAGCACTTCTCCTTTTATGCATGTGTTTATCTCTATTTCATTCCCTCTGCTTAATTTCAGCCGCATAATTACTGCTTTTATTTCTTCAACTCTCCTGTTTTTTTTCTCCTTGTATCCTGTGCTTCATTTTCATAGGTAGGATGCTAGACAACAGTTGGTCAGTTCTGGGAGGGCTGCTTCAGGACTTTGCTCCAGATAGAGGTGTCTCATCTTTGTGTCCATCTATCAACTAGATGACCTTAGAGGGGCAACATCAACAAGCTCATTGCATGCTGAATGTAGCCTGACATGTTAAGAAGTGTGGAGTCTATTTAAATTTTGGCTTCGTCTAGGTGTATGGCTCCATCTTCCTAGGGAAAGTTTGATTGTGGAAAAAAATCTTTAAGGTGGTTCAGTCCCAAAGCCAGTAATAGAGATTTAATTCTACAACTTTGTATGCACATAACAATGCTGCAGACTCTGGTTCAGCTAATCTGAATGGCAGTTCAGAAGATTTTGATTGTGAGGCCTTAAAGTGTCAGTTCTTATAAAATATGGCTATTATTGAAACATATTTCTAAATTTAAAAAATGGTTTTTTCCTATAGAATAAGTCTCTGTTTAAAGCTCTGTTAAATCCCCTTTCTACCTTTCATTCTAATAACAAATAAGTTGGGTGCCTAACATATGTTTTTCCATTGCTGAAAAAATTCTTATGGAAAATACATTAGCAGCCTTGGAACAAAAGGTGCAGAATAGGGAATTTCCCAGTGCATTCCACTACCCGATTGTTCTGTTCTATGTTGAGAACCAGTTGGTGTTCTCATTTATAACTACATGTTTTTGTAGAGAGTTGTTGGGCTGCTAAGTGGAAAACACAACAAGAACTTGTGTGACCAAAGAGCATTTTTAGAAAAGCAGAGGGGAGCAGTTGGATTATACACTTACTTAGCAGTCCCTATAGATATTCAATATATCCAAAAAATGCTCACTGTTGGCATATGTGCCCCTGCAGCAGGTATTTTGTCCTTACAGCCCAGCATGGACAGGCACAGGGGAAGTATGTGCATTCTTAGACACAGTAATTCTTGTGTTCATTAGGTAATTTGACCAAGATGCCACACAGTACATGACTTTCAAGAGTTCATGTGATGGGAGGAAGAAAGATATCAGGTCGGTTTTTTTTAGAAATAGATGGAGAGACTCATCGTACTATGAGAGGAGCAGCACATTTCTGGTTGATGTGATAAGAACTCCCTGCTGAGTGTTTGTGAACTTCAACTACTTTTTCCAAGTCAGAAAGACATCCAGTGGTTAGGTGGTTGAGAGGTATTGTCTCTCCTGTCCTTGTGGACAGGGTTTTTTAGCCAGGAAAAAAGAAGGCTCAGAGGAGACATTATTGCCTTCTACAACCACCTTAAAGGAGGTTGTAGGAAGTTGGGGATCAGTGTTTTTTCCTACCCAACAAGTGATAGAACAAATTGCTCCAGGAGAAGTTGTGGCTGGACATCAGGAAAAATTTCTTAACTGAACGGTGGTCAGCATTGGAACAGGGTTCTCAGGGGTGGAGTTACCATTCCTGGTGAGTAGATGTGGAACTTTTTGCTATGGTTCGGTGGGCATGGTGGTATTTGGTCAAAGGTTGGACTTGATGATTTTGGAGCTCTTTTCCAAACTTAATGATTCTTGTGGCAATTTTTTCACTATTGTGTCTTTGGCCCTTTGTGGAGGGTGAAAATATATAGTGATAGTAGAGATGTAAGAGTCAGCACAACTGCCTAATGAATCAGGTTACCGACCTTTCAAACTTGTGAGCTCTAATTCTATGTTGTAAGCACAGTTGTAGGCAGTTTATGCTAACAGACCTTTAAATCAGTATATCTAGATCTCAGTGATGTTAATGTAATCATGCATGTTTTCATCTCTGCAAGTTTCTGTAGAAAAAGTGCAATTCTTCCTCTTAAAAATCTGGTTAGGATGTTTCTTGTACTGATTTCAGCTGGGGTAGGGTTAATTTTCTTCACAGTTGCTGATATGAGGGAAGTGTTCTGGATTTTTGTTGAACACTGGGTTGATAATAAAGAGGTATTTTTGTTATTCCTGAGCAGGACTTACACAGAATTAAGGCCTTTTTTCCTTCTCACACTTGCTATATTAGTGAGGAGGTTGGGGGTACCTGGGAGGCTCGGATGAGACATGCCTGGGACAGGTGTCTCAAGCTGACCAAAAGGATGTTCCAGACCATGTGACATTATGCTCGGTGTATAAAGTGAGGTTAGTTTGTCTTCTCAAGTAACCATTACATGTTAATGAGTCCCTGCTTTCCTAGAGATGACTGAATGCCTGCCTTCCCCTGAGAAAAAGTGGATTAATTCCTGATTTCACTTTGTTTGTGTGTGTGTGTTTTTCTTTCCCTATTGTAAAGTCTTAGCTCAACACACGTGTTTTCTGACTTACTCTTCCAATTTTTATCCCTGATCCTACTGGTGAAACAATGAATGAGCAGCTGTGTGGGACTTGGTTGTTGGCTGGGGTTAAACCATGACACTGTAGATTCCTATGGAGAGCTTTCTGCACCCCACGACGTCTGGATGCATTACCTCTCAGAAATGGAATGCATGAGCTGCAGTCCTTTAAGTCATCTCCTTTTTCGACATGGCTTCCTTGCATGTTGTCTTCTCCATGCGACCTTGTGTATGCCTAGTGCCATAACACTCCAAAATTTGGTAATTTTCTTGCCATCCTGGCAATGTGTGATTGCTCTTAACTCCCTGAGATTGGGAACATCAGCCTGCGAATGTGCTCCTGAAGCAATGAGAGTCAACTTCTGGAGATACTTCCTGAGGCAGAGATGTAATTTGAAGGAGCATGACTGACTTCTTATGCTTTCCATCAGGACCATATGCAGGCATTTCACACATCTGTGTAAGTGCAGGGGATGTGCAGTGCTGGGGCAGTTGTTCATCTTTCATAAAGGCCTGACAGGAATAGAGTCACAGTACCTACTTACACCTGTATTGCGGAATATACACATTTAGAATGCTTGTGAATGAATCAAACAACTGTATTCTGTAATCTGGAAACATGATGCCCTTCCCTTTCAGTAGTTAATTTTCTTACAAATGAAGCCAAGTTCTCAAACTCAAGAAGAACCTTCTGATCACTGCAGGCTGTGCTGCAGATTCCTAGGCTAGATAGTGCCCAGAAAAGAAATTTTTCCTAGCAAGTATACAGCAAGTATAATGTGAAGGAGAGGCATGAGTATGAAGCCTTCATTGCTCAGAGCCTTAGAGACTTCATCCACTGACTGAGATCTCTGCCCTGTAGCTGACTTTTCTTGGCATGTAATAGGATGGAAACCCAAAACTCTACAGTCAGCCAGGCGGTAAATTACCACTTTTCTATTTCCTGCTGACTTTATTTTCTTTCTGTGAGGGAACTACAATAGAGTTGTAGGAAACCAGGCTGCATAAAGAAGTCTGAGAAAAAATGTAACCAGGATATTTTTCAACCAGGAAAAAAATGGATAGAGTTAAGGACAAAAAGGTGGACAGGAGAGGCACAGTGCGGTGTGCAGGCAGCTTGCCTCTGTGTGCACACTAGGCTAGGCATGCAGGTTGAAAAAACAAGCTGCCTTGAAGTTTTTCTTTGACAGCAGGTCTCCGGGCCAAATCTTCGGCCACAAAGCAGAATTACTAAGAGTGACCCTAAAGCTCAAGAGGGCAAGTCCTGTGTCTGAGAGATATTTCAACTTGGTGTACCCAGTTCTGTCAGCTTTTCTGACAGTGTTTAAATGTGTGGGGGAAATGTCTGAGAGCATCATGGAGACACCTTTTAGCAGGGAAGGAGTCTGACAGAGGTTTGATGGGAAAGGTCTGTAGTTCAGTACATGTTCTGATGCCTGAGTGCTTCACTCCTCAGGGGTCCAAACCTGCTAGTGTAAAGTAGAACATCTTTATAGCAGTTCTAATTTGTGCTGATGGCTGAGTTGGCCTCTGGCCAACTCAGAGTTGGGGCAAGCAGAAGGAAGGCTTGCAATCCCCTCTTCCTCTCCACCAGAGCTGATGCTGTGCTGAGCATAAGCTTGGCTCAGTGTGGGACTGTGTCACTGAATCCTTCATAACAGAATGCACTGGGTCCAAAGCATGCATTCTGGTCTATCATATAAGCAATATGCCTTTTTAAAATTGTCACCAGCACCTTTATACATGCCAATTCTGGTGATAATTGCTGAATTTCTACATTTAGAGGAAGCAAGTGCTTCATTAATATCACAATGTGCTATTGTTTATTGCATGTGTTCTGTTCCTTCTAAATATAGAATTTAGGTAATTATCACTGTTGTTATTTATTGATTCATTGCAGTTCAAATGTAGATATATATGATTTTGCTGTAATATATATTTTTAAAGTTTGGAATCTCTGAAAAATCTCTCCCTTAGATGGGTTCAGCTCTTAGCTTCCTATAAAAATTTCATATCGCATTTTTGGATGGCCATCTGGTTTGTTGAAGCCTGGAAAATCTGCCTTACACCAACGCAGAAATTTTGCTTAGGAAAAAAAAAAGAAAAAACCGCCGCCCAACCCTCAAAGAAATCAAAGGGCTTTTTTCTTCATTCTAGCAATTAAAATAACTTTGTATCTGTCTTTTGTTAGTCTGTAGTACTGGAGGATTGCAAGCATTTCTCAAAATTGGCATACAGGAAATAGTTCAAGAGAGTCTCACATTTTTCTTTTGTTGTGTTTGTGGTGAGAACTCACATTTTTTGGGGGTCTAAATTATTAAGAAAACTTGGAATTCTTCAATCACAAGCTTCCTTTACCCTGAATGGCATTCCAGCCATACCTCTACTTACAGGATCTGTCTGGTCAGGAGTTGATAAGAAAGGCAAGAAGGCCTGGAAATTGAAATTTTGACCACCTTTAGATGCTTGTTTATTCTTTCAGCACAGAGTAAGAAGCTACACTTGGTTACCTGCTTAAAAAATGCCCACGTCTCAAATGGGGTTGTGAGAATGAGTGTGAGATACTGGGTGTCTTTAGACTTGGCACTCCTCATAAGTAAAATAAGAATCACAGAATCACAGAAACATAGAATCACAGAATGAACTAGGTTGGAAAAGATCTTTGAGATCATCAAGTCCAATGTATGAACTAAAAAATTCTAAACTTTGAACTGTGCTGATTGTTAAAAGCAGGAATTATGAACAGCAGCGTATTGATGTTGGCACCCTAGCTGCTGTTGCTTCTACCTCTGAAAATCTCTGAAAACTGATTTTTTTTTTTTTTTTTTTTTTTGCTGCAGAAAGTACTGTTCAATATAAATGTTGCAAAACAAATACAACAGACAGGAATACACAACAAATAATTTTGGGGGGCTTGGCTGAAGTAGAGCCTTCAGTAATTTTCCACTTCTGGTGAAAAATCACCCTCTTCACTTTTTGGGCAGGTTTAGCAGTAGTTAATTGCTGTCAATTATTTACATAGCTCCAGAGAATTGCACACACTTTCTTGCAAAAATTATAGTGCATTGTCCAAAGGAGTATTAAAATGCACACTGGCATTGAAGTAATATGTTTTACATTCAGCAGAGGATGGAAGGGGAAAACCACGGATTCCTGGAAAAAAAGTTGATGAGACTCTTGCTGTTCATAGATGAAGTTCTGCTTTTGCAGTCAAAATGTAGTCAAGACTGTGCCTGCTCTTTATTCATAGACCCCATGTCTGTTACTATAGGAGATCCTAAATGTACATAATTTCTAAGTGTGCTCTGTGATTTCCTGTGCTGCTGGGCAGGTGTGTGGATGGGAAATACCCACTCTCTTAAAGATTAAATTCATTACAAGACCTGAAAATGGCTTTGGGATTTGCCTAATAAGAGCAGGAAATTTAGTCCTTGCCTCGTGTTCACTTAATTTTCATTAAAAAAGAAATTTGAAAACAATGTCCAAATGTGTATTAGTTGTGCTTAAGATACAGGTTTTTTGTTTGCACTTTTAGCAAATTTTTGTGTTTGAATTTATTTTTCTTTTGCTACTGTATTGACTGATCAGCTCCTCAGCTATGTTGTGCTTTTGCTCTTTTTTGGTTTTGGCATTGAAATAATTATTGTTCTATTCTTCATTCTTTGTCTTAGATACATACAGAAAAATAAGCATTCCTGTGAGGCATTGCCTGTTCATGCTGTGGTAGTTTGTTCTGCTTTTCTTTGATGTATGGCCTTTAAATTATTTGCTCACCTCTCTTCTCCCTCCTGCCAACCTCCCATTACCATGAGCTTGTCCTGCATTTGTAGGAACATGCTCAATTAGAAACCTCCATGCTTTTTAAAAAGCTCTTCTGTACATTTTTATATACATTTTGAGTGTTTCTCTTGCATATCCCTTCTTGTGGTGATGTCATCAGCACTTTTCTGGTTCCTCAAAATTGCAGAGAACACAGTGCAAAAAGAGCGTGCAAATTATTAGAAATATTTTTTTTCTCAAAATTTGTTTCTCTTCAGTTTTACAAGAAAAAATTTTTAATGTCAGGTTACTAATTAACAAATAATTTGGAATCAGGTATTTTTCTCCCTGATTGCCTGTTCCATAATAAGATAATCAATTATTTGGTTAGAGGCATGATACTCGGAGTTATGCTAATTGTCATAGATGTAATCATTAGCATAGTAAGGCTTTTGATAGTTCCTTACAATTGATCTAAATTAAAGCATAAGACAAAAAGCAAAAATCTATTTGCAAAATGACACTCAAAGCTGTTTCAAATGATTTCTGTCAAAAGAAGTTTCTGTGAGGAACACTCTTGATCTGTCATTAACAGAAACTCTGAAATCCTGGATGACCACGTATTGTGTTTTTTTTAGCTTTGTGCATAGCATGGGAGATTGAAGAAGTCTTGCAGGCTGGAATTCAGAAACAAAAAGAGTCTTGGAAAACTTGTGATGATGCCAAGACTTCTGTTGATGCAATGCAACAAGAACAAGTGGAAACACCTATATTTGGAGAAGGCTAAATATCTACATGCCTTCTATCTGGATGATATAGGGGTGATTTGCAGCTGGAATGAGTTTCCTGCATTATTGTGTTACAGGAAAAAGAAAGAAAATAGGATAAAAATTGTAAATCTATACTGAATAAAACCTTTCCGTAAGAGAGGAAGAAAACATTCTATTAAGTCTGATGACATTATAGTTGAATAAAAGCACAATTATTTGTGCCTTTGTTAATGAAAGTCGGGATTCATGCGTTTTAGTGTGGCTCTTTGTGAGACAGTGATAGGAGATCCAGGAAATATGTTCTGCTAGGAAGGACTGAGTGATTTGGGCTATGTAGCTTTGAGCAACATCATGGTAGCCAAGACTTTAATAAGACATCAGTTTTGCAGTGAGAACAATATCAAAGTTTCCCTATGCCCAAGGAGCAGATAAAAAAGTAAGCATTTAAACTGAAAAATATTTTAACAGTTTATTAGGACTGGGATAGCAGAAAAGAGAAATACTGGAAAAGATATTGTGGTCTTTCCAGGCAACATCTTTCATCAAAGACCTTTAGATGGGAAATTTGACACAAG
The DNA here is from genome assembly GCA_025920805.1 of Petroica traversi. NCBI lineage: Eukaryota > Metazoa > Chordata > Aves > Passeriformes > Petroicidae > Petroica > Petroica traversi. The sequence continues at coordinate 1,487,866 of JAHLSL010013569.1, read as the reverse complement.
TGCCAGGTGTCATGCAGGAGAATTGGGCTTTTGCTGGACCTGCCACAACTTCTACAGCTAGTACATTCCTAATAGCAGACTACATAGCTGACACTTACTGACTTTACATTGCTATTTTCAAATGTTTAAACTCAGCCTTATGTACGTAGCTATATTCTTCTTAGTGGTTGAGAATTCTTGCAAAGCAAGTGTCTTCATATACTCCAAATTGCATCTTAGGAGACTTGAGAGGGACGTAATGGATCAGAGCAGGTAGTCAGTGGGATAGGTCTGTTGAAGTATTTTCCTGAGGGCCCGTCAACAAACAGATCTTCTTGGGTTTACACTGAGATTTTTACTTAAATGTCTTACAGAGGAATAATTACTCTTCTGTGACTAAAGTAGCATAGTTTTGACAAGTGGGTACAAATTCTGGCAGCAAATGGAAGTATCCTAGATTAACATCAGTTGAAGTAATTAGATGGGGGAAAATTACAGAAAAATTCAGAAGTAAAGAGAATGGTCTTATAAACAATGTAGGAAATCAAGATATCCTTTGGGAAAGTTTCACATTTTGTTACTGATTTTTTTTTAAGTAAAGATTTTTGTCACTCAACATTACTCATCAAGTAAGGTCTGTTTTAGGACTGAAAACTGGATTTGTGTGAATTTTTTTTTTTTTAAGGAAATGTACTCAAACAAAAAATGTAAACAGAGGCATAACCTTGTAAATTTGAAGCTGAACAGATGTATTTACTATTTTGTCATTCTGTGTTTTTCCCTAATATCAAATTTCTTTATATTACCTGTCAGCCTTTGCCCTTTGGTATTGTAATAACTACATTGAAAATATACATTTTAAAGATGATTTAAAATTAAGATTGGTTGGATTCAATTGCCTATTAAAAATCAAAATATGATGAAAACAAGTTTTCAGTGAACAGAGTTAAAGAGGAACAAGTACTTTCAGTTTGATTAAATGTGCCCTTTCTTTCTTCTCTCTTTGCATCAAATAAGGTTCTGTGATCTGTAGTATTAAATGAAATTTTTGCAGATATTGTTCTTCAAAGAATAAATGTATTAGTTTCAGGGTAAGGTTATGCAAGACAGTTCACTTTTTCAGATTAGAAATTATGATTTTTCTTACTTTTTCTTTCATTGATTGATCTCTGAAATTTAAAAAATGCTTTGATAACATGAAAATAAAGGTCAGAGCTTTCAGAATGGAATTGTAGGTCTTTGGCTGGCAATTTGAAAGTAAATATTTTTATTTTTTCAATCTGAAAAAAATTAGTATATGCTCACTAACATCATTACAATTCTATTTACAGAACCAATACTGGGGTAGAATCATGCATTTTGATTTTATAAGGATGTAGTTACTATTTTTTTTTTTTTTTTAATATTCATGGGTATTGGAACTAAATTTGGTATCACTGGAATATTTCAGGGTAAATTCTCAGACTTTGCCTCTCATGTATTTTATAGCTAGTATTAAGAATAAAATGACAGTATTTGAAGATGTTAACCTTATTTAAGACATAATTTGCTATTAAGAGGAACAACATTACACACCCTTTCTGACGTGGCCTTTGAATTACTTGTTTGTAGAACTGGCTTCTATTTTGATAGAAAACTGCTTAGAAGTGGATAGATAATATGAATTTTCTTATGTCTCTATTGTATTCATAAATATGATGCCATCATTATTTCGGATTAGTAAACTCTGCATCTATTTGGCATTTCTTCTCCCAAGGTATGGCAATATTGTAGCTCAGAATACTTATACACAAGTTTATTCAAGACTGGGTTAAATTAGCAACTTTAATTTCAAAAATACCACCCCTCTCTGATCAAGTGAAAGCACACACCAAATCACTAGTGTATCTAAATCTTTTATGTCGACCTTAATGAGGCTTCAAAATTTTTAATCCAGGAAGCATATGGTATTTTTATTCTTTTAAATAGCCTTTTAGCAGCACTCCTCCACACAAAATATTCCCACACTTACAAGTAATACAGCCTTAAAAATTAATCTTAAAAGAATGGTAATACCATGGTAGGGAATGGAGTAGGGAGGAGGGAACTGCTAGACTAGGATTGAGGACCTTGGGTTTGTTCTTGTCTCTATCACTTTATTGCTGAATCACTACAGGAAGTTACTTATCTATCCTGTTTGGTCTCTCTCTGCTATAAATCTTCCAGGTGGCTTTTTTTTCCTATATTGCCTAGCATTGTGATCCTGTAACCTCAGCAAGAATATGTTTGGTGAATTAAATGGCACCTTCTTCTCTGGGATCCACAAACCCTCTGAAAGGCAAATTATGCTTGCCATGAGTGCTGGTATGAGTATGCAGACAGGTTGTAAGGGATATGTTAGCTTCTGAGGTATTTCTCATGGTCTTCTTGTGTTAACATGTAGCCCATGTGAACCATATGAACCATTTATAGTTTTAAATGCAACAAAACAATCTCATAGAGCAGTATAGTGCAATGAGTTTTCCAGGAGAAAGGAGTTAATGTTTAATTGCTGCCATCCTACCATTTGAGCTCTAAGTGCAATATTCTTCATATGTTCAAAGAGGAAGTCCCAACTTCCCTGTGGCAAAAAAATGCCACACTACAAAAACCAAGTTCTACCCTCTGGACACAATGGAGTAGAAACATGAATTCTAGTTTATCTCCGCATTTTATTTTAGCCTGTTTATTTTCACTTCCCTTCATCTGATTGTATTTGACACTTATTTTCATTTGATAAAAACTCAAAAAAAGCTTCAGAACTGACATTCAGTCCTCTGGGAGAAAGAACTAACCCTCAGGGATGCAAGTCCTTCTTTTGGGAGGCACAATCTTTTTTGTGACACTGATACAAGACTATTGGAAGTTAGCTGAATGGATGAATAATAGCCTTTGTTTTACAGTAAGTAGACTGTCATTCTGCTGGCAGCTCTGCAAAATATCACATATCAAAGCTTCCACACTTAGCTAATACTGATTCCAATGTCCCATACGCACTCACTTTGTGTAGCTGTATCAAGAAGCATGATTTATTTCCTTTTTTAAATTTTTAAGCTAAAGCCAATGCAAGTCTCCAAGTAAGTAGAACTTGTTTCTTCCTTTTTCTACCCAAAATCTTCTGAATTACAGAAGCACAGAATGGTTCAGATTGGAAAGTACTATGGTTAGCCATCTGATCCAACCTCTCTGCCTCAAGAAGAGTCATCATAGAGCACATGGCACCCAATTGTGTCTAGACAGTTCTTAAATATCTTCACTGAGGGAGACACCACAACCTCTCTGGGCAATCTGTTCCAGTGCACAGCCACTAGTAGAATAAAGAGCTTCTTCCTCATGTTCTTACTGGTTTTAGCAAGGACATAAATAAAAGCAACCACAGTGGTATCTAATAATTTCCAGAAGTTTCAGATATTGCTCTCTCTTTCTGCTTCTTGTTTGCTCTATCCTGGTACTTGAACCACATTACAGCCAATTATTTGTGTCCTGATCAATATCAGGTTGTGATCCTCCTATGATAAGCCAGCTGCTGCATCAGACATTTGGGTGACGAAGTTATAGAGACTCTGCTACTGGTCTTACCATAATGTGAATTATTCAGGGTGTTGAAGCTGGCCAACAGTGTTTTGTGTTAATACTATCTACAAGCACTGAGTGATTTTTTCCCCTGACTTGTGCTCATTCTGTACAATTAGATTCAGCATTTTTATTGGGCTAATCAAGGCAATTTTCTGCTCTCCCCTGCATGGCAGACTTTTCATAGTGCCTATCTGCATGTTCTGCACATATTTTAGCTGAAATCAAGCTACTTTTGATGCAAAGTATAAAACTGGGTAGTCTCTCTCCACCCTTTCTACTATCTGTCTAATTTCCTTACCTTGTTCTGCTTTTTTCTCCTTGAAATTCACCTTCCACTAAAGCTAAACCAGCTTCTAGGTTTTGGGTTTCAGACGACAGCATTAATGAAATGTCTCAGACGAGAAGGGCTTAAGGAACAACCCTGTGGTGCTTCATACCTGTCACTCAGATACCCCACTGCTGCTCTTGACTACACAGGTAACATTTAACACCTGGCAAATAATATATCCATGTGAAGATTTGTAGGTCACTGTGCTCACTCCCATGGATGCAAAATCACACCTGGGCTGTTCTTAGCCTCTTCTCCTTTCCAGACATGGAATAAAAGTTGATTCAAGATGATTATACAAGTTTTGATTCAGCCTTTTAACTATTGAATTAAAGCTAAAGAGCCTGCCAAGGGAGGCGGGGAAGACAGATTGGAGAGGGAGGAGGTGAGAGGTGGGAGAGGGGGAAGCAGAGAGAGGAGTGTGGAAAGTCTTAAAGCCAAGAAATTTGAAGAAAAGGGGGTGGGAGTTAGTAGAAGAAGTAAGAGTTATTTTCAGATATTTTTCTCTGTAGTTAGGATAATTTTCAATTAGAAACTATTTTTTGGTATACACTGGAGAGACACAGTTAATGAGCAATTGTGTCTGCCCCTGGTCCATCATCTCAAAGGCTCCTGCAACACTGAAGGGGCCTTTTCAAAATTGTGGTAGCGTTGTAGAGTATGCTTGATTGGAGTAACTTCCCTTCTTCTACAGGCAAAGCTCATTGCTCTCGGCAGCATCCGTCCTCTGGCATTATCTCTGATAACCCATCTGAAGCTTAGTGATAGCCTGGCACAACATATGTATTCTTGTGTCATCTCTTGTGGAGCACATTCATTCCTGCTGAGTGACTTTCTGGAGACAGTAGCTAAAGGTCCAATTCTGCCCTCTAATATTAGATGCAAAGAAACTTCCTAATGTGTTCAGTAGGCTAAGTCTGGCAAGAATATTTCTGGCTCTCTCGCTTGTCTGCACAAACCTTTTCAGTATTTTCTGTATCTGTATGATTTATTTGGATGTTAAATAGGTGAATGGCTGAAGGATTCTTTATAACTCTTATCCTGAGTAGGCTCATTCAGTGGAGTCACTGGGAGCATCAGCAAGCCATAAAGCCCAGACAAAGATCCTGCTGACTGTATTAAATGAGGGTAAATAGCGCTTTTAATCAGTGTCTTATAGCGCCAGAGATCACAAATTATTTTATATAAATAATGGAATAATTTACATTTCCACAGAAACACACCACTGTTTGAAAGAAGGTGCAGAATTTTAGTGCAGAAAATGAAAACACTTAAATTAAACCATTAAATTAAACTAAAGAAGGAACATGGGTGGATGGAATAGAGTTGCTTCCATTTCGCATAGAACATGGGATAATATCCCTGCTACTGATGTTTCAGATAACTTAGAGACTGGAAATGGACAGAGTTTTCAATGAAGTATAGCTTTTTGTTGGATAAAAGATAATCTACAGACATGGTTTTCAAGGGGTTTTTTTAAGGAATAACATTAGATTTGAGCTTTCTAGTTTGAAATGTGGAGTATTTTACATTGTTATTGCTATTTGCAAAAACATGGTGATGTTTGATAGTAGAGCACTAGAAAAGCAAATTAATGGAGCTTGTTTCTTTATAGAAATGTAGAGCTAAATGTAACTGATAGGATTGCACTCTGTAGTGCACTCTGTACTAAGGGAAAGAAATCAGTCCTTTTTAGAAAGATGATACCTGATGAAAGAATCCTCTTTGCCAACGGGTTGTGAGAAACAATCTCCTCAAATATAACACTCTTTTTTAATGTAATTACAAATGGTAGTAATACTATTACTATTGAGTATTGGTAAATCATAAATTGCAGTGAAAGAAGTCCTTCCTAGAAGAAAATATGCTTTCATACGTCAGCACTTACTTGTGTGCTTCTTTGCTTCCATTTTGTACTGGAATTCATATCCCTGAAAGAAGGAACTTTTGTGAGAATGGGTGGTTAAGGATGTGTGAGACCTCCTATTCAAGATATATGCAACATTCTCAGTTTGTATTAAATGCACTTTGTTGTATTAAATGAAACTTTCATTATTGTATTGTATTGAGGAAACGACGATCTGCCTCACACTCAGTGTTTAACTGGTTCATCATATTCTTGTGATGGTAAACATGTGACCCTCTCCCGTTTTTCCTCCAGTGTGGTTGCTTTTCATATTGTGCAATGTGTATTTTATTACACACTTTCAGAAGCCAAATTAGAACTATTACCAGTTTTCAATTTACAGGAATCCTCTACTGAAACCTAACATATCTACCAAAAAAGAAAAATTTGATCAATCGTACCTTTACATCATGCTGGATAAAAAAAGGAACTGAGGCAAATATTTCTTCCTCTAATCCTTTTTAAATGAACCTACCGGGAGCTTCACAAGGCATTAGTTTGTGACTGAATTTAAATGTTGAGTGCAAAATCTTCATGAACTGGATGTTTCTGCTCTCATCATGTAGATTTGAGCCCCATATTGCTAGTGCTCAACACTGTAAAGAAAAGAAGGATAAAGATAGCTGAAAAATTTCTCCATTAACTGTCCTGATGTTCCTCTGATCAATAACCCTGCCTTGCTGACCTGTTTTAGAGCAGACAGTTGATGCCTGCTGTCTGCTGATGTCTGCTTGTTCCCATCTCCTTTTGTAAGAGTACCAGAGGGGTATAAGATATAATTTTTCTATATATTTCAGTACAGCCAATAATGGGTTGCATCTTCTAGATGTCTAACTACTACTGGAAAATTTGACTTTTAGTAAAAACAGACTTGTGAAATGAAGTTATTTGCTTCTCATCCACTATTATATATAACAATCCCCCCAAATGTGAAACTTAAGAATTGTCCCTGCAACTTACAAGTGGTTGGGAATAATGGGACCTCTGCATTGCTTCTCCTCCATGTATTTAAGTTAATAGTTTCAATAAAGACCTTCAACAAGAAGCAAGACTATGGAACCTTTTGAGATTGCTTGGTTTGAGCAAGCTGAGGTGTATGGGAATATTGAAACTTTTAAAGAATCCATTGTTTAGAAATCAGAGTGCTATTGATTTTTGGGTTAAATTAGGTCCTTAGGGCCTAAATTCACAAAATACACAAACTTCTTTCATGCCCAGGAATCACGGAGACATTAGAAGTCATTATCTGTTACATTCTATGTGTATTATTGCTATACACATTTTTATACTGCTTCTGTGAGTTCTTTTCAATGAAAGTAGATAATATCAGCAAATAATGAAAACATGGTGAAAACACCATTCAGGATTATAATGATAACTTTGGAAAGAAGTATTTAGATTAAAAAAAAAAGGAAACAACAAAACCAACCCAAATCAACCACCAGACAACCCTTCAAAAAGTCATTTTTGAAAATTATTTATGGTGACAGGTACAGGGACAAGGGAGGGGAGCATAACAGTTTTTCAAACTTAGTAAATTTATTTTAGTTCAGAGTACTGTTATATATGTGGTTAACAGCGGTCCACAAAGAAATAGCTATGGAAAAAAAATCCAACACAATCCTGGTTGTTAAAGGAAGCATTCAGAGTCAAATGTACTTGATCATACACAAAAGCAATAACATGGCTTAAAATTGCTTTATGTTAATAATAATGAATAAAAAGTGAATAGTAGTCTGTTCTTTGAAGGGGAAGGTAATTTCTCTGAGATTCTCACCCCTCTCCAACACAGGAGGTGCAATGGGTCTGCGGTGCCTCTTGCAGTGTGGCTGCAAAGACTGAATCTTCCTGGCACCATTTCTCACACGGACAAATTTCTCCAGTATTGAGTGGGTGCTTGAAAGCAAATGAAAGCAAAGAAAAGGAGAGGGAGGAATTTTCCACAGAAAGATCTAAGACTTTACTTCTGTATGGGCTATATAATTAGGCCATAACATTTTGAAGACAGTGAAGTTTTGGTTCTGTCAAATAAGTTGGTGCACATCCTGAGAGTTCAAGGTACACTGTGGATTTAAAATTTCTTATTTTTTCTGATCCAACAGCTTACAGAAGCATGAAATACATTCAAGACAGGGAAACAATGAGTACCCAGGCATAGTAATTTCTCTTTGAATATTTAGTTTCCACTCTTGACTAGGGGCAGGCTAAGAGCATTAATTTATAGCCACTCTGGTAAAATAATGGTCCAAAACCCAAACATGAATAAGGAGATTTTTGGGATTTGGGCTTTTTCTAACTTAATTTTGTGTTTTGTTTGTCAGCCTAGGCAGTGCTGGCCCTGAGATCCATCAATACTGTGACAATCTGAAATGGATGGTGAACAGCTGCATACAGCCTGTGCAAACAGACAAACCTTATACTGGTGTGTGTGCTGGGTGTGCATCATACAACACACTACAGGTAAGAATAGGTTAACATCACATGTGCCTTAATGACAATGGCTTGCTGATTATACAATTTAAAAGTTTATATTTTTTGAAGATAGAAGGGAAAATATAAGAATTGTCTTTTTTTTTTGCTAAATACCACAAAGTCTGAAAGTTGGTTGTTTACAGCCCAAATCACAGAGAGCTACACATCACTTTTGGTCAGAATTACTTTAGCTGTGATGGTAGTTTTAATAGAATATACTCAACTCATCACAATAATTCTGTAAATATAAGATTATATTATGATATTGCATTAAAATTTTAAGTTCCCCTCCATTCCCAAAACAAAAAACAACTTAGGCATTTGACAAATCATTAGCAGGAATTCAAAAAATTAATCTGATTTTTTTACTATATCTTAGTAATAGAATAGCATTGAAAATTATTTCAGTTTACCAAAGAATCCTTAACAGTGAGATGAGTTCTAATTCTTGTATTCTACATATTAGAAGGTGTATATATGACAAACAGCATTTCGATTATTGTGTTAGATAGAAATTATCTAAAATTAGGTGGTTTCTTGTGCCATTCTGAATGGAGAAGTCGATATTGGTATTGATGGTGATATTGCCAAATACTGGTGACATGTAGCAAAAGACACCTGGGAGTGATGAAATACAGCAAACACAAGAAGTTCTTGGTTCTTTCCAAGAAATCCAAAAATACCCCAAGTTCTGAGGGAAAGTTTGAGTCTTTTATGCTCATTGTGTGCTGAATGACTCCATTTAACTGGCTAAGAAGCACTCATCTACTTAGATTTATAGCTAGAGTTGATGGCTTATCTATGTGAACTCACAGCTTAATTTCTTTAGCAGCATTCATTTATGACATGAAAAAAAAGCCTAACAATACAGGTCCTTTTGAATATCAATTGACTGATAATTGATGAAAACCAGAGCCAAGAGGTTTCTGAAGGGAAACTTTCAGCTCTGCTTCTTTCCTCTCCAGGTGATCAAATCTGCTACATGTAATCTGCTAAATCTGCTACTTGCTTCTCTGCTTTTTTTGCATCACTGTGGACTATAGGTAAAAAGGGCTATATTGATATTGATATATTGATTGGTGCAAGAATGAAACAGGGTGGGGTTTCTCTATTGTCTAAGCCTCACACAAATCTCATAGTTTAGAACACTTTGTGTCAGTGAAGAGCATGAGAAAACACCTTGGTCTTCAGAAACATTCTTGGGGCTATTACTGTCAGAAACTAGGGTTTTTGCTTGTTTATTTTTTGGGGCTTTTTATTTGGTTTTGGTGGGGTTTTTTTCTTTATTTGCTTTGAGGTGAGCTGTAATATTTTTTGTAATCTCTAGATTACAAAAGTCTGTAGAGAATACTCAATACAAAACAATTCATACAGTTGGGCATTGTGCATTAAGCACTGCAGTACAGGTCACAGAAGGGAGGAAATGGATGGGCTTTATTTCATTGTTTAGTTTTCCATCTGCACATACAGCACAGGTGTGTGTAAATCGCAATTTCTGGTTTGGAGTAAGTCTTCAAAAATCTATAGCTTTGTAAAAGAAACCCCAAATGTTGTTGCCAGCCAACTTTTTCTGGTTCTTCCTGGGGAAAAATCAAACAAAAACAAGACATTTGAGAGGATAGAAAAAAAAATATGGTAGAATAATCATCTCCTTTTCTAGTGATTGCTTATATTTTCTCTAAAAAGCTGAAGTGATATGTATTTATTTTAGGTCAAATTCCTTGTATTTTCACTAGGATGATGAAGTTGCTCATCAGTCATTGCTTTCCTACAGAACACTAGGAACAAGCCAAAATGAATAGTATCTTCAATTCCTTTATTCTGCAATCTGTGAATCCAGGATAGGAAAAATTATTTATAGGTACAGTGGTTTTCACCTCTGGGCTCATTCTTTGGTTTAGATCATCAATGGATAAGTTTGTTGATCCCTATCTACTCACAGAACAATGATTATTTCATGTGGAGAAGTATTGGTACATTAGTACATTTTTATCACTCTTGACAAAGCTAAATTTTCCCCTATAAATCCCTAGCAGATGTTTGTTACTACAGCAAGCACCACATAACTTGGCACTTTTAAGGTTCTACTCCAGAGTACTCCAGATATGAAGGATTGTACATATTGTTATTGTGAAATAACATGAACTGGTATTCTAGGGTTGTCTCTAGAAATAAGACTTCATTGAGGAAAACTCTGCAGGACTGTATGCCTGTATTGTGAGATTTTTTTGTTTGTGTCTGGGTGTGACAGATTGCACTATTTTGTACAAGGGTGAATCTGATTAATTTTATTAACCTCTCCTTTTCATGAATGTCAAATTCAAAACTGGTAGCCAAAAATCCCAGAGATAGGGGAGAAATAATCCTCTGAAAATTCTTAAAATAAGTTAGGTTTTGTAGTGTGACCTGAAGTCCTAGCAAACATTGAAGGGACAGATTTTTTTAATTTAAGTACTGTTTTTCTCTTGGTTTTCATAAATCAAGAATGACTGCAAGATAAAATGACAGGCTAATTTCTGAGGATTCTTTTGCATCTCTCTTCTCTCTCTTGTACAAACTTGGGCCTCTCTCTGTCTGTGTCTTTCTCTCTCTCTCTTTTTAACCTACATTATCTTCTTTTGGTTCTACATAACAACTGTACCACACTGCTACAGATCCATTTTAGAAACTGGAGATTATTGTACCCAGAAGAAGATACTAAAAATTATGTGATTAGGTGATTAATCACCATTCTTCACCTCAGGCTAAAATTCTGATGATTAAATCCATCTCTTCAGCATGCAACTTCTGAAACTCAAATCCATTCCAGCCTTCTTTTTCAGAACAGAATTTTCATAAGAAATTTCCTTTTCTTGGCATGGCTGGGAATAAACAAGAATTTTCTGAGAAATACTCACCAACATCTTTAATTCCCTTCTTGCCTTTATAAAGTAAATATTCCAGCATTTAATATATGTGAAAATACACTGTACTATGAACAAGTGGCAGGAAAGTGTATGAGCTGGTGCACAACACACATAATCCTGTTCCAAAATGGAGTAGACTCTTAGGTAAAGCTGCTTATTATTGCATAAAGGAATGCAAAATTTTCAGGGAGAGCAATTAAGTGTGGCTTCACCATAGACTTACTTGTTTCTGGATAGTTAAGGAGCTCAAATGGGAAGCCACATTCCAGCTTTCTTAGGCAAAAAGAACATGTGAAATTCTCTGTCTCACTTTTTTTCTATTGTAATAAGATCATTGTGAATTGAATAGATGTTTCACAAAATCATCTGCCACATGCCATGCCCATAGTTTGCAAAGCAGAATGACAAAGGGTCTGTGAAATCAGCAGGGAAAACAGAGTCATCTCTTTGGTGGCAGCAATGACAGCTAGTTTGGTAAAGCTTGGCATCTGTTTGATGCATCTTGTAATTTAGCAGTGAATAGGATGGCACCACCCAGAGGGCATAATCTATGTGAGTTCTGTAATTCTTATTTCTAGATCTTCCACTGATCCAAAGCGATCTTACTGCAACCACTGAAATTAGGTCCTTTTAGACATATGTCTTTCAAGGCTCCTAATTGTCATCTTTTTATTCCAGTTCTTCTCTACTTTCACTTTTTTTGTTATAAAGATAATCACAGATCAATATGTAATCTATCTCAGTGGCAATTAAGAATTTAGCAGCAAGCCTAATGTGTCATAGCTTGCTGTAGTATTCAGTGGGCTTGTGTGAGCGAGAAAGGCTCACTGCAGTTATTTGGTATTCAGCAATCAATTATAGTCTAAAATGTTAATACTTCATGGTCTATGATACTTGAACAATTTTTTATTTTTTTTATTTGTGCTGCATTTATTGGATTCTAATTAAAAAATAAATAGAATGAACTGAGGGGAAAATGCTGGATAGCTTCCCATTCCAATGGCAAAGGAAAATACACCCGATCCCCACCACTATATTATGAAGGACTATATGATGTATTTATAAACTACTGAATGGGACTGCCTGGGTTCATTGACCCCAGTCTGGCTGGTACTAAATGTACAGAAATAAAACCATCCCCAAAAGGTTGCAATCAAGGGATTAAACAAGAAACAGATGGCTGGTCTTGCAAAGGGAATGTTAAAAATAAGAGGAAATTGACTGGCACAGTAGGCAGTGGTCTTGGCACACCAGTTGCTTAACCATGGACAATTTTTTCAAGCATCATGGCAAAGGAGAATTTTTAAGGTTAGTTTTGAAACATGAAAATAAAATTGTTATTTTCCAGTTAGCCCCATGTTCTCAAAGTGAGTGTGAAAGCACAAGGAAAGTGTCTGCCACTGGTCAGTTGGAGGTTTTGACATCTCAGTAGGGTCCAAGAAGAGATATTTGGGACAGTGTGGGAGCACTTGCTGGAGACTGCAGCAGCTTAAAAAGGGGGGAACTAAACTGACTGCCAGAAAGATGATGTGGTAGCTTTGGGAGAGTGACAGGCCTCTGCAAGGCCTAAGGAGGCATAATTGGCTTCAGTGTCTGCCTGGCTTTGGTTAGAGAAGTCAAGATGGAACAAGGAGAAACTGGTAAGGCTATCCCCTGTCAAGAAGGATAAAAAAGTTCTGCTGTTAATCTGCTGAGTTCTGGTGTGTATTTAAGTGAAATGTATAAGCCACTGCAAAATAGATGTCACAGAAGCAACACTGTACCTTTGACTGTAGCCATACAAATGTCACCTTAGGTGTTTTATAGCACTTCAAGATCATGTGAAGGCAAGTACACTTCAAGGAAAATGATTAATATATTTCTAAATTTGACCTCTTTGTATTCGACTTCAAGAAGTTTTAATACTTTTTTTTTTTTTTTGATGGAGCTTGTCTGAATTGTTTGGTTGTTTATCTTTGCTTCAGAGCTTTTCTCTAGGAAGGGACTAGCTAACCACTTGTTCTTCCATTCAGGAAGAGGAAGATGTCAGCTTGAAAATCCAGTAGCAACAGAAAACTGGGTCAGGTAGCTTGAACTATTTTTAAAATGATAATCTCCTTTTTCCTTCAATACTCCTACTTCCAGTAGGTATTGCAGTGTGTTTTAGTTGTAAACTGGCTTATTTCAGTCAGTGATATACAGACTTAATTCTCAGTGGAAAAGGAAAAGAAGAAAAAAATATGTGCTTCAGAAGTCTGAATTATCCAGATCTCTCCTAATTGGTAAAAAAGAATGCTGAGTATGGATGGCAGATGTTTCCTTAATTAATATCCTACTGGGTTAATCAGAAGAACCTTGGGAGCTGCTATGAGACTTTTTGATGTGTTCAGAGAATCCAAGGCTTGATCCACAGACTTTAAACTTATAATTGCTTTAGTTATCTGTCTGTGTGATACTTGCAAACAATAGTCTTCAGTCAGAATATGTCTTTTGTGTAACCTAATTCCATGAACATTTTGATGACATTTTTGTTCAAAATTTACAGTAAATCTTGCATGCAAATTGAGTTCCTCTCTAAATTTGAGATTTCTTACAGTTTTTAAAAAAATGATTTATTCACAGTTCAGAATGTTTGCCTTTCAATCTCCTAAGAACTCAGTACTCTATTTTTAATTTTGAGAAGTCTGTGTTTTACCATAAGCTGGTTTGACACACAGAAAATTTGTCATGGACCTAATGGCACTCATTAGAACCGCATGTGCTCTCACTGAAAATAGAGCTAAGGCAAGAGGAGAAATTGCAACCTCTCAGTTTTACAAACTGAAACTTGGAAAAAGGTTGTCATCTGTAATTTTTTGTTGTTGTTATTTTCACATAAGTCTTCCTGTATTTTCTGAAAGCTAAAAATTTGAACTTTTCACTAAAATAACAATGAAATGGGATGAAGAAAAATTTTTCCATTTCTCCTTCTGAATATCTCATTTTGCAAATACCCATCTTATAAACATTCAAATTTTAATCTATTAGTATCTTCTGGAAAATGCTGTAGGAACATCCTCACAAGCTCTAGTTATAATCTTCGTTATATAGCTGCATGTGGAGAGGGGAAAGAGAAGACAGAGAGCAAAAGCTGAAAAAATATTCGTTTTGTACTTAAGTTAGTAGAGTCTTCCCACTGCAGCAAAACATCTGTGGGCTTTGTGAACTCGTTTTGGGGGCATGGATTAATCTCTTTTTAACCATACTTTCCTAATCAAATCCTTAGACTCTCTCTTGAAAGTTGCAGTATGTGTGATAAAATCATATGAAAAAGCAGAATTTACCCATCCTAAACTAACTAAACTTTCTGGAGGGGGCGAAAGGGATTGTCACAGCAGGGACAGCAGAGAACCATCTCATTTAACAGTTCAACTTTATTGTGCCCTCCAGAGGGGATTAAATAAGAGGTCTATGGAGTTTTTTTGTTTTGTTGCTATGTTTTGATGGGGCTTGGATTTTTTAAAGTTTTTGTTTGTTTGTTTGTTTGTTTGTTTGTTTGTTTGTGGGTTTTGTTGGGGATTTTTTTTTGTTGGTTTGGTTGGTTTTGGTTTTTTTTTAATTGAGTACCTCTTCTGCCTGTCTCTGACCTTCTGCAGTCTGCAGCAATATTTTCCATGGAGTGAACCTCCAACTTAAAAAGGAGTGTATGAACCCCAACTTCCCTTCTGAATCTCATACTTTTTGTCTTGGAAACTTTGGCAACTATAAAGTGGAGGCAAAAGTTGCTGTTACTGAGTAGGAAGCAGAAATAAATGTTATACTAACCAAAATGGAGTTTTTGGAAGGACATGCCACCTACAGTAATAATGAAGAATATTGGTTCTCACTGGTTTGCCTTAATATTTTAAGCTGTTCTTTGCTCTTTTCCTCACTAGCTCACATCCCACTAGCTGTTTACAGTTATTTCACACATCTTATGCCAGCCTTATGCCATTCATTCTGTTGAGACCTGCTTGAAATCTCCTTGAAAACTTTCGGCTATGGATTTTTAAAACAAAAATTCTTAGCTTCTGTCCATCAAAACTGATTCCCCTACAGGGAAAAAAATTACATCATTTAGTATATAAATCATGTCAATGATTATGCAAGATCTTGGTACGTCTCTTGTTCCCTCTGTTCCTCCTATCTGTCAACAGCAGTCATGTTTCTAAAATTTTCTTGTAGCACTTAGTTTGAGATTACAGATCTGGTTCTTCCTTGATTTAAAGCTGCATTTAGTCTCCAATATGGCCCCTGTATAAGCAGTGACTCCTGAGATGAAGGTACATTCTAGGTCTTGCCTTCCCTCTGACATGTTTAATAAATATTCCTCTTGTTTCCTAGAGAGAGAAGCTGTCGTTGTCTCCCATTTAAGGGAACATGACTGAAGGCATTCTTTAGCATTTAGATCCATGCATGCAGGGCAGGATTTATCTTTTTATGCATGTGGTTACTGTGTCATTTGGAGTAGGATGGGTTAGAATCTTCAGCACAATAACTAATGAAGAAATAAAATTCAAAGTTTTACAGCACTCAAGTATATCAGAAATAGTTTCTCCAACTGGTTTGAAAAGACGTAAAAATTCAGCTTATGATTTTAATTAATGTCCATGTAACTAAAAATGTGTTCAATTCACAAGAGCAGTGCAAGAAAACATACAGACATGCAATTAAGGATCATAGAATTTGCTGCAGAGAAGCTGTATTGCATCTGTTCAATGTGACACAATCATGGAGAATGCTAAATGACAAAATATAATGAAAATGTGAACCAATACACAAATGAGGCCATTAAATACATCAGTGTGAAACAAAGTGGTGATATTCAAGGGAAGAGCTCATGCATAGGGTTTGGAAGATAATACAAAGTGATATTGTTTAGTAAGGGTTTTTTCTTGTTATTTACTTATGAATAGCAGAATTTCAGCTGCTGGGATCTCTTAATGGGAACTGCTATTTGCAAGTTAA
This sequence comes from Petroica traversi, assembly GCA_025920805.1. Taxonomy (NCBI): domain Eukaryota; kingdom Metazoa; phylum Chordata; class Aves; order Passeriformes; family Petroicidae; genus Petroica; species Petroica traversi. The sequence continues at coordinate 1,471,716 of JAHLSL010013569.1, read as the reverse complement.
CATGAAAATACTTGATGTTTTGCTGACAATTGACAAAATAATTCTCTCAACTTGTCACAAAATGCTTAATTTGTTGCATTTTGTCAGGTCTTGTGGAAAAGTCTGTGTTCTTAAATACCAATTTTACCTTAGCAAGCTGATTTCACCATTCTTACACTGTATTCTTCAAGTGAAAGTCAGATTAAAATAATAACATTAAAAAAGCCAAAAGTTATCTGCATATTTGGACAAGACTCAAGATAATCAAGAATGAACTGATCTCAACTGATACAGCAGTGAACATTCAAGTTTGGAAAAAGCTGTTGAAGTATTCCTGTCTGAAATATCTTTTAACCTCCAGACTCAGTAGTCCTTTTCCCTGTGTTTTCAATTCCCATATTGATTTGTAGGGCAAAAGGGATTCATAGAGACATGAATCAAGATTGCAAGAAAGTAGTATCACTTTTGGCTGATTTCTACCTCTACTTATATTTGGAATATTAAGCTGTCAAACAACATTATAAAAAGAAGAGCTTGTCTTGGATTCATCTAGGATCATTTGCTCCTGAAATCTGGTGCTTATTTATTCAAATTATAGGTACCAAACACAATGAGCCTTTGATCTAATTTGATCTAATGAGCCTGAGGAGCCTTTTAGTAAAGAAAACTGAAAAGAGATCACTCCACCTTTGAATTTTGAAAAATACAAACTTAAAAAGACCTTTAGTCTTACTGCTATAAAGTTGTTGTGCTTTTTTTTCAATCGGTTGCTACAGAACCTTACACTACATTAAGAAGGCAGTGAGTCAGATGTATATGCAACTTGGTGACTGAAAGCTTTATGCACATTCATTACACAACACAAACATCCTCAATTATTACACTGATGGAATACAACTCCTGGACTGGGAAAGGATTTGAAGTGATTGAACTATTTTCCCCGATAACTCATCAACCTAAATAGGGCAGTGACTAGATTGCTGCCAATTCATGTGGCCAAGTCATTTGCAGGGACATTTTATACCCAGTTGTGCTTTCAGTGAAATAAAACCAGATATGTTAAAATGGCGGGAAAATCTATCTTTTTCTTCATAGTGAGAATTACATTGAACAGTCTGGCCTGTCACACACTTCAGTGAGTGCCTTTTTCTCTTCAGAGCACAATGGTATGAGTGATCTGTACACTTGCAAGAAATTCAGAACCAGAGCTGATCCTCCCCAGTGTCTTCATTTTCTTCTATATCTTTCCACGTGCTCCAATAGTTTTCCTATAGTAGACTACTATTCCTCAAATTCTGAAACAACCCTTAGCTACATATCCTTAGTTTCCATAAGGAAAAAAAAAATGTATCCAGAAGATTATTCAGAAAAAAGTGGGAAGTTCCTATTGATATGGATTGGGAATTTAGGATTAAAAAAGTAACTGTTTTTCTTCCAAATGAGTTGTTTTGCCTTTAAAGTAATAAATGGAGGGATTTCAGGGGTTTGGACATGAAGTGGAATGTGTGAATAAATGAATGAATGTTAAAGTCTTGGCTTTTAGGAGTGTATCTACTGAATCACACTGATAAATAACCCAGTAGGAGGTGGAGAGAAATCCTGAGGTGGTTGTGAAACGTGATCAACAATTTTCCATTTACTTGCTGAAATCCTGTCAGATCTCATCGAAGTTTGGTTTTGAAGTCCAGCTAGGGCAGGCAAGTGCCTGACATTAAGGATTTCTAGGGTTTATTGGAAAATGGTGCAGAAGTATTGCGTGTAGTGTTAGAGTTACCAGTAGCCAAGGTTCACTGACTTAGATCAGGAATCAGATAATTACTAAATATTTTTAAATACTTGCATAAAAGATATCAGACTGACTTATTTTTCATGTGGCAAGGAGTAGACAGTTTTGAAGTTAAAAAGGTTCTGTCTTGAACTATTCTTTTTTCCACAGAAGACATTTTCTAAAAAAATAGAATATACCTTAAAGACAAATCATAAATAGTACTCTATGAATAAGCCCCCATTTCAGACATGAAAAAATTTTCTCTGGGAAATGATTCTCTGGATAAAATACTCCAAGAGGGTTTTAGGAAATAAGGAAGACTGCCCAATCACAAAAAGTGATTGTAACTCTAGAAAATATTATATTTTAAAACCAATTCCTTGGTCAAATCACTGCTGGCTTTTGTACCTTTAAGAGGCTTTTATGATCCAAATAGATATACAAGTAATGTAACTTGTCATGTAGTAGCTTTCAAAGCAGGTTCCAAAGGCTCATCTTAATTTAGATGCACTTATTTTGGAAAAATATGTTTTCTCACAGTTAATGGCTTATCTGTACACATTTTGCTTCAAGTGGGAAAATGAACTTAGCTTTTTAAAACGCATTTTGCTTAGTTAGGCAATCTTCTTTTCCAGTGTAAGGTAGTTTTCTTGATTAAAAAAATCCATTTGTTGTATTTAAATGACATGTAAGTATTACAGCGTTTGTATTTTTAACAAAAAAAATCTAGAAATTCTAGGGAAAAAAAGCACTTCAAAAAGAAACACTTTTCAACTGAAATAGTTAAAAAGTCACTAAATATTGACATGGAGAATACCTGTTATTAGGTCCAACTCTCAATCCTTCCTTTAGTACTGTTGACAGAGAAATAATGCTTTTGTTGTCGTCTATTATCAAATCTAATATATCACTGATAAGCATATTCTGCTTATCAGAACTTTCTAAGAGCAGTCCCTGAAAAGCCCTGAGACTCAGTTGAATCTCCTGGTCAGAAATTCATACTTAACACTGAGGTCTGGTTTAGAGAATAAGGTGACAAACTTACTACTGTGTGGAGATGGAACAAGCATTTTTGGCTGTTGCTACATCCTTGGGAAAGCAGAAGCTCTGAGAGAGCCCCTAGTCATTATGGCAATAAATGTGCTTGTAATCACAGAGCCACAGAATAACTGGGGTTGGAAAGGTCATCCAGATCATAACCCCTTTTCAAGCAGCTCCACCCTGTGCAGGTTGCACAAGATCTAGTCCAGATGGGATTTGATTATCTTCTGAGGAGACTCCACAGTCTCTCTGAGCAGTCTGTCCTAAAGCTCTGACACCCTCAAAGTGAAGACACTTTTCTTCATATTCAGAAAGAACTTTTGAGTTTGTGCACGTTGCCCTTGTCCTATCATGAGGCACCACTGAAAAGAGTCTGGCCCTTTCTTCTTGAAACCTACCCTTAAGATATTTGTGCGCATTGCTAAGATGACCTCTCAGCTGTCTCTTCTTCAGCTTAAACAGGCGCAGCTCTACCTGCATAGAAGAAGTGCTTCGATTCCCTCATCCTCACAGTCCTCCCCTAGATCCTCTCTAAGATTCCTAAGAATTCAAGTGCTTTTGATTTCAGCCTTTAGCCTTTTTTATTATTATTTTTTCTCATTGCACATGTCAGCTAAAGACTGCCAAATCAGGGTACATCTATCAGTTTAGGATATGGAGGGAAATATGCCATTGAAGGAAAAATTGATATCCCAAACATTTTAGCAACTCTAAATGTCTTCTAAACAATTCAAGCATCTCAGTACGATGACATCTTGAGTTTAAGTATCCTGCATGCACTGTGTTTAACCATAATTCCTATGAACATTTAAAGCTTCACTCCATTTCTGCTTCAGATAGGTAATTTCCTGTCTTGACACATTTTCTTCTTTAAAATGTTGAGTTTCGGCTTTTGTTGTTGTTGTTGATTTTGTTTTTTACTTTTCAGTATGTTATCAGAAACATTTTTTCTCATTTTTGAGTTGATTTTCAGAAGCAAGAACTTGTGTAACCCATTTTAAATAGCTCAATTTTCTGAAAGCTGGTGGGTCAAACAATGTTCATGTTCAATGGATCAGCATGAAGCTGTTGTGGGCAAGGTTTACAAATATAGTATTCTTGAATTATGTAATCTTTCTCTGTTTCAGGACCTTTATTTTTATTCCTGCATAATCTCCCTTCACTCCATGGCATGTTGAGAGAATTGATTTTACAATTTCTGAACACAGAGAAAAGTATTAAATTGAAATAGCAAAGAAGGTGCACTGCTATCTGAAATTGAGAGGTTCCAGTTTTTCAGGAAAGGGAAAAAGCTGCAAGAGGGAGGAAATGAGGTTACTTCATTTAACAAGAGAATCCTTCGATTATTGTTTTCAAAATACTTCCATTTAATTTTTTTCTGCAGATACTGAGAACAGAAACAAGGTGGATAATGTTCCATCATTACTGATGGAACAATACATACTGCTATGACCTGACCTGAGTACTTGTTTAGGGGTATTTGATATCATGGACTGAACTGAAGATGGAAATTACTGCAAGAAGGTGGAGTAAGGCTAACATTTTGAATGTTAGTTCAACCTTTGTTCTCATTGACTGTTGGCATCTATTGTAGCTTTCCTATGGGCAGAGCAGAATCTGTTAATATAACCCCCAAGAAAAGATTTTATCATTATTTTATTTAAGTCTATGAAGTTTTGTATATATTAAACTCTAAAACATGTACAAAAGCATAGGATTGTTATTGGATTGGTATACACCACCTGAAAACTGCACTACATATAGACAAAGTGCTTAAAAACAGGTGAGGAGACCTTGTTTGAATAGATGCAAATTGCATTGTATATGCACCAAAATCGGTTATGGATGTGAGTAGATAGATCTTTTGTGATTTTTAGGCTGAACATTAGGAAAAATGTGTTTTCCTTTGATATGAAAATAATTGTTTCTGTGTAGTTCATCAGAAGAAGAAACAGAATTTTTTTCTGGACTGATTTACAGGAAGGAGGAGTTGCAGAGGTCAGATGATGGGGTTGGAGGCTTTCGCACACAAAAGCTCCATCTTTACTCAGCCTTATCTTACTGCATCTCCACTGTTAAGATGCATCAATTTCTGATACCTTTCTTGTTTTTATTCTCCTGACAATTTCCATGCCTCGTCTAATTTGCAACTCTCTTCTGTTAAAAAATTTCCCCAAAAATTAACCTTATTTTGACCACAGTACATAAAGGGAAAGTTACTCTTGTGTAATCTTACAACCTGATGAAAAAGCCCATAGTTTGTAATTATCCTCACAAGTTTATCTTCACCTGCTTACTGATTTCTCAAGTTAAGGCTCATCCTTCTGGCATCCTTGTGAGTATATTATCCCTCTTATACTTTTTATCTGATATCCCTCTGTCTCTAGCAGGCATTCATCATGTCTTTTACATAAAGCACCAGCTCTGTGTGCTCATCAGCTTCTCTCCAGGCTTCACTTTGCATATCTCTATGTGTGCAGTAGGCTCAATCACAATATGGTGGATTGCATGATATACAAGCAGAAAAAGCACTTTCTAATCAGTCACAGCATTGCTGAATAAAGCAGAACACAGGGCATTATCAGGGGATAAATTTATTTAGGTATCAGCATGGCAATACCTTCAGGTTTCAAGTGATTTACCTATTTACCCTTGAAGAAGATGCAAAGAGGAAATAAATTCAGTTAATTTTTTTTTTTGACAAGCAAGGGAATTTTTAGATTTTAAACAACCAAAATAAAAATCTCAATACTTGCTATCTGCAATGAATTCATAACTTTATTAAGTATTTCTCATTAAAGACACCTCAAATGACAGATGAAAGAATGCTGATCAATCATTCAAGAAATTCTTCTTCCCAGTAGACCGTAAAAAATGTTGTCATGAATCAAGCAATTCTTTTCCATCTTACCTTTGAAGATGATGTCTAAAATGTAAGAAAAGTGGGTTATAGACCTTAGGTTAGATTGGAATGATACTGATTGGAGCTCATTATGATCTAATATAAATGCTAATCTTATAAATATTAAAGACTCAAATCTATCTTAATACATTGCACAGTACCTATATTACCTTCGAAAAAGCCAGCTTCATATCAACAGAGTGGAAACTCTACTCGTCAAAGTCAGAGAGAAACTTTTAGAAATGACCTATCAATATCCATAATTAAAAGACTCTAGTCAGGCACAAGGAGAACCCATTCACAAAAATGATTTGGTTTTAAGATACATTTATTATCCTGTCTGCAATCTATTCTGAGATGTCTGGGGATCTGTTTGCTTGATATAAAAAATTCCATTGTTTGTTAAAAAATCGCCTTTTGAGAAGCTGACCATATCACAGCTATGCTCTATTTAATAGGAAACAACATTTTTGGCATACCTTGCAAATGACTGATGCCTTGTCATAAAATCATTTTATATGTAGATGGATACAGACCTGTATTTTTATCTATTTTTTGTCGATTCCTGTACAATCTTGTTAGGTGGCTAGAAAGTCTGGTCAGACTGCTATGCTGTGTTGTCCATAATGGTAAAAAAAAAGCAAACCAACTTTGTCTCTCTATTTCTTCCCCTCTTCCTAAAATCTTCCTGTTCTTCCCCACAAAATGCAGAAATGCTTTCATTGATACGCTCAATTCACTGTCATCTGAGCTCTGTTGGGGGAAAAGAAACTCAGATTATGTGCTTCTCTCCTTCAAGCATGTTCTCTCTGTAAAACCAGATAAAATTATTTTCCTGATAGAATAAAAGGGACCATGTGAGTGAGTTAGGGGGTAAGAGGCTCATCAAGCTGAAGATGTAGGATTTGCTTATGGGAAAAGTGAGGGGGGAGATAGAGTGTTTGGAGGAGGGAGAAGAGAGCATTGTGCTCTAATTGTAAAATTAAAGTAATTAGTTGGAAGAACAGAGTATTGGGCTCTCAGCCCCAAACCAGAATAACTATTTAACATCTGTGCACCAGTATTCTGCTAAACAAAGCACAGCAATTCTGTTGAAATGCATATGTAGCCCCAAATGTTGCCTTTTCTGTGTATTTCTCAAAATTGTACTTTCTTCCTCTTATTATCTTCTTTCTGTGCCATCCCATAAGTACCTTTCCCAGAAGATAGAAATTAATGTTTCACACTGAATTATATATGCATAATTTTAACCTCATCACAGGTTCTTCAAATTTGTTATTCAAATTTGGTTGGAAACTTCTTTGTCTCGGTGCACAGTGAGTGAGCAATTTGAGAGAATTCAATAGTGACTTGGTATTCAAACATGATAGCTGACACTGGGAAAATGCTAGCTAAGTTTAAAAAGACAAAAGAAAAAGAAAAGATGAAGGAGAAAAGATAAAAGAAAAAGAAGAGGAAGAAGAAGATGAAAGAAAAAAAGAAAAAAGAAAGAAGAAAAACAAGAAGGAAGAGGAATAGGAATAGAAATAAAAAGAGGAGGAGGAATAAGAAAGAGGAAAGAGGAAAGAGGAAAGAGGAAAGAGGAAAGAGGAAAGAAGAAAGAGGAAAGACAGAGGAAGAGGGGGAGGGGGAAGGGGACAGGATGGAAGGTTTTGGGAAGGTTTTGGGAAGGTTTCGGGAAGGGAAGGGAAGGTTTTGGGAAGGGAAGGGAAGGGATTATTCTATTAACATGCAGAAAACAAAAGCAGAAAAATTCTGCACCCACAAAATTAATATTTTTAGGGAAATATTAAAACAAGCTTAAATATTTTTAAGGTTTAAAAAAAAAATAATTATAGTTAAAATATATAGGAAAATATCTCCCTGTTCATATCATATCTGGCTATATATAGCGGAGCTTTTCTCAAAGTGGGTGGGGAGCTGGGAGAGTAAGAAGTGAAAGCATTTATCTAGAGGGAAAAATTGTCTTGTCAAAGCTTTTAGCTAAGCGAAGAAAATGGAAGGAAAAGAGCCTGAGACTTCTGCAAGAATGTGAAAAAGAGAAAATGGCTCCAAGGACATATTTTTACTTCTTCCTCTCTTCATTTTTGCAAAATAAACTGAATGTATCTACTTTTGTGCATTCACGGCATAAGCTAATAAGTCGTATTTTAAATCTGAGCCCTCCATAATTTTAACAGAACCCACTACTACGGTCTTTTGTTTTGTTTTTATCTGAGTGCCCAGCAGACTAAAGGATCTCCACTCAGCTTCATACTTATGAAACTTAAGTAATTCACCAATGGAAAAAAACCCCAACTTTATTAATTTAAATATGTATATATGCAGATATATTGTTTCTTGATGTTTGTACAAAGTAAGGGAACTTTTTAGGAAACCCTGAAGAAATTTAGATTTTAGCTATTAACTAAATTGATATCTTAAATACTTAAAAACTCATTTGGCTAGTAATTTCCCTCTTAGACTAAGACTGCAACAAGGCAAGAGAGCCCTTGATGAATTACTATTTGTTGTGAAGTGATTTAATAAATGTTTAAATAATTCACTGCTAATGTCAGCACATTTTTATGAGAAGTGGTAGCCTAGAAGACTTTCATGACCTTAAAAACCAGAACCCCAGATACAATCTCCTTTTTTTCTTCGGCTATATAGTGTGTGGAGGTACAGAATGTAGATGACAGAGAAATAGACCTTGAAAACCAGAGTGACCTCCTGTCTGTGGTTCAGAAGAAACCCTAGGACCCAGAAAAACATCCAAGCTACAACGAGAGTGGTAGGAGAGCATTGTGGGTTGGAGAACTGCTGGACTTGACAGAGGTGATAATCACTCACCTCATTTGTCACCTTAAAAGGCATTGTTTACCTGGTATTACTTACATAAAAAGTAATACTGTGAAACAGAATAGGTGATTGGTGTAGAGTTACTTCCTATTTATGAAATAGTATATAAAGAATTTTCACAGCATAATTAAGCGTCTTTGCATACCACCATCTTGTGGGAAGTTTGTGACCCTCTTCAATCACTGCAGTGATGTGTGATCTTTTATCCACTATCCAAAATTTCTATTTTGATTCGTCAGTGGCCAAAAATTGCAGTATGTTCAAAGTCAACCCATGTTTCAGGAAACCCATACAATACATGCATCAGATCCTCAAAGCCTAGTGCTACAGGTCTACTACTAATCTGCAGTATTTACTTGGATATATAAGCAGCCCTAGACAATAAAAGATTTATTTGGGTAAATGCACAGTAATCTCATTTCTGCAACAGCAGAAATGTCTTTTTTGTGATTGAGTTCTAAAATGCCACAAAACCTGGTGATATAAATTTTAGCAGGAAGAAAATTTCTTCCTCGTGGATTAAAGCAGTAGCTTAATCATCTAGGTCTATGAGTCTAAATGTGCAGTTATTTCTACCTTGTACGACCATCCTGTTACTTTTTAGATAAAAGTCTTTTCAACGAAGGACAAGGGCTTAAATTATTCTCTAAATTGAGAGGGAGATGGCAGTTTAACACCTGTAAGTGAAGTTAACATGCTTAAGCTTTTTACTAAGACACTTAGAGAATACAATGAAGGCTGAGAAATACTAAAAAAACCCCACCTAATTGACTTCTAAAATAACTGAGAGAGATCAAAACCAGAGCTGCTCATTGTTTTGGGGGTCAGCCAGACTGAGATGCTTACTATCTGATTTTTCTATGGTGTTTAGACTATGTTCCAAGCACATCTCTCCATCACAATGGCAGCTCCTATCCTGCCTGAAGACGCTGTCTTCTGCCTCAAAACTGTTTTTCTTCCTAGTGGCAGATCTTAGCTGAGCTTACTGTTCTGGCACGGCCTTACTCAACTTCTCTTCCTCCGCACTTTTACTCTTTAAGCAGTTCTGCCACATGTCAGGCTGATGGTGCAGAGTATGCCTGGCTGGCCTTCCCCCTGGTTCTCTACTTCTCCAAATCTCATGTTTTTTTCCCCCTCACCAACCTCCTCTCTGCCACAAGCTGGCCTGTTCACAAGCCCATGATGATCAATCCCTTGTTTAAACAATATGATCTTCTCAGAATTGGTCTCCCTGAGGTTGCAAACACTAAAAGCAGAGTAGTTGATTTTCCTGTTATCTGTATTAGCTTTATCTCTGTTTGCTGATACACCTTAACTCCTTCCCTCCCTTTCACCCTCTCTTTCTCTCCCCATGCATCTATCTCTGTCCTTTTGTATTTCTTATTCACTTAATTCCTGAAGTGGGAGTCTGATCACAGCTTTTCAATTGGCCACTCTAACACACAAGAGAAATCTCACCTGTGCTTTGTTTGTCTGAGTACATGAAATGTAAGATTTGAGCAGTAGGGTCTTTAGGTTCTTCTTTCCCTTCCTAGGAGTCAGACTTGGAACTGTTTACTTGGAAGTGGACTTTGAAAGGACTGGGAGGTCTTTTCATTACATAGTCATAGATGTAGATTTAAGCATATTTCCAAAGGTGTAATCTGTGCCTTGAGCCAGCTTATACAGAAGCCTAGCCTTTAGGTTAGATATTTGCAATTTAAAATATTATTTCATCAGACAGTTTTATAGCTAATACTCTTACATCAAACGCATTGTGTTAGAAGCAGTAGAAAGTGTGGAGTCAAAAATTTTAAAGAGAAATTATATTCACATCAAATTTTAGCACACCCTAAGGTGGGTTTATTTGTAAACTGGGCAAAATTAATTATCCTTCCTTTCTTTAAATCTTGCTGTATTTTATTATTCCTGTTCTCTATATTTTATTATGTAGAACGAGTGACTTCATTTGAGGTACTAAAGACTTGTATTGACTCATGAAAAGAAAAAATATTATTTCTTGCCAGGATATAGTGTTGCCAGAAAATGAGTCACATGCAAATATTTTATAGTAAGCACACATGAGATGGATGCTGATTTTTTTCAGACCATTTCATATTTGCATTTCTCCTAGAAGAGAACATGTACCTGTTCACTCCTTTCTTATCTTGTGCAGGGGAAGAGAGTTGAAGTTTCCTGGTTTTCCTCAGAGAAAATAATAGAATGATGTTTGGGAAGAGCATTAGGTTACAGCTGTGAGGGTAAGCAAGCTGTGGTAGACTGTGATGGACTCTCACAAACAAGTGAGAATGGGTGAAAAACAGGAAAACACCAGAAAGGGAATAGAAGGAGAAATATAGAAATATCCTCAGCAATCTGAAGAGAGTTAGAACTAGAAAACAGAGATCCATCAATTTCCAGATCGATAATAATAGTTTTATTTTAAAATTTCAAATCAGATATTATGGTAATCAGTAACTTTATGATGGTGATAAGGGCTATTTTTTTGACCCTCAGTCAAAGGCACTTTTACTCAAAGTATCAGAGCTGAGCAATAAGTTTAGTCTTCTTAATGTTGCCCTCAACATTAGTAAAATCTATGAAATTATCAGGTCATGAATGAGCTTTCATGTCCTTTTTCGGTGAACCTCAATATGTGCATGTCTCAGCTTTGCAATACCTGATTTATTTCCCTTTTAAAGATAGCATTGCCCTAAGAATTTTACATATGGATCACACATGCAATAAAAAGGTTTTCTTGATATTCCTTCAAGCAGATATACAAAAAAATTTTCCTTGAGAGTAAGGGGCCCCAGATTTTACAGTATGCATCTAAAAGAAATCTAAGAGGAAGTCCTAAGAAAACATTTGGGTGGAAAGATTATGACACCAGTACCAGACAGGAAGCTGTTATGGTGCCATTTTCCCTTTTCTCATGATTTCTAATGGTCATTCATGTTCGTGAGTCAATTGACATATAACTGCAGATAACTCTAATGGGAAACTACAGATAACTCCAATGGGAATAAATTTATTTTGAATGTATATTGATAGAGAGGTTTGAATCATATTTAACTTGGGGACTAAGCAAAATGAGTAGGAGAGAAAAAGAACATTCGTGATCTGGGATATTTTTCAGATGAACTAAAATTAAATTTGCAAATAACATGATGTCCAGTAATGTGTCTATTCAAGCAAAAATTCAGTAGGAAAAATGTTCTTTGTCTTAAAGATTAAAAAATGTATTTTCCTTTCCATGCTTTTTCATGCATGATTGTCGTACTCCATTTCCTGAGGTAAAAACCCTTTTTTTCCTCTTCATTAATAGTGAGAAAAGCCAGCATGCTATGTTGGCAATTAAAACCTGAAATCACAGTACCACACATTCTCAGTTCATTTTCTCTCTTGATATTTCTTCTATTTAATTATTTTCTCAAATGCTGAAATTGAAATTCAAAGCAAAAATACATTAGTACACAATTAATTAGAAGTAAAAGAATTGCAAAATTTTTGGCCAATTCTTCTAATAATCTCTGCTGAGACGACACATGGATGTCAGACATCAGATGTACCTTACGTTTATTCCACTGATTGCTTGTCATATGTATCAAGTGTCTTCCGAGCATAAAAATTTGAAAGAGATCTGTTGAGTAATAGGAGCATTTTTTTTCTTTTTTCAATTTTCAAACTTATGATTTTATGAATAACCAAGAAGTCAGGGAATTTTTTAAGAAGAGAGACAATGATGACTGTATTTTTGGTTTGTATAACTTCAGGCAGCTCGTAAGTATCATAAGAAAAAAAAATTATCATCTCAAATTTTCCATGTGACAACCGGGTTGGAATTAGTTGCATGAAGAAAGAATGAAAAAAAATTATCAATAGTAGCAGAGATTGTTGACCTACTTGTGACAGAGGGAAGACTTTACGGTAAAGCTTAGTGTTTATTTTATGACCTTATGTACTCTATCCACTAAATTCAATAGCCTTTCTTAAAAAGGATTTTGGAAATATGCCCCATATTATATAACCATAGGAAATGGTAATGTATTTTTTAGTTATGGTTTATCATTAACTAACTATGAGAAGTAGAATTGATTTGGATTAAAAACCACTCTTTTGAAAATATGAAATCACAAAAATAGCATTTAGAGAATAGAGATTACTAAGGGAGACAACCAATTTTTTTCCTATCTTTTATGAGGTGAAATCCTTCGAATATTGGAAGGGAGAATATGAACTAGAAATTGAATATGAAATGATAGTTAAATTTTAGCATTTTCTACAGTGTTGACAAGACATAATATAGATTCCAAAATTATCTACAAATGTCTCTAAAGCCTGTGTCAGAGACTGAAATAGTTCATGCCTCAAACATTGATATAAATTTTTGCTCATCATAACCAAAAATGCATAAAGAAGCTACAACCAATGAAGCCTCCCTGAAGATACCTGGCTGGGACTTTGGACTGAAAGTCAAACTGCTGAGGTTAGATAAAGGGAAAACTGATTCTTTCATCAACCTCAGGCCCAGGGAGAAACAAACAAGTAAAGGAAGAAAGGAATTTGATTCAAACCCAGTAGCCATGCTGAAAATAATCTCTGGCTTGCTTTGGAATGGGGGAGGCCATAGCCCACAGACCGATTTTCTGGAAGCAGGTTTGCACAGATTTCCCCCACCTGAGGTGGGGAGAAGAAGTTTCAGTGTGCTGTAACCTCTATTCAGGATTCAGGAGCCGTGAACCCATCCTCCCTTGCACTGATGCCTTTTCCTAGTCTTAGGAAAAACGAAGCTAGACACGGTTAGAAGGACGGGGATCATTAGCTCAGTATTTTAATTAGGATCCTGTCGGACGCATCACTTCAACCAGGTGACAGCGTCACAATGCACACACCCCATCAGTCACGCACACAAGTTGTAGACTTTACACATTAGCATATATAACAAGGGAGCCCAATAATGGGGCTGGGGTGGGCTAACCTCTAGTTTACACCATCTGTCCTCCTAAGGGACCTTGGCTTCTTAAGATAGCAGAATGTTTGGTGTTCCTGGCTCTGCAATTCTGAGGTATTTAGTCTCATGGCCTGCAGAACATTTACAGAACAGTAAGCACTAAACTAAGTAAAGGATTAAAAGTATGCATGCTAATACTTCTGGATAAAATGAATGCGTAAAAGGTATATAAAGAAAAGGTAAAAAATCATTTCGGCATCAACACAAGCTGGCTATGGAATCCCTAGCCTGGGAAGGCCACATCCACAGGACATTCACGTGAGAGGCAGCTGAGGGGGTGCCTTAATCCATCAAAGGCCCCCCAAAATCCCCCCCAGAGTCATTTCTGGAGCCTGCACTTCAGGGCTGCATGTGATGCAAAAAAACTCAGAGTCTGTTGTAAGAGACTGCCCCCTCCTCCTCCAGGGGGACATGCCTGGACATGGCTACCCAGCTCGAGGGTGTTTAAACCCTCAAGAGTATATAAATTCCTAGCTTTTTGGGAGGATCTTCACCACCAGGAAGATCAGCTGGAGAGGATCAATGGAGCTTCGTTGCGATCATGGAGTGGTGATATTTTCCTTACTCTATCCCTGTTACTCTCTTTCTGTCCCCCCCCACCTATTTCCTATCTCTTTCTTCCTCTCTCTCTCTCTCTCTCTCTCACTCTGCTGTATTACTGTCAAATAAAACCCTTACTATTGTCACTGGCATATGGTCTCGTTCACACCTTAATGTGGGTAGGGGTATTTCTAAGAACCTTAGTAACTGGATCCTAACATTTTACCAACTGGATCATAACAGCTTGTAAATTGGAAATAAACATTTTGGTAGGGCCTGTTGTGACAGTATAAGATGCAACAGTTTTAAACTGAAGAAGGGTTGATTTAGATTAGATAGGAAGAAATATTTTACAATGTGGATGGTAAAACACTGTTACAGTGGTGGTAGATGCCCCATCTGGAAATATTCAAGGCTGAGTTGGATGGGCTCTAAGCAGTCTGATCCAGTGAAGGTCTGCCTGCTTATTGCAGAGGGGTTTGGACTAAATGACCTTGAAAAGTCCTCTTTCAGTTGGAACTATTCTATGATTTAGGAGTCTATAAAGCAAAGGTTAGTGAGGCGTCCCTCTACAGAACCAGCGTCTTCCTTGCTCTTATTGGGTCTGAAGATACTGGGGAGATACAGAATTCCATAGCTGGGACATGTCTTATATGAGTTGCGGCATACCTCAGGGCTTGTTGCAATGATATGGAATTCCACGTCGATTCCCTCTTCAAGCTGCCATGTAGATTAGGCCTCCACAGCATGGCATAATTAACCTCTGGTCATGAGCTGCGAAGTAGATACTTGACACTTCTGGTCCTATTGGGACAAGGAAAAGAAAGAAAAAAGCAGAAATCATCCATTCTTTTTAAGCTTACCATTCATTACTCAGTTGGTGACTCTTCCTGTACACTTGTGCTCTCCCTTGCTTGGCATGTGGGGCATGCGTGGTAGGATAAAGACTGCCTTTACTCTGCTGAAACCTTACTCTGGTCAAGTCCAACTCTGTGTTTAAGAGTTTGACTTGGTGTTTCTGCATGGAATGCTACACATTCCCTGAATAAATCAAGAGTCTGGCCCATACAAACTGTGAGAAAGCAAAAAATCCTTGTAGAAAAAGCCCTTGAAAGTAAGTAAATATAAATGTCTGCCCTCTCAAATTTCTCATTTCTCTATTGCCATTGTTAACTAAAATATTTAATGTACTGTAACAACATAAGCAGTATTGCAATTTTATTGTGATGACAACAAAAGTATTTCTAAAAAAATGCTTGTAACAACTGCAAAAACTCTCCATATTGTTTCAAAGTGAAGTTTTTCCATGTAATTTTAAACTTCAGATGTAAACTTCAGGCCCTTATCCCTACTTTTCACTGACTTTCCTTCACAGTTACTTTAGAATTATATCACTTCTTAAAAAAATAAACTATTTGTAGGGATAAACACCCAGACAATGCTTGCATTCAGCAATTTCTTTTTGGTTTTCTTTCCAGTTTTATTATGTATGGTTTGTTTTGTTTTATTTTAAATTATTTTCTTAAGTAGAGCAAAAAATGGATTATTTTCATATATCCTTAGAACTCCACTTTGTCAGGAAGTAATTGGTCCTTTCAAAAATGTTTTGGTATTTCTAGTCTGTCCTATGACTTTTTTCATTAGTTCCAACCCCCTTATCTTCCTCCTAGGCAAAAA
The DNA here is from genome assembly GCA_025920805.1 of Petroica traversi. Lineage (NCBI taxonomy): Eukaryota > Metazoa > Chordata > Aves > Passeriformes > Petroicidae > Petroica > Petroica traversi. Next base: position 1,455,975 of record JAHLSL010013569.1, on the reverse strand, counting down.
GAGAGGGGTCTGCCCAAGACCTTCCAACCAATTCTACCAATGACTTAATCATAACCTCACAGAGTAATGGAGGTTTGGAAAAGTGACAGGACTCCTGTAAGTGAAGTCAACAATGATGAAGTGTGGAGCTTGATATAGGAAGTCTATAAAAGCTCTTGAGTCATCTAATATGATTTCTGCCCCGCCTCATGTCTTCCTAGAACAGCCAGGTGATTAGGGCACTAACCCCTGGTGTTGAAACCCAAAATTCAATGAATACTTAATACAATTTATACAAAATAGAGCTGCTCTAATAGTTGAGATTGAAAATGTTCCATCAAGAGTAATGGATAGCCTTGAGGGCTTACTGGGAAAAGGCTGAAGCTGAAATCTTAGTTATAACTCCAAGAGAACAGAGCCTGAAACATAGGTCTTTGCCCTGAAGGAGATGGGAGTCTATAAAGCAAAGGTTAGTGAGGCATCCCTCTACAGAGGCCCCTTTTATTCCAAAAGTCTCTGATTTTTCTGATATGTATAATATAGTCTTCCTAGAACAAGAAGTTTATGCTTACTCCAACACATGTGTTCTCTCCTACACGTTTGAGTGTGAACAAATTGCCATTTTTCCAATGAAAGTTTACAAATGGAAAATTTGAACACAATAAATTGGAAGACCACTCAGAATGAGAAAATGTCATCATAAGGCAGCTGCAGAGAAGATACAGTCTTCTATCCTCTGTGTTTTCTACATTTTCAATACTTGTATAATGATGCAGCTGACTTCCTGCTAAAAACAAGGTAAATTGATGTTGTCTCTCTCAATATATATTTGTTGATGTGTTCCTTTTTTTAAGTAACCTTGTACATTCTCTAAGTTTTTTTTTCCCTGACTGTGGTAATTTTCATCCCCCCCTCTGAAGTGATCAATTTTCACTGCTCCATTTTATTTCCTGCATTTTCTCTGATGCTATGCCCCTCATTAATTGCATACCTCCTTGCTTTCCTTCTCCATCATGTTACTGCCTTTCAGACACTAGCACCTTCTCTTTACAAGGAGTCCCATTTTTAGTATGTAATTAGTGAGATTTCTGATGTTTGTCTTTTTACTCCTGGTTATAAAGGACCCCAGAAAGGAAAACAAACCAACAAAAAGTTGTTCCGGTAAAGGCAGGGACACTCAAAACTTTGTTCAACAATGGTCTAATGTGTAGGGAACATTTTTTCTGACTTCCTACAATGGGATTCCTGCAATCTTGAAATCTGCCCTTCATTGGGTTCCTCGTTTTGTAAAGTTCTTTGCAGAAAGATTTCAAATCATGCTGATAGCCTGAAAGCTTTCTGGAAGCATCATGTCTATTTAACTCATGTACTTTTGATATTTCCCACATGGTAGTGGTGAAGGGCATACTGGAAAACACCCTCAGTCCATCTTTGTATATTTTAACAGGTCAAATTTCATTATTAATGCTGAGAATTCTGTCACTTTTGCTTAGAAATTCTATGTGGATCACATTTGTGCCATGATTGACAGAAGATTCTTGCCGGGAACCAGCTGTTTGCTTACTGTGCATTGTAGAAAAAGCATCTGAGATGGGTCTTGGCTATCACATTTTCATGTGATGTGCACTCGCATATACATGTGCACATTACACAAAGAACAGAAGAGCTCACAGCAGCCCCAAAACAGCATCTGTTCTTTATAGTGAGATAAAGAAACTGCAGAAGGTTTGTTGAAACTTGCTGATGCCTGTTGTCACTTAGCAGGAAGTGTTTAGGAGTTTGTGAAGAACAAAATTACAATTTGTCAAATGTTGCAAACCTTCAAGTGATCGCATATTATTTGATTACACTGTTGCTATAAATAGGATTTCACTTTGGTTGTTAACAAAATGACCAACTTTCTGTTCCATAAAATATTAGAATTTTAGTCTTTTCTCCCCTTTACATTTTTCCTTTTGTGTTTTTTCAGAATATAAAGGATGAAATCTGCACTGATAGTGTCCTACACTATACTTTTGCCAGAACACATTTACATGTAAAATCCAGACATTGAGCCTTCTGCAGGATGACATGACAAACCTTGCCATATGATGAGAAGATTTTCACATATGTTGTTAGAGTCTTCTATACTAGCTAGTAGTACCTCACCTTCTATTCTTCCGGAAGTGATTAAAAATATAAGAATCTTGTGTCTCAGGTCATTTGGTTCAACAGGGATAATTTAAATTTTTGGAATTTTTTTCCATTTGGGCCAACATAATCATCCATGAAAATTTCAATGTGTCATCTTCACTTGTGACCCCATGGAATAAGACAAATATTTCTGTTATGGCTACAGCTGCAAATGAGGAATGCCTGTGAGAGCCGGCAGGGTTTTCAACTTTAGGAAAAGTCTAATGTGTCTCCAAGTACATTTCCAAAGGAAGCTCTGAAAATGAAGAATGAATGGGTCATTACATATCTTGGGTAAAGTTGTCTTCTACATATGCATAAAATAGGTTAATTCAGCTACAAGGATTAAACGTTTTTAAGAGTACAAAATGGAGACAACAGTTTTTCCAGAACTAAACACTTACATACAGGCTACAGACACAATCAAGGGTTGTGAGCTGGGTTTATATGCATGATGGAAAAACAGTGTTGCACTGGACACCTGAGAAAGGGATTATATATCAGGATTACCCTTATCCACCTCCCTGCCATTAGCTGAGCTGTCAGAAGGGTCAAGATATAGCTAAAGGTGGAGGACTGGCCACAAGCATCTCCTTATGAATGATTGCAGAGATCTGTCAAGCAACCTTCTATTTTCTCGCACGTCACTGAATAATGGATTATTTAAGGTGAATTTTCAAGTGCTGGTGATTAAGTTAGACCACTTGAGATGCAGATTAGGTGCAGACTCTTTTTCTAACTGTTGCCTCAGATACTACAAATGGGATATTCACTAGTAAAGGCTTTTAACCTCAGGGCTGAGTGATAAGGCTGCTCACCAAGGCATGTGATCTGGAGTATGCCTCTTGCCAAGGCAGTGTGTGTGGGAGGGCTTCAGTCTTCTAAGTGCTTTTTCTAAAGCTGTCCTTGGTTTGTCGCAGCCATTCACCATGGCCCATAACAGCCAACAGTATTTGGGCTTTTTTATCACTGAAACTAATGGGTTGGATGGAGGCAAAAACTGTCACTGCATTACTGACTAGATGAGTCTACCTTCAATTGAGCTTTTGTCAGAAATGGAACAAAGGTAATCAAAAGTTTTTCTTTCCTGGAGAATGAAAAACAGGCTTTCAGGACAAGACAAATAATTATAAAACCATCTTTAACCTTTTTGACTACTCAGAGTTTTCAGGAGGTTCTTTTTACAAAGTCACTTTGGATCAAGCTTGTAAAATTATTTCATCAGCATCTTACTCCGACTTAGAAAATAGAAAGGGAATTACTCAATGCCACTTTTGTTTCTTATTCACTCTAGAAATGGCTGAAATAACTTTCCACAGTAACTCAGGAAAGGTTTTGTGAGGTCTTTGTGAAGAACTACCTGCTTTCTACAGAAAGGCAATGACAGAGCACTGGAGGGATAACACTGATGTGTGCAAGACTTTCCCTTCTCCTTTCCTCTATGCAATCTAGATAGGCTCAGAGAAGAGCCAATAGAGTCTGTTGGGATTAAAGGGGAAATGGCATACTTACATGAAGTTAAAGATATAAAAAGAACTGACAAAATAAAAATTACATTATTTATATATTGTTTATTTAGATTTGTTTAAAATCTAAGTATTTAAGTTTTCAATTTCCTCAACATCAAAAAATTTCCAAAAAACGTAATAAATGAGAACACTAAGTAATGGGGAAAATGGGAAACTATACATCTGCCTTGTTACAGACAAATATTTGTCGGGCGAGCTTGGGCTTTAGTACTTCCTAATGTCAACATGGGCTGTCAAACAGAAGTATATTTTCCTTTCTAATGAAGGATTTTCCTGTAACTGTTAAAGAAAATCTTTTTAAAACTGCTCTTTCAAGCTTGTTGATTATATTAAATTCTGGAATATGCTTTCCGAATACCAAAGGCTATTTATGAAAATAAACATTTTACTTACATATACTGGATTGTATGTTTGTACAGGGTTTCTACAGGGCATTAAGTTTGAAACATTTTCTGCGACATACTTTTTGGTGTCAGCACTTACCATCTTCCAAGAAGCTGTTGAAGATCATATCCAAAGTAAAAGCAGAAATATGGCTGAACATCTCAAGTGCCCACGTAAAAAAAACCTTTGCCTCCAGGCAATGATATATGTGGTTGAGTTTGAAAGTGTGATAAACAGAAAAGGAAGGAAAGTGAGTGCCCAAACCTGAGTCATGTCAACATAAACCATTTTTGACTAAAGCCTGACTGGACAACACTCCCTCAAGCCAATGTAAACCAATTTAAAGTTTCTGTAAACTTATCTTTTGTCAATGAGCTAAACCAAAATGAGACATAAAGGAATTGGAGCAGAAAGAGAGCCAAGTCTGCATGATAGTAGGGATATTTTCAATTTAGAATTGAGCATATATTGCTTGAACTGTTCCTGAAATTCAGACTGCCAAACAGTACAGTTGAGATTGTGCCAAGGGAACTAGACTTATAGTTATATGGAATTTCAGGAAATTCACAAATTTTAATCTAATATGTGTATTTTTTTTTCTTCACAACACTGCAAATTGACTTACTGCAAGACAAGTAACACAATTGTAAGAATAGTGCAAATGATATCCCTTTGAAAAATTGGCAAATAACTCCTTTTTATTTCATTATTATCTGCCTGCTTAATGACTGAAGTACAAGTGGCTGTTGATAACCATTTTAGGTATAAGCTAGATACATTACTTGCATTTTGAGGTTGCTAGCAGTTTTATTTAACTCTTACTAACTGCATGTTGTTATATGCATTACCTGCTAGTTTTACACCTGCATTAGGACATGTTTTTAAAAATTTAATGCACTTTAATATGTTCAATAAAGTTCTCATTGTTGTCAAGAATTACTGTACAGGTTTTGTAGGAAGTAGACTATCTCACAACATGAATTTTTAAAGTTATGAGTTAGCTCAAATTGGAAGACTTCCATAGAAATACAGAATTCTCAGACTGCAAATAATTTTTATTCATACTGTATTGTTTATAAAATTCAAGTTTTGTCAGTTAATAATTTTTTAAATAAATCTTCTAATTTAAAAACTGTGAAGATGATATTACAATGTGTTATGTGTTTATTTGTTATGAATAGTGCTATTTTGTCTTGAAGTTAAAAACTTCAGCTAATTAATATTAGAAAAATATATCTGGATGATTCAGAAACTTCTTCCATGGCATAATGGTCAATATTAAACTCTCATTTAAAAAAAGGAAATTAAGTACACCATAAAAATGGGACTAATGTCGCTTTGCCTATAATAGTTTAGAACTGTGCTAATATTTTGCAGTCTTGTCTGGTGCATCTAAAATACTTTTCTATGGTAGTTCAGGACATGGCTTATTGGTCCCCTGGCAGTTTGAAGGGTAAAAAAAATAATTTAAGATTTAAAAAAATAAATGTTCAGACTCAGACTACGTCCAAGTGTGTAACTCCCATTAACCTCAGTTCTTTTGTGGTCTAATGGCAGGGCAGTGAATAACCTCTTACTGTCATGAGGAATTGTCGTAGTGTTAGATGCTCGTTCGGTCAAAGGCCTTCCATCATTTCCTATAGAATTATGCTTGGTGTATTAAACACACTCCACTGCAGGTACTCTCTACCTCCTCAGGAGTCATTACTATCATATGACTGATCTACTGATAATGGGTATATATCTTTTGTGTGTGTAAGGGGTCTGAAAGAAATAGGTCTATGGAAATGACACCACATCTGCAGAGAGTGGCAGGCACACCATGGGAGTACCGAACACTCCTCAAGATCCTAGGAGGTTGGTGTTATGCATGAATAATATTGACAGTCTTCATATGAGAAAATCTGTTATAATGACCTGAATTAATCAAAGAAAAATCAAAGACACCTAATCTGAGCTGTACAGAGAATGGTAGGCACAATTCAAGCTCTTTTTTTCATATTCGCTAAAGATTGGTTAATTTTGGCACAACATTACAGATCCTTGTTTGATTCTTATCAGCTCTGTTCAAAGGCTTTCTCTAGGCATATACAAGAATTGTGAACCGCACAGGTGAGCTAAGGACAGAAGAACAAACCTTAAGGCTGAGTTTCCTGGCTGCTCTTAAAGCTCTAGTGTTGTTTTAACATCCTTTCCTATTTCATGAGCATGCAGCCACAAACAGACATATAAACATACCTGTCTTTGGTAAATTCAAATCCTAACACATATGTGAATCCTTGCCAAGATGTTACGAGCTGGTCAGCATATATTGCTTGTACTTGGAAATGGTGCATTAGGGAACACTTGACTGTTTCACTGTTTAATAAATAGATGGGATTTTGCATTTCTGCAATTATGTGCAGAAGGCAAGAAAGTAATATATTGATAAAATTAAGCATAGGTCAAGTTTCAGAATCTTCTAGATGAAATCAATCGATCCTTCAACCATGTTCATTCCTGTAATTATTTTTTTCTGATCTTTTGTGTAATTTTGGTTTGATAAGACCAGCAGAGATGAAAAATATTCTAGTGCTGTGGGTGCTAGCCTGAGACCTCAGAGACCGCAGTTCAGTTTTCTTTTCTGCCATAAACTTTGTAAGTGACCTTGGACAAGTTTCTTAGTCTGATTAACATCCAAAAAAGCACTTAGGAATCTAAAGTGTAGCTCAAGCTTAATTTAGACATCTTTGTTCAGGGAAGGACTCTGTGAGAACTGAGCCAGCATAGGTGCCTGAGAGGACGTGTACATTGGTTTTGTCTAAAAAGAAAAGACTGAAAAGGTAATTTAATTGTATTCAAAAGCACGCTGTCCTCAGATGACTTGAGACTAGAAGTAGGCTTATTTGGAGTCTACTCAGAATTTGCATTTTCAGTTATAGCTCAAAAAATCCTGGTGTACTAGTTGTCCTCTGAGAGCCTGCTCTGCACAAACAATTTTGAGTTCAGCATAAAGTATGGTAGTTTTGGCAACATGCATATGTATATTTTACAATCTTGAAAGAATGGCCTGTCTTCTACACTTGTACATCATTCCAGTGGATATAACGCTTTAAGAAGTGAAAGGAAATGGTCCATGCATAATTTTGGCTACTTGTAATCGTGCCTTGTGATTTTCCTTTCCTCTGTTCTTCCCTTTGTTTTTTAACAGAGACTATTTTGAATGTTTCAGTTTATGCATAGCAAAGTTTCTTAGGATCACAATAACAAGGCTTGTGTTTCCTCCCTCCTTGATTATGTCACAGAATCACTTTCTTTCCTGCCTTGTATGCTTCTTTCAGTATGTGGCATTGAAAATTTTCTACCTCTTACTGTGATCTGCTCTAGGAAAACAGTAGATATCTACTGTCTTTATTGGGAAAGCTGTGTTGTGGTGCAGTCAAGGTTCTCAAAAGGACAAATTGCACTTATTGGATGAGACACACAATCCCAAAGACTGTGATTAGAAGATAGAGTTCTTGGTTCTGCTTTCTGTTTCCAAAAAAAAAAATAAATTATCCATTTTACCCAATGGTTGCAGTTCAGCATGGAGAAATGATCCCTTAGTAGGGAAAATTTAAATACAGTTCTTTTTAGGGCAGTCAAAATTCTTGTTAATGTTTCTTGTTGTACTTCTCTACTCCTCTCTGACATGAACTTTGTGAAAAGAGTTCATATTTAGACTATATGTATTGCTCATTAGTGTAACAGAGCCTTGATTTCTTTCCTCTCAAGACCAAAGACTTTGCTATGGTTAGCCAAATCGTGTTTTACCTGCTCCTTTTCCTGGAGGGTAATTTTACACAATGTCCTTTTCATCTTTTCCTTTACTATTATTTTGGTACTTAAAAATATTTTTAAAATCTGTGACATGAGTTTCAATTCTTCAGCTTTAGGGGGGCTTAAAGTCTAGATTTTCCTCTTTCCAGGTAGATAGGCTCTAAATACTTGCCTACAATTGTCTCATTGTGTTCTCTTCTACCTTTTAAAAAATTCCTTGTTTCAGGTGTCCTAGTCATGCCAGAGATTTGCAGCTCTAAGCCTGCAGAGATACCGAATTCACAGGGATCTTTAGATAGAGCAGGCAAGATTTGAGGAAACATCCAAATTCAGTGTTTTGTGCCTGTGAATTTTGTTTTAAAAGATGGTTCTGTTTCTCCTGTCAAAAACCTGATTCTGGGAGCTATATATTAAGGCTGGATACTGAATTAAGATTATATTGTTCTCTCTCAGGGATTTTGTATAGTAAAATGAGAATGGGATAACTTGGACTAACAGTAATGGTATGACTGCCTTTTGAGAAAGGACAGTGTAATTTAAACATCATATGCTCCTTGGATGCCAGAGTAGCGGGGACCATGTGAAAAGGAAGCATTGTCCATTGAAACTGAAAGTTCTGTTATACCATTAAACAGAAGATCATTCTATCTCCTTCAAAGCATTTCTTGGTCTAACATGGGAAATAAGGAAATCAATCTAATTTCAGTGTACAGCAAAGAGTCTGCTTGCTGCATGAGCCTTAAAAGTGATCTCAAAATAACAAACTTTTCTGAGCAGATATTTCAAAAGCTCTTTTTTCTGACCACTATGTTTTCTTAATTCCTAGGTCTCCCTGATAATACTGATTTTCTATCATGTGATGCGTTCCTTTAGTTATGTTTTTGTTGTAGTTATTGTTATTTATATTCAGAGAATTGCATGAGCACAGAACTGAGGGTCAGGTACCATAGTAGTATGGGACCAAGGATGAATTTCGACATCTGTGTGCTTATAAAGCATTCTGACTGCAGTTTTCAGGTGGCCTTGAACTCCAGTTTGCTGAGATGTATATATATAATAATAAGCTTATGGGGCATATTTGTCTATCTTTGCTTAGCCACTGTGATTGCTTCAGACTGTTAATACCATTTTGTATGGGTCCCTTGTCAAGTAGGATTTTGAGTGGTCTCTTCCAGAATTAGAGAGAACAAACGAAGTAATCTTTTTTTCCTTCCCTTCCCACCCCCCCCCCATGAGTAATAAAGAGAGCTTTTCATATAAAAATTATAGATCCAAAACATATCACATACTTTAAAAACATGCTTGCTCATAATTGCATGTTTATACATGCAGATAGACTTTGAAAGTAGACGGGACAAAAGACCAGAAAGCAATCTTTGGGGAGCAGTGCTCTACTGGTAGGAATGGCTCATCTAATAGACAAAATTTTACATTTGTAATGTACCTGAATCACAATTCCAACCCACATATCTTAAGAAACAGTATTTCTGAACAAATTGGCAAATGTATGCTCAAACTGAAGTACATTTCATTATGAATATCACTGAATTAAGGTGATTTCAAGATTAATTCACATGAGAACAGAAAATAATTTCCTTATGAATTGTTGCATTCTAGCCAAAACTTTATGGTCTTGCATTAACATAACAGAAGTTATGGAATGAAGATCAGTAAATGTAGAACATTCTTTCTCTTTCTTTTCTAGGAGCTTATTTTCATATGAAATTGTGTATACAGTATTTTTTTCTATTCTTGGGCCATCATTTGTTTTGATTTGAAGATAAGTACCCTCAAATCATGGTATAAATATTATAAACCTCATTTATTATAATTTTTGATCCATAATTTATCTAAAATATTACAGAAAGCATAAAATTTGTGGTTTAGCAGAATTTTGACCATAATACTCTATGAATTGTCACTGTTACAACTAGAAAGGATTGAGCACAATGTCTAGAACTTCTCACCTGTATGTAAACAGCTGCAGAATATATATCAGACTCAGCGTATATGGTTTCTGTGTCTTTATACTCAATGGAGGGAGAAATGCATTTGCAGGATGGTTGGATCATCTGACCAATTTAAGCAATACCCCTACAACTAATGAGCTGCAGTCTATAAATATCTCTTTCTTTCAATGGAGGCGGTAAAAGTCATTCAGGCAACTGGCCAGAAGCAATATGTAAAATCAGGTAAGATGGGACACCTTTTCCCCAGTGTTGGTGCTTTTGTGGGAGACTTGCAGTCATGAACTTATGAAATGGAGAGATTTTATATGCCAAGTGTACTCTGAAGCAGGTAGAAAGCCTAAGTGATGAGAGCGCATGCCATAATGACACCACTTTAAGGCTGTGCCTTAAAGATGCAGTTTCTTTCATAGCTTCTTTGGTGGTGATCTCAACTTACATTACAGATGAGATTAACCCTCACCTTGGAACAGAGATCTGGAATAGATCTTCATCTGGTGCAAACCATGTTGAGGCTCAATTCGAAAGCATTGGAGTGATGGTACTTACCTTGGCTGAGGGTATGTTCCATCTGTTGTTGTTTAACTGTAGACAGAATGACATCTCTTTGTTTGACAGCTACCAGAGAGATAATCATAGCAGGCATATCTCTCTCTGAAGATGGAACTGTGCCCAGGTTATCAGTATTCAGATATATCATCAGATTAACTTTGCGCTTGGAAGCTTGGAGTTGTACTCTGTAGGTTTTCTTTTACCCAGTACTATACAAGTTGGATTTTTTTACTCTTCCAAAACTTTAAAATAGATTAATTTGTTTTGAGACAAATTTCATCCTTGAACTTTCTGATTCCTGCTTTCAATAATTCACATTTAAAACAAAGTGATCTCAGCTGTGTTGAGATATGTTTTCTTTTTTTAGCAGCAATTGCAATTATTTCTGTTGTGCGGTCACAATGGTTCAGTCCTGTGCTCCAAATTATTGATTCAATTGGGCCACAGTTCCTCTATGAGTTTTCAAAATAGTTTTTCAGTTTCATATGCAGATATTCTACTGCCAGCAAAGCCTTTTCAAGGCTCCTGGCGTTTATTTTAAGTGATTCCAGAGCAGGGCAGAATAGCAAACTATTGCTCTATCTCTGTAGCTGCCCCATTTAAGGCTGTTATCTGCTAAAGTAAACCTCCTGCAAGAGCAAACGGTTACTAGCTATAGCCAGAATGCATTTTTACTTTGTTTCTTGAGATGCAGAGTTTTGAGAATTTGAACAGAAGATGTGGTAGAGGTACTTTCCTGTCCCTCTGATACAGATCTGTATCTATAACTTCTTTTCTATAGATTTAGGTATAGATATGTGCACACATACACACATACATACACACACATGTGCGCGCAAACACACACACAACCAAAAAATCAAGAGTTGCTTCAAGGGTCTTACATTCCCCGTCTCTCAGGCAAAGCTTGCCAGTCTTCCTCCTCTTTTGTAATTTATCTTTGGATAACTGGCCTGAACAGCCAAAGGATGTCTAAATTGAATAAGCGCATATGTTTCAAGACATCTTCATGGCCCTGAAGTGCCCTCCTTTAGCCTGAATCCATCCCAATCAAATGATGCAGTTCTGATGGCAAGAGTATCATCTGGGAAAGTAAAAAGATGATATTTTATTCTATTCAAACAACACGCATATATTTTAAGTTGATATGGCATTTTAGAGCCAAATTAAAAAACTCTCTTGCAATAAAATGGTAAGATACAGAATTGAGAGGGTAGGAATAATACACAAGTAATTATTTTTCCTTTGTTAGGGCAGGAATCTAATTCCATTTTATGCAGAATTACAGTAAAAAAAAAAAATAAGGACCTAAACCAGAAAAACTAAAGAGATATTAAGAATGTTGTATATTCCCAATTTTTTTCCATTAAAATGAGGATAATTTTTCGTGATATCTAAACTGGCATTCTTGATATGAATAATTTCAAACGCTGGCATTTGACACCTTCTGTACCTGTGGTTCAGCCTGGTGAAAGGACTAGTTAATGCAGGCTCCCAGATTTCAGCTCCTGGATTTCTACCTAGAATCTTCCCATTTGGAAGTAAATCTGTCTCAGCATAAGGGTAGATCTGCACTTTGAGCTTGGAAAATTGATAGAAATTAAGTCTTGCCCCTCCTGTGACTTCAACAGAAATTTAATGGAGAAGATAGGAACTCACTGTTTTCCGTTGAAAATACATGGAGATTTGGGATTCTGAGAATATAACACTAATTCATTTGAGATTTTTGAAAATGCTTTTTTTTAATCCCCCTTTGTGTTGTCATTTTAGTACAATTGCTGGCAGCTAAAGGAAGCATATTTCTTCATATTTTAGATTGTCAGTGCTTAGGGTTTTTTGATTGATTGTAAAAACTGTGGAGATTTTTAGGGAAATGGATCTAATCACTGCCTGAAACTCACTTTTCAACTTCAGAGAAAAATATTCTTGATGAATTTCTAATTAAACATAAAAAATCAGTTTTCAAAGAACTTTGAAAAAAAAGACATGAGCAGTTTTGCCTGAGAAAGCGAAAATATAAAATGGGAAAGTAATTTAAGGCTTGAAAGGCAAGGGGATGGATAACATTCCTGTGGAAAATAAGCAGCTGTTGCCATTTTTTTCATTCTTTGCTCCTGACAGACGTGGAGATGAAGCACTCTTGGGGGAAAAAAGTACCAAATTGGTGTCTGAAAGTACAGAATAAACCTACAATACCGTTCAGAGGTACACAAACCTTTGATAGGCTCATATGTGTACCTTTTCATGGGACTGTACTGCTGGTGTCAGGTCTCTCTAGTTATGCTTTCTTCTGCAAAAAAATTTTACTTGAAAAGTGGCATCATGATATGCAAGGGAGCCTAGTAAAAATACCCAAAACTCAATTCCATTACAGTTCTCCTCCAGGCTCTGTCCCCCTACTTCCAGGACAACAGGAGGGATAATAGAAAATTTTTCAAGTTTGGATTGTTATAGCCAGGAAGCTGGGATTTTGCCAGGGCCCCTTAAAGATAGCCTATGCACCAGGTACCCATCCATGACACATTGATAACTGTGCTTCCTTTCCTCACAAAACTTTCTGTCAGGTGTAATCATTGACAATAATCAGTTAAAATCTCAACCCCAGCATTCAGTAAATTGATTCTCATGGTCAAATAGATATTCAGGGGTGTCTTTTGTTGTTTTTTTTTCCTTTGTCTGCCTCTATTTTGAATTTACTCTTTCGCTTCAGTGCCTAAAATCATAGTCGAACTTTTTTTAACCTGATGAAAAAGTCATGCTCTTTTAGTAAGTAAGAAGCAAACCAACCAAAAGGCTTATCTATTTATTTATAGCTTTTCCATTTACAAGACTCTTTTTTGCAATACGGCCAACTGCTATCCTGATATGATTGTAGGAAATATACATAATTCTGTTAAATGAGACTGATTAATCTTGACTTGTTTTTCACCAAATTTTCTATAGTTAGATGATGTATTTTGGAAGCTAAGCATCTTAGAGAAGAGCTGCTACATAATACATTTTATATCATTTGGCTGTTGACTTAAATATTAAGATTGAATTTTCTCGGTTTTTTCATATCTTGCAGCAAACATTAGAATTCATGTAGCAGAAGTGGAAGAAAATTCAAGAGGATCAGTGAGAAGAAGTACTTTTTCTTACTCATCTCCCTCCTCTTATTTTGATCAAGGAAAAATGTGATCTGTACTTATGCCACCACTCTTTTCACACTGCAAAGATGATGGGAAGCCTCCAAGGCTGTGTTTGAATTGTGAGCTAGGGATGGCTGTGACACTGCTCATAAACCTTCTACACTTTCCTTCATGTGTAGAGCCTCAGATTGCAAATGCAGTGTGCTGTGGCTGATAAACACTTTTCCAAACCTTGACCGGCAGCCAGGCAGGACTGGGAGTTGCACACTCCTAGATATGTTTGTCCAGTTGTACATACCCTATTCACAACTCATACACTTAAAACAGCATTTTGATATTGACATTATATCATCAATGGTCGATTGAGTCGGTACAGAGGAGTTTTGTAAAAGTTCTCGATAAGAATTAAAGGGAATGTTATGTGATCTTTTTTTTGCCCTTCAGTCAAGAAAAAAATGCAGTAGTCTCCTGCAAATATATGATAAATTATTAAAACGGAGTAGCTAAGCATCCTTTGCAGTCTTTTGATATACTCTGTAGGTCTTTATCTAATAGTGACGTACATTCATCTTGCTGATATAAGCTAAGACTTTTCTCTCTTTTCTGCCCTTTAGACTGTCCTAAATAGAGCTAGGTTTTTATTTGTACAACATCTGAATTAGCTCAGCTTTTTGTTTTTACTTGGATCAAGGATACTAATTATTTTAAACATCATATTTCCTGTCTGGATTTTATTAAAGTATATTCTCAGGCTTCAAGCGTCATTTTTGTTGGTTTTTTTTGTTGTTGCTGTTGTTGTTTTTTCTCCACAGTTTATTTTCCTTTGTTTTCCCATAAGAAAGTTATAGAGTGTAGTTTAGCTAATGTCATATAGCTATCAAATATAGTTATGGATACAGCTCCCATATTTTCTTATTAAAAGTATAAAGCATATATGGAAGAATACCTTTACAAGTAACGGCATTTGATTTTGTTGAGAAGTCATAATTTCCCTTTGCACCATATATACCATATATAATCAACACCTTAGTCTTTGCAAAAATAGGTAGAAAACAACTTATAATTAGTACATGTTTTTTAAAATTAATTTTCAGTACATATTGGGCACCCATAAAATGTAGAATAGTAGTTCTGCTCTGTCACTGAATCAAAGGAACCCAGTAACATTTCTTCATTTTCTTTTCAGGTCTAAACCTGGCTTAGATTGTTGATACCCTTCTGCAAATGAGAAGTAATTATCATTTGTCACCATCCATGATGATTCTGTATCATGAGTAACATTTGATTTAAATTCAGCTGACTATTTCAATGCATCTCACTCAGGACACCGCAAAATTACTGAGTGATAGCTATGGCTGAACACTTAATGAATTGTATTGAAACAGATTAAGAATAAAACACCCCAGTTTTTGCAAATCTTTCAAGGAGCTGTGTTCTCATAACAAGTCATCACATCATCTTAATTTATCACAGCTGTCCATCCCACCTTATTTAATACAAATGACATGACAATCAATGTCACAAATTCTCTCTTTGTGGATTCTTAATCTAGTTACTTACACGCGTTGCATTATCAGCAATATCTGAAAACTATGCCTTGCTGTACTTAACAGAGTACAAGGAAAACATTGACTGTTAATTGGCTATATAAATCTTTCCTGGATTTTAATTTATTTTTTTAAAGGTAATAAACGATTTGGAAAAATAAAAAGACATGTTAATTATGGTGAGACAAGGGCTCTGAAAGACAAATATAAATGCTCATCACTTTTATGCATTTTTTTAAACTAATTTTGCAGTAGCCTCTGTCTTTTTAAGAGGTGAAATCATAGTGGATATGGACATTTTGCTCTGTGCATAATTCATAATACTCATTAGGCAAAATCCTACAAATTTATACCCAAAAAACTGAGGCTGTCTAAACCACTAGAGAAAGCATCAGTCTTTGAAAGTCAATCACTGCAAGTATCTGAAGTCGGAGTGCAAATTCTCTCCATGGCATTTTCACCAGATGTCATAGGAGCAGAATAGTGGTTTCCAGTCTCCATCCCCATCTCTTTGCAGTCTTCTGCTAATTTCAC
The DNA here is from genome assembly GCA_025920805.1 of Petroica traversi. Taxonomy (NCBI): domain Eukaryota; kingdom Metazoa; phylum Chordata; class Aves; order Passeriformes; family Petroicidae; genus Petroica; species Petroica traversi. The sequence goes on along the minus strand of JAHLSL010013569.1, from coordinate 1,440,382 downwards.
CTTCACTAAATCTAACCTGACACATTCTTTCTTCTTTATTGCTTCGCAGTTGAATATAAGTTCTTATTTTCAGGACAAGTCATATGAGAGTTTCTATTTTTTCCAGAGGAGAAAAAAAACATCTGCAGACCTGCTGAGGTGTACTGTGGCATGGGGAACTTTAAATATATTTATGCTGCTCCACATTAATCCCTTGCTGAGTGACTTGTAAAGTTCCAGTGGGTGAAGCAACTGCTTTAAAAGACAGGATGCCGTAAATAAATCTTTTAGAAACCAATTAGAATATCACCAGGAGCTGATTTTGGAGACAAAACTTGACTTTAAGCTGTACTTTATAGTATAGGAAAGGTAATGTATGTTCCGAGAGTGGGAAGATGTCTTTCATTATTGAGCAACTTTAAGTTTATGAAGTAAGGATGGTGGCTTTTATGCAGTTGTTTTTTCATCCTCTTTAGGATGCCAGCAGCAAAAATCAAGATTAGTGCAAATGTTCTGCCATTTGTTTCTTTTTTCCTCATGTCTGCTGCACCAATTGTGCCTGATACACCCAGGGCAAAGGACGTTATCTCTAAAATCTGCCTTTATAAATAGTGGATGTCATTGTACTAGTTCAGTTTTTGGATTCTAAACTTGGGAAATTATTTAGTTTTATATCCAGTTTTGGGTTTGTATTGTTGTGGCTGCTGGTTTTTAACTATTTTTTTTTAGACTCAGCTCTGATTTAGTGCATCACTGGGTATGTAAAGGTGTTGGGAAGGTATGGTGCAGGAAGTAAAAATATCAGTGGGTTTGGCAAATTACCCTTCTGAGGAAATCTATATGTTTCTGGGAACAAGAAGTCTGAAAATGATTTTGAGACTTTGTCATGAACATGTGCAATTTCACCTACTTGCACTAGTTATTATTTACCTAGTTTAGTTAATGGCCTATGCCTTTCTGCTTGGGCTGTAGATTTCAGAGGAAGCTTCCTTGTATTGATCTTTCATTTGTGAATATCTGCTGTTAAATTAAATGCTGACAATGTCACATAGAATGGGGTGAAGATTAATGTATTCTACAAGGATTAAATTTTCTCATTTTTCAGGCTGAAATACTCATGCAGTACTAAGAGCCACCTTGGCAGAGCCAACCTTGTGTTAATGGTCTAGCACAGGATGACAACTTAGTTCTAAAATCCTTTCTATTGCTTCTTTTTATTTTATTTTTTTTTCTTGTTGGAGCTTTATATGGTAGTTGGCATAGTAATATATCACAAGCTTGGGACTAAAAAGTTTTTCTCTTATTCAAGGAGCTTTAAACACTTTAAACAATTTCTGCTTTAAATGTTTGTTGATATCTACCTGAGTTTTCTTTCGCATTTCTGCTTTGCTGCTTCTTGTTACTTCCCCTTATGTCACACCCTGCCAGTGTGATGACAGGCCTCTGTGCTCAAAGCATCAATCAACACCTGATACACCCAGATCTGGGAAAATCCCTCAAACAGCAGCTGCAAGCCTTGACCTAAACCAAGGCTCTCACAACAAAACCACAGAGAGCCCATAAGGGTCACTCTTCCTTCAAGTCATTCACACATCAAACCGTTCTTTACAAGGGGAGGGAGAAGGGAATTTTTCTGCTATGTTTTTTGCATCAAGATGATCTGTCCTCAAAGCATTTCTTACTGGTAGAATATCAGCTTGCCTAATTCAATGGCATTTTTATTTGTCAAAATTAATATCTTAGTAATGATATGGGGCATTGATATTTATGTTAGAATAGGAGCCAGGAAGATACAGAATCCATTGAAATAATATTTAAAACTGTGCAGTGGCTTGTGCATATAAATACATAGAAATATGTCTCAAAAATCACGACATTTAGTCCCAGAATTACTTATTACTGACTTTAAAATTAGAGTGAACAGAAATGTCATTTTAGAAAACTAAACAGGTGAACAAAACAGACATCCCTTCACTGAACCTGGTCCAAAATGTGACAATTGTTTAAATATGACATTTTAGGGGGGGTTTTTTCATAATTGTTTAATTTTCATTTTCATTTTTCACAGAATCTGACTTTTCAGAATACCTGTGGAAAAAAACCAGTTTATTTGAACAATTAGTCCGTGTAGGATAGATGAGCATATAGGACAGACTATTCTTTCTTTTCATCTTTTAGTACAGTTTACAGGTGATCTATTCGACATGTATGGAGTAACATACACAGATTACTTATAATGTCTCCAAGAGTCTAGTCAAAGATATTGACATGACCAAAATTTAGAAGAAAGAGGGGAGAGAGAAAAAAAAGTAGGATAATAGGCAACGTAACCGTGAAGGTGTTTATCATTTTCACTGAACATCATTCTTCCTATACAGATTCTTACTGCTTTCTGTTTCACTTCCAGTAATTCTATAATTCCTTACCTCTGTTTCCCTGTCCTTTTTAAATTACCATGATTCCCTTAAGGACTAAAGTGTTTGTTGAATAGAGATGTTTCTTGCTTTGAAGAAAAACACCACAACTGTACTTTATTAAGTATTAGATTTATATTGGCATTTATATCCAAAGGGAAGGACTTTAGAAGAGTATCGCTGTATGCTACCTGAAAATACCTTAAATTTAGTGTGTTTGGCATAATGTCAAACTTCTGCTGTCAAGCACATAATAGGAAAGAAAAAGCCAATATCCAGAATCTCTCGTCTCATTTTGATCATTACCTTTATGGTACAAGATTTAGTTATGTAATTGTCCTATGTCACATAAACTACTGTGAAATAATTTATCATCAGAGCACAAGGACACTGGCAAGAACTCGATATAACTGTTAGGCTTTACAGGTGCATAAAAACATAGGGCGCTTGAGGCTGGATATCATTCAGACACTGGAATGGACTGTTCTGTCCTCCTTATGGGCCCCTTTTCCATTTTTTCTAAACCTATCTAGTTATACTACCAATTTGTGGCTGAACTCAAACCATACCTTTATTGTGCATGTATAAATGGAAGTTCTTTTACTGAAGGCAAATTCTGGGATATGGGAGTCAGGAGTTCATTGCAAAGAGCATATACTTTTTTTGCCAAATACCACATTGTTACACCAAAGTATAAGAGACAGAAGTTTCAGTAAATCCTTATCCTGTCTTATTTGCTATTCCATATTCTACATTTCCTATTGCAGTTTCTTTCATTTGTGCCGTAGAATTGCTTCTGTTATTGTTCCACCTTATGGCTGTCATTTCTTTTCCTGCCTTTTTTTTTATTCTTTGGTTTCTTTCTATGAGATCTATTGGAAATAGGACTAGTCTCTTATTCTATTAATAATAGACACCCCATTTTTATTGTCAATTTTTTAATTCATAAGTTCAAATGAATGGTGTATGAAGAGTGGCATTCCCCCACAAAACCACTATGCTGTTGTGATTTTTTTATGTAGGGCATAAATACCTCTTTCTTTCATCTCATCCCCTTTTCCCTTCCCCCCTTTATGTAAGTGATGCAGAAATAAAGTAAAATTTCCCAATAAAACCTTTACCTGTCAAACAATTGCACAGTTTTAGGCTAGTGCAGCCTGCCAGTGCTGTTGATTCCACTCCAGGAGCTGCGAATAAAAGAGAATATATCAGTATTGATCTTTTATTATGATGCTCCTGTCATTCTTCAGAATACATTTCACAAAAGAAAAGCAAAGAAAGAGCTAACAAGAAAACAGCTTTACATCAAGCTTCTTCATTCCTTTCTTGCTACTTATGCCAGCAAGGATGTCACTATAAGGGGAAAGTTCCAGGAGATCTCAAAAAAAACCCCATTATTCCTACAATGTATATAAGCCTCCCTTGATTATAAAATCCAGATCATTGCACAGGTGGGAGCAAAGGTCTGAGGGCTACTGAAATTCTATCTTTCAGTAATGCATCACAGTGAAAAGAACCACCTGTGTTTCATAATTTTGTGCTGATGTGTTCATTTCATGGGTGAAGGGCCAGGTGTACCTTTTTGCGCTCCACTTTGGCTTTGTTTTGTGCAGCAGAATTGACCTTCACAGTACACGTGCATCATCACTGGTAGAGAGGCTGAACATTCTTGTAAAGATTTAAACTCTGGAAACAAGTGCCTGCTGGTTTCTTGATGATAATTAGTTGCTTTGTTCCTGAACCTGAATAGCCTCAATGAAACACAAGGCTAAAATTAAACATCAAATAGCCTGAAGACTCCAGCAAGACAATGACAAGGTAAGACTGGAGAGAATGTGAATTAATCTGAAAGAACAGAAGGTCAAATACCACAAATGCAAATTGCTGTATATTTTATATGTTGGAGAGACCTAATTTTTGAATCCCCAATACCCTCTGAAACCTTTATTGACCATACATTCAGTTCTGATTTCCATCTTTTTCAAGGGGATCTAGTGCACTGTCAGTCAGTCTGCTGACGGCAGCCAGTGAAGCTGGTGTGTTGGTCTGTTGGAGGGTAAAAAAATCTCTGCAGAGGTATCTAGACAGTCTGGATTAGTTGCTCAGGTAAATGGTAAAAGATTCCATAAGCCTCTTCACTGGGTCCTGCACTCGGGTCACCACAACTACCTGCAGTGTTACAGGCTGTGGCAGAATGGCTGGAAAGAGGCCAGGAAGGAAAGGACCGTGGATCCTGCTTGAGAGATGGCTGAACATAAGCCAGAGTGGGCCCAGGTGGCTAAGAAGGCCAATGGCATCCTGGCTTGGGTCAGAAATTGTGGGATTAGCAGGACCAGGGCAGTGATTGTCCCTCAGTGCGTACTTGGCAATGGTGAAGTCACACCTTAAATTCTGTGTTCAGTTTTGGGCCCCTCATAACAGGAAAGCTATTGAGGTGCTGGTGCAAGTTCAGAGAAGGGAAAAAGAGCTGGGGGAAAAAACCCTACAGAACTAGTCTTTGATCATATTAATGTCTGTCAGTACCTGACAGAATGTTACAGACAGGTGGGGGTCAATCTGTTCTCCTGAGTAAAAAACAATAGGACATCCCATGGGATTGCCTGATCCCTAGAATTGTTTAAGGCCAGTCTGGATGGGGCCTATTCTAGCAGAATATCCCTGTCTACAGTAAATTTGATGTTGAAACTACATGAGGTCCCTTCCAACCCTAGCCATTCGGTGATTCTATGGCTGGAGGAAATGGCCTCAAGTTGTCCCAGAAGCACTTTAGATCAGATACTAGAAAAAAAGTCTTTGCCAAAATTCTTGTCAATCCCTGGAACAAGCTGTCCATGTTAGTGGTAGAATCACCATCCCTGAAGTTATGTGAAAGTCTTGTGGATGTGGCACTTGAGGGCATGGCTTAGGCAGAGTTGGACTAGTGATTGAACTTGATGATCTTGAGGGCTTTTCCACCCTATATGGTGTTGTGATTCTCTTTTTCTATAAAATAGGCAATAAGAAACACAAGACTGCAAACTCTTGTCAGATCGTCAGGTGTTTGTATCATGTTTATATTTGTAGGCCCAGGTGCATGACTCACAGCCTTGCATCCTCATGAAACATTAATTAATTAAAAGTACAAAATTGGTCGTAAGCCCTAATTTTCCACTGCTTAGTCATAGTTTCCATCTCACTGGATATTACAGCTGGCGGTTGATTAACAACAGAGTAATTCAGTTAAACAGTCTAATCCTATTCAGACTGAGACATTTTAAGAATATAGGCTTTAGGCAAAAACTCTATGGCTTCCTCCAACCACAGATTTTGGACTTGGTAGTTTCCTTCCTCATCTCAAAGTCAACTCCCAAATTATGTATCTCCTTCTTTTGAGAGCAGGATGCCAAACATCCTGTTACTAGATTCTTTCATGACCTCTGTCTGTTGTCTAAGACTAACCTGAACTATCTAATTTAATGACATTGTCAATGACATGGACAAGGGTTTGCGTGTTCCTTCACCATATTTATAGATGACACCAAGCTGAATGGTGTGGTTGACATGCCTGAAGAAGAGAATACCATTCGGAGAGGACCTGGATGGGGTCCATGTAGACTAAAAGGGGAGCCTATATGTTTTAATAGGCCCTACTGCATTAGAATAAGGTGAAAAGGTTTGCAACTAAAACACTGTCAATCTAGATTCAGTGTAAGGAAGAAATTACAATTTACAATGAGGTGGTTTACGTACCTAAATATTGCATTAAAGAACTGAATTTCAGAGATCCTCATATTATTATTAAATCTAGGGGATGTAATGCTCTTCAAGTATATGGGGACCAGAGCCCTGGGGCTAAATACGAACTTCACTGTGAAAATTAGTCCCAGAAAATGAAGGGAAAGTTGATATTAATTAATTTTTTAAAAATCCACAAAAAATGGACACCACAACTAAAAAAAATCAACAAACACAAAAACAAACAAACAGAACCAGAAACGCCCCCACCCAAAAAACCACAACAAAACAACCAAAACAAACAAAAAAACGCCTACCCAAACCCCCCCTCCCTTCCTCAAAAAACCCAAACAGAAAAAGAAAACAATAATGTTTTGCACTGCACCCTTTTATTTATCTTGGTTTTTGTGCTCTATGGTTGACAGGAATAAAAGAGATATGATCTCTTGGTAGTGTTACATGTCAAATGCTTTGCCTTTTTCTTGGAGTTCAGAACAATTTCTTTATCTTCTTCTTAAAATCTACATATGTAGAGTAACCCATAAGGTCAGATCTCATTACTCTGCAACAGGAGTTACGCTGTAACATATTTTCTATGCACAGCCTATACACACAGTATTTTTTGTAGTCATTCCATTGCAATGTAATTCCAACACCCACTTTATGAAAATGCATGCATGATGATTTAAAAGGCTTTCCTTATTTCTACGGTCATTTTCTGGAGGTGGAATACACCAAGGAAACATTTTCAGAAAAGTTTTGAGTATCACTTAACATCTTCAAAAACATGTTGAAGAGTCGGTCTTGTTCCCGGGACTCTGTTGAAGCATATTCTGTTGAAATGGTCTGGAGTTAGCCAGAGACAATGGAATGAGGTCTTTACATGAGAATAGCATAAGAAAAACTAATTGTACTCCTGGAAAATCCCGACTTGAATGCTTATATTGTCAGACTCATTGATCTCAGTTTTGCTCTTTTGAGAGAGAAAGATGAGATTCTTCTACACTGTAAGCTTGAGAGCAAATGACACTAAAGATAATTTTCTTTATATAAATACCTATGGATGGAAATTAGCACAAAAGAATTTTTGCTTCTGAGCAAAAAGAAAAATGTGTTGTAAAGGGAGACGGTATACATTTTATTCAGTGCCTGCAGGATTCAATCATAACCCAAAGGTACCAATTGCATTTATTTTACAGGATTAACATCTGTGTTCTCATACATAATTGGGATTTCAGATTCTATGTGGAAAAGTTCTATTTATTTTTCGAGCATTGTAGATTATTCCCCTGATTGTGCTAATTGCCCCTATATGCATGTAGTGCATACTGTCTAGCTCTCATATTAGTCATCTTCATTTGTGCTATGCTAGTCTCAGACACACCTGCAAAAACCTGTGATGGCTTTTAAAGCTGAAGATGTTTCCCTTGCTTCTTGTAGCACAATAGTCATGACTACCTGAGGTATCATCCTGAAAAATAGGGAAATTACAGCTGAATATACAGAGAAGGAATGCAGTGATAGATAAAAAACAACCATTTGAGTATGTGGAACAATCTGGGCCAAATAACAGTGGTTAATATCATCAACCTGCTGGAATTACACAGTAATTTCTACCAGCTCCTTTCCTATTATTTAGAAATACATGGTGCTGTAAGTTTCATTTAGTTTAAGAAATAAAATAATTATTTTCTTTGGAATGAAACCTTTCCTCCCTGGATTCCTAAAATACCTTACAGTGGACTTCATGTGGAAAACAAAAGTGCATTGGACAAAGCAGTATGCTTTGGTCTGGGAGAAGCTTGGATAGCAGCCACGTGCAAAGCTAGTACTAACCGGAAATGCAAAAATTTCAATTTTTTTTGCTTGGACTGGTGGGGGTTTTTTGAGTTACTGTTTATGCAATGGATTTATTTATGAATGCTAATAGTTCTCCATCAAAACCCTAAAGAACATAGAACTGGATCCATGTCTCGTAAATATTAAAATTCTTTATCAAAGGACTGCTCTTCATTCCTTTACTCTAAAACCTGAAATTGCCTTCTCTGATCTGATGGTGCTGTTTTGCATCATTCTGACAGCTTGAAACTGGCTTAACTGGCCAATTGAGGATTCCATTTTTAAAGCTATAATGACTTCTATGGTAACCTGCTATTGCTGTTGCCTCAGGGTCAGGGAATGACATGTTGACTTTCCACTAATTCCCTGCCTGCTAGAACAGCCTTTACCATGAAATGCATGGTAAAATGAGAGGAACTCAGGTTGCTGTAATATACACCAAGAATCACTAATCTAGGAAGAGAGGGCTTTTTAATTAACTCCTTTGGTTCCTTCCAATGGCTTTTGGAAGTTCCCAGGTTTTGCTCTTTTATTCCTTTGTTCTTAAGAAAGAATAGATACAAGATACATAATTGTGAGAGAAAAAGACTTCAGGGATTAATAAAGCACTGCCAGGCCCTGTTTTGTCATACACCTGTGCAAATTCCTGAAATTCTATATGCAAGTATGAAAAGAAAATTCTGATGAAGAAGAGAATTTTATAGGCACTTATGATTAAAGCTATAAATGATTCCACAATGTGCAAAGCTATGCAGAGTAAGGCCTGATATCTCCTTCATATGAATAAGTGAATCTTGCTTTTTATTCTGCTCAGTATACACATTTGAGATATTTACAGTTAGGAGCAAACACATTCTACTGAAGAAGATAATCTATTTGCATGCTTGTAATCTTTGCACAGCTGTCTATCATGATATCTGATCTACAGAGTTCTTCTGAAATGGATGAAACTGAAAATCAGCTGAAGGTGTGCAGGCAATGGCTCTGCCCAAGATGCTTCAGTTAATATCCTGTAATCCAGGATTCTGATATGGTTTGTTGATTTGTCATTGTCAAGAAGTCTGCAAGAAGGCTAATAAATACAGCCAGGATGTTTCTCTAATCTCTAATAGCCAGTGTCATTGATACTGCCCCTTCCTTCCATTCTGTGTGTTTAATCAGTTTGGAGGTATGTTTTAATGAAAAAGGGGCATTTCATGGCATTGAGTGTGGGTAGTTCTTCAGCTGTCTGATTTTATGTCTTTATGTAAATAAACATATTCCACAAAGCAGAAGTTTCTCCTTAAGTAGTGAACAATTTAAAATATTGTATATGAGGTTGTGGAAACAATTTCCTTAGATTCTCCCATTTTTTTTTTTAATTCTTATTTTTTTAAATATACACAAGAAAGCAGAATCAACAAGAGTTCAGTGTTTTCCTGTGTGGATTTTTGCCTTTGGAACCAGTCACCACTGAGATCAGATGATATTCATGAACTTGAAATATCTATTTGTTGATTGTTTGTGACAAGTAAACTCAATAAAATGAATGGAGTTGGCTTAAGCTGGAAGGGTTCATAGCTATATGAGAGTATAGATACAAATATGAAATTAAGCATTTCTTCAGGTAGATATCAAACAAGGCACCTCATAAGACCATGACTTTGAAGTTCTTAATAGACACTAATTTATATAAACAAAGACAAAATGGTATAAAACAGCCTTTTGAAAGATTTTTTTTGTGTGTGAAATATCAAAGTTAATTGCGCAGCAAACAGAATGAAAATGTCATAACATTATTAATACTCCAGAGACTTTCAGTACCAATTAAGTACTGGACAAAATTTTGTGCTTCTTTTATTCTTACCCGCTTGTCCACCTTCAGCAAGTACTCCTTAAATCATGAGAGAAAAACAAATATTGGGAAGTACATTGAATTGCCTCCTTTCCTATTACATGGTAAATTTATATTTCTCTAAAGGCCATAGCCATTTGAGCTGTGCCCTATTTATATTTTTAAAAGAATGATAGAAACGGTCATTCTGAAGGCCTTTGTTTTCTGTGTGTCACTAAAAATATGAGCATCTTTTTACCTCCCAGCCTGTTAATTCAGTGACAGATAGTAGTGTTATATTTAAAGGTAGCCCACCCAGCTCTGCCCCGCTGTGAGAACACCCATGTGTGGGTTGGTCAGATGATAACCATGTGGAGTTCTGTGTGGGCCCTTAGTCAAATGGGTATGAGTATCGTTACTCAAATGAGTATTCATAGCCACTACTTGCTTTATTTTTTTCTGGAGCAGCAACAAAATGGCAGAGACGACAGCTGCCACATCATATACATACACACACTCCTACACAAACTATGCTTTGTACATCAGAAGCTTCATAAATACCATGGCATGTGGCAGTTACCATGGTAACATGTTTTTTTAATGAATAGCAGATGGAATAGGCATGTAAAACTTACATAAGTTGTTAGTAATGTGTAAGTTACTGCAGACCAGCTACTGCAGTAAACTTTTTGTTTTTACTGTTTCTATTTTTTCCACATACTGTGTTCAGCCATTTCTTTTCTTCCCACAGTCTACCCTGATCTGGAACACAGGCTCTGGTGATGCATAATAAGTAGAAATGGCTATTTTTTATTTTTTTTTTTGTGGGTGAGGTTCCATAATACAGACAACACAGGAAATAACATGGTTTAACACTTTAAAAAAATTTATTTTTATAGAAATATTTTGATGTAGCATTTAATGATAAAAATATAAGACATGACTAAAAAATAGAATAATTTTTGGATTTGAATTCCTTCTGAGTGGCTAGTGAATATTTAAAATGCTGAGAACAAGTTAAACAGTCTGCATAAAAATTAATATTTTGATTAAAATTCTGACCACAGATGGGAGCCAGAGCCTAATAACTTCCTGATCAACAGAGAAACCTAATAGAAAACGCCCCTCATTGTAAATTTTCGACCTGTAGGATGCTGAAAACAAGATTCTTCCTCAAAATTTGAGGTATAAGCTCTTTGGAAGATGTAGATAGGTAAGATCAGAAAACACTAAATAAAGAACTGGAGTTAAAATGAAGACTCCTTGGCTGCACTAATAGCTCACCTTCAGCATTTCCCAGTCACATCATACAGGATCAAATCAATTATGATTTATGTTGCTAAATTCTTTCCAAGAGCATGACATAAGTTAAATGCTTACATGCTCCTAAGCGTTTTTCTGACCTGGACTGTGCACCTTGTAAAAGAGACATTATTTCAGGAGAAACTAGAAGAGAAATAAAGGGATTAGGTTCTTTCCTCTAAAAGGAGAATGACTTCCCAATATGTATGTTGTTCAAAGATTATGACAAACATTCAAATTAACAGTTTCTAAGCAGCCACTATGAAGGGACGTAACAGATACATATGGCTAAGATTTTCAGACAGCTGACAAAAGGTTTGTACTCTTGAATTCATCCAGCTACCCTTGGCATTGGCTGAGTTTGGGATATGAAAGTCCCTTAGGCTCCTCTAATTCTGAGTTACAAGAGTGATCTTGTTCCCTAATGCTTAATTCTTCTAATTTATTTTCCTGTTCTTTCTCCCTTTGTCTGGAAATTTGATGCCAGTTTCCCTGCTGAGGAATGCTCCCTGTTGTCAGTGTGGGCGTCAGGAGTGGTTAAAGCTACCCCTCTTTTTTGTGTTGCTCAAAACAATAGTTCCTAACAACTACTTCTAGCAGAACCGAACCTTCATTTTCTGGTTGATGTCACCTGTCTTCCTTGGGTTATAAATCTAGCCCTGCCTTCTGCAAACTTTTCTCTAACTGCTCCAACATCAGAAGACCTTCTTTATATTAACTCCTGGCTGGCATTGCTGCTTCTCCAGGACGAATGCATTTATTTTTCCTCTTCATTACAGTGATGGTCTCAGGAAGGCTTATGGCAAAATACAGTCATCAAAGCATAACTTTGTCAGAAGAAACCCAGTTTCTCTACTGTCTTCTGGTTGAGACACACTGGATCAGTATTTCCACTGAGTTCCAGAATATTCAGAAATTCTCTTTATCATGTTTATGTTGTTTATTGGTTTGGGTTTTTTTAATTTTAGTTTTAATTCACTTACTGCTGAGAACTTACTCCAGAAAGAACAAGTTTATCACAAAAGGGAAAGTAAATAAATCAAGCTGTTGCTTTTTTTACTGTTATCAAGCATGCCAAAGACTTTCTTTTACTCTCTAGGGAATATATTTTCAAAGCAGTAAAATTAAGCATACCATTCCCATGCATTAACCATAACTTAAGATATGCAGGTAGATATATGCTAATTGTTCCTTCTAATGTTCCTGGGAAGGTATAGCTAGATAAAATGAACACTTGATTTAGGCCTCAGCATTTAAAGTCTTAGAAGTTATTTTCACCCACAAAACAGCAGATAAGAGCAATTACTGCCATCTTCTTACCTCTTTTACGAAAGTAACCCTTCATTCAGTGGGAAGCTAAGTGAAAATTAAATGCTCCATCTTCATGATGCTTGCATGTATTTTTAAATTTACATTTTATTAACAGAGTAATTGTGGATTTAAATTTTGTTTAAGTAGTAAGCTTCATATAACTGCTAAGTAGCTGTTATACAATTGTAGAGAAACTTTGCAAGACATTGAGACGCTAATGGCTTTTCACCCTCAAAAAGACACCTAATATAAAAAGATGTGAGAGCCTTGTAATTAAAACAATCTTCTCAGTGAACTGTTGATATAGAAAACAATCAGCTCTCCTTTACATTTTCCACATTAATTTGCTGAAAAATTATGACTATTATGTTTTGTGAAGGTACACTTTGGGCAATTTTTATGTTATTGAGAGCACTTTAGCTCCCATTTGTGCTAGAAAATTGTTTTGAACATTTCACTTTATCAGAATTAGTTTGAACTACTGTTAGACTTTTCTATCACTGTTCCAAGCATCCTTCCAAAACTCCTTCAGTAACCCAAAAGCTCTCATCAGAAAAGCTCTCATCATTTTCTTTATGTCCAAAGGTCTTAAAGGCAGCAACTGAATGCAGCATGAGCAGTTCTGGGAGTCAATATGGCATGGTTTCCTATGGATTTCTGTCTAACAGATAACTATCCCAGTTTCTCATGTGATGCAAGAATTCAGGGCATTTTCCAGCACCTCTGAAGGAGTGAGCTTGAGTTTCTGATTTTCCGGAGTGAGGGTTGTGAGAATGGAGAATGAAGTCCTCAGCCTCACTCTCTACTCCCTTGAAATTTGTTTGGCTGAGAACTGAATATATCATCCAGAGTTTGATTGTCTCATTTCCTCAAGAGGCCATATCAGCCATTAAGTCCTTCCTTTGTATGATAGTACCAGAAATCAGTGTGCTCTCTTGGACTACAGCTGTGTCTTCCACAAGTGGTGGATGTGGGAGAAGACCATGAGATTGTTCTCAAAAAATCTAAAATACTTGAGATAATGCAACACAAAAACACAGAACAGAAATAAGAACAGATACCACTGGCAGGTCTCCTTTTGACAATACAATACCAATACTGAAAGACTATTACAGGAGGAAGGTGGAGCTACATAAAATACTGGATCAGAACAAATAGGAGTCACCTTGGTTGCAATAGTTGAGTTGAGATGGCCAAAGTTGCACAAATAAACTTTTGTTAGTATTAAAACAAAAGATTTCCATATCAATTACCAGTACATGCAATCAAACATTTACACATTTCAATAACTGAAAACATTTACATGTTGTCTTCCCATCAACCAATCAAAAGTGCAAGTCTCAATCTGAAATTAAAAAAGGCTAAAAAAGCCTGCCTTAACATATTAAAAGTTTGGTCATTCATATCAGGGTCTTTGGGCCTTTTCTGATTGTGAATCATATTCCAATTGTTCCCATTAAAAAATCTTCAGCAATGATTTTGTAAGACTAGCCTTAAAAAGCCTCATCTGAGACTACTAGGGTCAGCAGGGTAGTGTCTCTAAGTTAACTGTGCCATGTTGCAGTTCTCCTTCTCAAAAACAGTGGAAAACTGTTTCCTATCATTGTCATCTTCCATGCACTTAGTGGCATGGCACTAATCAGAAAATATTTACCCCTTATTACACCAGTTACAAGCTGGGTACACTTCATATGTTGTGCAGTGTGGTGTATCACTGGTACTTGTTAAATGGAAATTGATAGTGACACTAAAATGATAGAGGTTCATCCTCACATGCATACCAATCAAAAATTCTTTGTATCCACAGATGAATAGTCACCTGGAAATGAAATAAAACCTGTTTGCTGCATTACTTATAAGGCATTCTGCCATCTCAGTAGGACCTCTAACTCTCAAAATGCTTGCAGTGTCTAATAATTAGATTTGGATAATTCTTTCTCTTCTAGGCATCACATTTTATTTTAGTAAGTATTTCCCTCCACAGCAATACTGTTGAAATTTTGAATTAGGAGAGACACAAAAAGAGTATGGAGAGGGGGGCAACCCTTTAAAATGGTCCTTGGGGTGTGGACGCTGCCTGGGAAGAAAAAAGTGTTAGAGACTTCTCTGTTCTTGATGTGGAGCTGCAAAAGGAAATAATCTCATTTGTAATTTCAGTCAGTCCCCCCATCCCAACACACAGATTCCATTAATAATGAGTTGAGAGAAAAGAGATCCAGCATGCTTGCCTGCTCAAATAGAGCATGTACTTAATAGTCCTGCTCATACAAGGCTCCCCAAACCTGCATGCCATCCCTCCAGGGACTCAACACCAGAGCTCTGTGGAGTAAGGATGCGATCACCCACACGGATTCCACAAAAATCTTCCTGAAAAGAATACATTAGGCTAGAAAGCCCCTACATAACTAGACAATGTGATATTGCATAAAAAGTGGCAAAATACTTTTCAAGTTTGCAAATGGCACCTCTGCTGTGCAGATTTCAGCAGATGCTGGTGAAACTATTCATATTTTTGCATGTGGGTGCAAAGTTTCTGTCTTCAAAGGTGTACAGGTCTTAACACCCATCAGCATTTGATGCTGTGAATGTAATGAGAAAAAAATGGGGAAGAAAATGCTGCCTTCATATGGGGGTCTTTGGTTTTGAGGGTTTGCTTTGAGGTAGTAAGGTAGTCTGTGTGTGCACCTCATTGGGTGACAAACTGGTATTTTAATGCGTTTATTAAGTTGTGTGTGTGTGTGTGTGTTTTATTATCTTTTGATGATTTTTTTAAATTAGAGGATACCAAACACTTTGGACACTATAATGCAAAGAGCACTCACGATCCTTAGATTCTGCCAAGAGTGGTATACTTAAGGAATGGCTTTATAGATTAATACTTTTTTTTTTTTCAACCTGTGTAAACCATATTCTGTAAGCTAAAACTAGTTAACAGACAGTGGCAGACAAACTAGACAAAGCAGTGAATATTCACTGACAGATAAACTGATCTAAACTGACTAGGGCAAAATTGCAGAGACTGTCAATCTTTTGGTCACTCACAGGGGTCAGAAAGTAATTAATATGAGGTCTTAACATTAAATTACTCAATAAACTCCGGGTGCTTTATTAATGCCATTGCCCAGAACAGAGAACAGTTTTACTACATGGATTCATGTAACAACAGTGTAACTTCTCTTTGTATTAAAAAGAAGCTGGGAAAAGATGTGAAAGACCTCTTAGAGGAAGAGAACAACAGTAAACAATTATTGATTGGAGAATGTATAGGTAACCTGATCTCTCCAGCTTTTTTCATTCTATTCCATTGTATGCAGACAACTTTTATTTCACCATTTAGTTGTGTATGTGGATGCTTCTAGCAGATTCAGCTTAATCAAGTTCACTGGTAAATCTATATAACAACCATCCAGAAAAGCATGTATAAATAGGCACATTAACCAAAACCCTGGACAAATCACAAATGTGTTGAAATTTAAAAAGCCCCAACAATATAATGAAACTAAAAATACAACTTTAGATGGGAACTATATGCTTATGATCTTAAAATACCCCTCTAATTTGAACCATGATGCCCCTAGTACACAAAGAAATCTAACTGCAGCAGATGTGTTAAATTCATATAATGAAAAGAGGCCTCTTTGAGGATCTGCCCATCACTGAGACCCATTTTCTCCACCCAGCCCAGCAGCTGATGCTAGTTTCAGCCATAACCAGCTCAAAGCAAAAAGTGAAAGCCAGTGCTTGAAGCCAATTGTCTGAACAATAGACAGCACGTCACCGTATGGGACAGCTCTTGAACATCCCGTTCTTACAGGCTCAGCATGAAAGCCACAAGAAAGCCAATGACTGGCGAGTGTGACTATTCCTACAAAGAAAAACTAAATGTCAATAAACAAATGTCAACAGTTTTGTGACATGTCAAATAGTGATCCACCTGGAAACATTAAAAAGGTTGACAACAAGTTTCTTTCTTCATGACATATTAACCCTTGCTGTGCTAAACTCTTGCTTTCCCTCCAAGTTTCAAGAGGAAAAAATCAGACCAGATGTTTCTTCTTTTACCAAGGCCAATCCTTAGAACACTCAATAGAAACTAACATTTTTAAAAACTGAAATTCTTCTGTTTTGCAAAGAGGTTTGGCCACAAAGGCGTGAGAAGAAGAGCTGGCAGCAGGTACACATCATGTTTTTTCTGGTGTGTTTTTCTCCTGTGAAAAGCTCCCGTGGTATCAAATGCCTATGAAAGGACATTGCCACATGCATGGCACCACAAAAACATGCCTCTGCAAAGGTCTGCTGGACCTAGCTTCAAAGTTGACTGTTCACATAGCTCAGTTTTAAGAAGGGCCAAATATACTTTTTGAAGAAAAACATGTACTTGAAAAGCTGTTGAGGTTTGCACTCACTATGACACAGGGAAGCTGTGCAGGACTTTCCTACAAACAAATAAATTAAAATCAGATAACAGCAAGTAATGGTTATATTAATTAAACAAATTTCAGAAAATCAATGCATTTGCTTCAGGCATTTGAAAGTGCACAAAAGAAAAAATATAAAGCACAATGTTGTATGGGAATTTCTGGTGCAATAGGTGTTGTATCCTCTCAGTAGTGTTTCAAAGTGACATGGAATGTGTCATGAGAGTGAAATGTTTGCATTTGAAATGGTTCTTTTTTATGTAAACCAAGGTAACACCATCCAAGATGCTGAAGTGGCACCTATTTTCCTTAACCAGCTCCAAGGTCCAGCCCTTCTCACTGCAGAAGGGGAGGAAGTTTGTAGAATTGATCCTCAGTGGGAAATAAATCCTTAGGATTTATATACCTCTCCTGGAGGGTGAGAAGGGATACAAGAAACTCAGCATAAAGAGTAACCCAGTTCTAATTTTTTCCATTAGGCATCAGGCATTTCTGCACTAGTACAGTCATGCCACTCCTAGATCTTATATCTATGTTTTCCTTCTATACCATCTAAGCCAGCAGCAAGACTAGTGCTCTTATAAGAGAAGTGGACTTTGTCTGAGTGGGAGACAGGTTGCGGTGTATTTTAGTAATATTAATGTGTGTTTAGACCTTCAGACATTTCACAGAGCTATCGCTCTTTGCATGTAGTCTATAGTGCTAGTGACCCACTCCATTCTATGATTCTAAGATTCTAAGATTCTATGCACTGTACACCCATTATTCAGTTAGTGAGGTGTTTCTATGCATTAATAATATTTTGGGAATGAGGGGGGAAGAATGTAAAGTAACAAATCATATAGTGTATATGATTAGTCTGGATTTGAAGTTAGTTTTTTTCCTTCTTGGATTTTTTTCAGCTTAGAAATTATTTACCTTAGGCTTTCAAAAGTATGTCATATCTTTTGCTAAATACTCTTTCTTAAGCAAATAAAATCCTTCAGGAGATTAATCAAATTCTCTGTCACTGTCCAGTAATACCTGCATATATGAAAAAATACATACACACATATATACATTTATGCACCCGCTTGTGTATATATATGTATTATATATGTCTAAAAAATAGGTATGTATCATAGAATCACAGAATCACAGAATGCTTTGGGTTGGGAGGAACCTTAAAGAACACCACATTCCAATCCTCTGCCATGGGCAGATACTCTTTCCATTAGACCAGGTTGCTCTGAGGCCTGTCCTTGAACAATTTTACGAATGGCACAGCCACAATTTCTCTCAGCAACTTGTGCCAGGGTGTCTTTACCCTCAAAGGGAAGAATTTCTTTGGATTTTTTTTGTAGCGAGTTGTATATCCAACAGGAGATCTGAAGAAAAATTTCATGTACAAGGTCACTTGTTGAAAGGGAGTGTTGCAATAACTGTCTGCAAATCCCCATAGAAAAACATTTTTGAGGGAAGTCATCAGATCATGGGTAGCTGGGGATCAAACCTCTGCCTCCTCTGCAAAAGAGAACACATAATGTCAGAAACTACAGAAATGTGTAGAGGTATTCACACTACTTTAAAATTCTTTATACTCTGTTGTGAGACAGAAATTGCTAGAAACCAGGCTATTTAATCATATAGCCAATGCTTATGGCTTAAAGAAGGTTGATTATTCTGCATATAATGTGAACACCTTTTCCACATGCTAAAAATAATCCTCCCTATTCAAGCTGCTTATACCTTTCTTAAGACTGAAGTAGAAGAACTAGCTTAGGAACCAGCTTTGAGCTGGTCTATTTTAAGGTCACACAAATGCAAGAGTAGTGTCTGCTTCTTCTAACCTATGCAGGCTACCTGAGGCCATGGGGAACCCATATTGTTATTTGATCCTCAGTTTGGATACAACTCTGACCCTGCAAAAGTGTGGAAACCTGCCTCAGCCAGAGGTCCAGATAAGTCATGATCCACTCTAGTTCCTGGAATATGTGAGATAGCTTAAGGGTACTCTAAATAGTCCTTAGCACTTTGTGTCACTAATAGATTTGGGGAGAGTTAACAAAAGTTGGACAGTAGATAGGTGCCTCTATCCAAGTCACGTTCACAAGCAGTTATGCTGGAACACAAAACTCTAGGTTCTTGTTTCTCTTTTCCAAAAATTAGACCAGTTAGCTTTAAAGACCCACAGGCATTGGTCAGCTATCTGATTTTCTCTAAAGACAAAGATCGTATGCTCTCCCATAGGAGCTGCGTTATAAGCAGAACTCTTGTTCATACCAACATCTCACAGAGGTATAGGCATCCTTTTAGCTACCACAAACCCCTTGAGGTCTTGGTGGCCTCATCTCTCATCCCTGTTTTTTTTGTTGGTTTTTTTTTTTCCTCCATCTGATCCTGCAGACTGTAGGTTGTGTTTGGTAAACTCTGCATCAGTCTCTAGCCTATTTTGTTACTGAAGGGAATTATGATGCTTTAATTGTTTGGGAGAGGAGACAGTTTTCCACACATCCATTTAAAATATCAGCTATATAAACATCTCTGATATTACAGAAGTTGAAGATTTTTGTATCAGGCTAAATAAAAAATTTGGACAAACTTCACAACCAGACAGAGAAGAATGCCATTTAGCTGACTGAGTAAAAACACTAGGAGAGAGGCTCAGAATAGAGAGGACAAACTCCCCAGTGCCTTAAATCAGACATATTTTTCTTATTTCTGGGAAGCAGTAATTCCCAGCAAGATACTGATGCATCCCATTAGCCATGCTGTTCTCAGATGCATAGGATTTCTACAGTAATTTCCAGGCTTGAGTTCTCATGCCTACAATGAACTCCTGATATTGATAAACCAGACATAAGAAGGGCTGCAAGGTTTCCAAACCCTGAGCCCAAACAAGAAAGCCAGGGGAAAGACAGGCTGTGATTTCATAAATCCTTTTGTTGATTTTCTTTCCAGCAAGATACTCTCTTTTGAAAGAAATTTGTCTTCAGAGTGCAAACATCTAATTTTTTTCCTCCTTGGTTTAATTAGTGTTAGTGGAGAGAAGTGCGCGTGGTTGAGGATACAGAGTGGAAAGAATGCAGACAAGTGTCTTCGATCATTCTCCACAGTGCTGCTTTCAACTCAGGAAAGTTGTTGCTTTCTACTATGCTCTCAGTTCAGCAGAAAGTTGCACGAGCAAGACAGAGTCAACTTTCCCCAACAAGGAGTGGAACTGCACTGATTCATCCCACAAAGCTACATGGCAATCAACAAAATAATGTTTTTGTACTTGAGAATGTGTGACTTGATTGATAATATCTAATTTGTCATGACTTTTAAGCAAAACTGAAGAAAGATAGGGAGAGTTTTAAGGAGTAGTGGAAAAATGAAAAGCTGAATGAAGAAAATTGTGCTGCACATCATCTTGTCTTATTACTGTTAATGCCAGCAGTCATAATCAAGAGTTTATTGTACAGGGCAATCTGGATGATTAGAAACTGGATTCAAGTTCATAAAAAACATCTTGACATAAAACTCTTTTATATTTCACCAATAATACCACGAGGCAAATTCATCCCCTCCCTCTGCAGCCTCTTTAATTCAGTGGAATTATACCAGAGATAATTTTAGCCAAGTACTATCAGGATTCTTCAAAAATTGTATTCAAATAAATGCACTTTTGCAGAAATATATTTTGTCAAAATGAAAGATATTGATACCGTGAATTTAGGTTGTTCTTCCCTCTACAATTTGCATATTTTAACTTAAAAGCAATAGAATTCAAACAAGAAAAAAAAAAACGAAAACAAAACAAAATAAAACAAATAAAAAACCCAACAAACCCCAAAGCCCAAAAAACATAACTATAAGGTCCAGTCGGAGTATTGTGTTTCAACCTCTATTGAATTATAGAAAGGCTCACTTTGCCTTTGTCACCTCTCTGAGACTTCTCAGGGAGACCATATCAAAATGAATAAATAGGAAGATATTGCTAGTAATGCGGTCATGAAATGAACTCTATGTTTTCAGACACAGCACCAAGACCCTTGCAAGGGGCCACCCTTGAACTTTTTTATTCTTATTCCATTCAAAAGGATTCCCACATTGTCTTTCTTCTTACATATTTTTTCTTCCCCCCTTGACTTTTTTCCCTGCTTCCTCTCATCACATCCCTTCTGTCCCTTTGCTCTGCTTTACTCTTTTTTATCAGGATAATACTCCCTACTCAGTTGAAACCATCATTCCCAGTCTTTACTTTTTCCCACCTTTAAAGTAAAATCTTTCTTTACTTCTTCTTAAACTGTTTCCTGCTCTGGGCTAAGGTGGTGGTGGATTTATCAGGCCATGTAGTTCTATAATCTCTTTGTAGCTGCTACCACTCAATTCTTTTATCCTTTTGTCACTCTGGTAGATTATTAATAGCTACTAATGATTAATCTGTTACTAGACAGCTTTTTGGGAACATTGCTGCTGCTCTTCCCCAGTTTAATCAAACATTCAAGAATGAGGGAAGGACATGGGGTGCTATGACTCCACCTAAAACAAAGCACTGAAGAAAGAGATTTGCACAAAAACTTGTGTCTCTGCTTCATGGGTCAATGTTTTGTGGTATGATATAAATGTATCATGTGGTTATCCAAGCCTTTGTACTATAAATAGTGTTGTATTAAAAGTATTTTAATCTTTGAAAATGCAGTCATGTCTGGAGTAGTATATGGGTGCTCTGTAAGAACATAAAGCAACCTGATGTAACAAGACAGGAAAAGAACAATACTTTAAGAAATATATTTAGAGTCCAACTTGAAAATATTGAAAATTATTTCTGTGTACTCTCCGAGACCTGTGAATTAGGTATTATGTGGAAATTATAAAAGCTTAAGTAACTTTCAGATTAAATACCTGGGTCTATAATACGATGAAAATCTCTCTGTGTCATTGTCACAGAGCTACATCATATTTATTTTTGCATTAAACATCCATTTTGTGAACCGTACTTGCAGACACCACAGATGGAGTTTGAATGTGGTGTGATACAGCACATCAGGAACTAGTTAAGGTAACTGTTTAGCAATCTGCAGTTTACTCCTTTGAAAAGATCCATGACACTTTGGGTAGGAGATTAACCCCTATGTGTCAGATTCATTCTCAGCTCAGCTGGGCATATGGATTACCTCTGTATATTTAAGAATATACTACTTTTTACTTCACATCCTCAAAACTTTTCGTATTGCTTCTGACTCTAAAATGCTGATATGAGCATCCCAACCAGAGATTTTATTAATTTAAGAAATAACTCTATTTCTACCAGAAAGCTTCAGAGTTTCTATTTCACAGTAGAAATAACATTCTTTATAAAATAGATGCAAAATTGTGCCTCATGTTGAATGCTTTATGTATCCATTTATTAGCAAAATAAAACCACGATACTAAATTTTTAAGCAGTTTGCAAATGATTTAACTTTTAAAAAATGTTTCTTTTTTTCTACTTGAAGAGTCAAGGCCACCTTTCTTTATCTAGCTGATAAACTCCTGAAATAGTGTAAAGAGATGTACTAGAACATATTCAAATCGGTGGTCTTTTTATTGAAGAGTTCAAGCGGCCCTCAAAACAATCTTAAGGTAGAAGTAAAGTTATATGAAGAGCAGCCCTCACGCTGCTGCTCTAATTCAGAGATAAAGCTCACCATTGACTAGGACTGAACTGTTAAAATTCTTAACCTACCATCCCATGTACTGTGCAAACCCCATTTGAAGCTAATTAAACCAAGACCAGAAAAAAAATAGCCACTGAAAACACATAATGATAGTGTCCAAGGCTTTTCTGGGTACCACAGTGTTTCTGTAATGCTGGAAATATTAAGAAATTTCAAAAAACATCAAAGGCTTTACTTAGGTTCATTCTTTATTTTAAGAGTTACAATGACTGTAAGAAGGTCAAGGGAGAAATTAGAGCCAGAAAGTAGTGTACGAAGCCTAATGAGCAAACAAGATTTCCCTGCAGTTTATTTCTTCTTTGCTAAAGAAGAATAGCTTTTCCTAAAATAGTTTTTTAATACTAGAGGGAATGAAGAAAGGGGAAGATGGTGGAAGAGGGGAAAAGCAGGAGGGATAATAAAACTAGTTTTAATCACCTTCAGCAACATAGCAGGAAAAGAGCAGCTTATGCTGGTGCAGACACTGCTGCTGAGAAACGCCCTGGCGCACCTGCACACACCAGGAACCTGTGATTCACAGCTTTATGGCATAGCTGACAAAACTCCAATCCTAACTCCCATTTGTGAGACAAAAAACACTTCCATGCATCAGGATTTTATTACTCTTTAGATCTTCTGCCTCTGCCAGTTGCAAATGACTCCTCATGTAGGCCAGCAGTGCACTTTCCCTCTCTGACTTGAGGCTTGTGTTTTCCCTTTCTGGAGGGCCCAGTGATTATTTCTCTTTTTGGCAGCACCATGCTGATTTAAGAATGTGTTTGGGGTCTTTTGGTTGGAGTGTACTCTGTTTCTAAGGCTGCTGCCTCAGTATCATGTCAGAAACTGCCGCAGATTTTCTGGATACAAAGCCTGACGATGAATGAGACTATGAGCATACCTTGCTAACTGTTTTTGGGGCTTTACCACCCTTGAGTTTGGCAGGGTAATATAGTCTTCCTTTTGACATCACATTTCAGCCTAACATTGCAGAAGTCAATGGAGAGATACAACAGTCTGAACTGGTTGAAGGTGTTGAATGAGTACATTTGGTGGATATATATCTGATTAAAAAATTGTGAAAGAAATTGTTCTGTTAATAACTTTTTTTTTTTTTTGAGAACACAAAGTGATCTATGGTCATGCTGGTTTGACACAATTGAGAGATAATAGTCATAACACCAGAGAGTGTCTCTTATTTCTGTTTAGGTTGACCACTTTGGAGTCAGATGTGAATTTCTCCCAAAAAATTAGCAGGAGTTAGTCTTTTCAAAACACAGTCGTGGCAGCTCAGTCTTTAGTATTTACCTAGGCTATAAAAAGAGGAGTTTGAAATATCCACTTGCCTTGCAGGGATTTGAGGTCCAACAGACGCATATTTTCTGTTGACAATGGAGTGTTTGGTGGTGGTATGCAAAAAATTTTAGGTCTGGAAACTGGATGAACAAATTAATATCCCATTGTGATAAAAATAAGTGTCTGGCAGAGCTACTGATGCAGTTATATGGCATCTCATGCTGGATCTGTCTTGGGCTTGAGACAGGTGGAATTCATCTCAACCCACTCAGCTAGACACGAGCAAAATTCCCCTAAAGTACAAAGTCCATGTGTCTAATTGCAGCAGAAGGTCTCATAATGATTTTAAAATATAGTCCTTTGTGATTTTCACTTTACTTTTCTCAGTGCTTATCCTGAAAGTTCAGGTGTTAGATACCTTAACACCTGGCATCTGCTGTACCTATCTATATTTGATCCAGATGCTCTAACAACCATTGCCAGGCAAGAGCTGTTCAATTGCCAGCAAAGAGTTGTGCATTTCTTTTAATTATTAAATTACAAGCTGATTCACATTTAATGTGTTTACTCTCACTTTTTTGTCTGCTTTTCACATATATCCTAGCAAATAAATACGGCTGCAGAAAAACTTGTAGAAGGAGGAAAATTCCTAGTGAGCAAAATATTTGTAAAAGCAGGTTTTGTATTCATCAAGAACTTTGCATTAAGAAAGACCCTATCCATCAAAGCCTTTAAATGTGCCAGGTAGCATTTGTTTAAACTTGATCTGTTTTGAAGGCTTGACCAGCTATAAACTATTTAACAAATAGCATCGCAGAGAATTTAGAAATTGCTGATGCATCACCTTGCTGCATCTATGTCATATTACAGATCATTGAGCCTCAACTCTGTGCCTCAGAAGACCATGGAGAAGATCCTTATGGCAGCAACTTGATCTAGCGGGTAGAATCCCTGTCCATGGCAAGGGTTGGAACTAGGTAATTTTCAAGGTCCCTTCAAAGCCAAACCTGTTAATGGTTCTATGATTTTATAAGATATATTTGTTCCATTTAAAGCATGTAAATGATTTGGATTTTCTGTACTTTTGATGAGAGGTTGCAGGAACAATTGAGAAGACCTAATAGTCACTCTGGGTAGAGACTGGCAGAAAACAGGGGAAGAGGGAGAAACTTCCAAAAGACAAATTTCTGCTGTCATCTTTGTCGTAACTCTATATATGATATTATTAGTGCATAACACTTATATTCAAGTCTTTTGTTTTGAGATCTCTTTCAGTATGCCCTTGTTGACCAGGCATAAATGTAAAGAGGCAAAAGCATGTTTGTTTACAATGAATTTTCTTTCAGCACCTGTTTCTGCAGTTGAAGTCCTTGGGCCGGATTCTTGGTCCCTATTGTTGCCATTTGCTGCTGAGTTGCCACTGAGACAATTGTAGCAATTGCTAGCAAAGTCTACAGTATAATAAAGTACAGAGTTTCCAAAATATCAAAATTTTTTAGTAATGACCAAATGCTACTTGTACCTTCACCCAAGAGCTGATGTTCATCAGAGTGCGGCTGGAAGAATTTACACTGGATTATCTAAAAGAAAGAGACCTGCTTAACAACAATCATAAATTTCTGTTCTTCACACCTAGTATATTGTATGGTGAGACAGTCATCTGGATCTGAATTTAGTCTGAAGCATGGGTATTTTTAATTTTGTTCAATTTCAGATTTGATTTCCACCAGCCTCTCAAGCTTGATGTGCCTTCAAATATTTAATGTTCAGTGATACAGTAAACAACAGGAATTCTCTAATTTCCTGTTTTGATAATTCAGATATCCTTTTTACTGAATTAAAAAAATGAGACAGAATATTTTACCCATTCCTGAGTAAAATTCTGCCTCTCTTAGTCTTCTTTTTCCTTTTTGTCTACTTATAAAGCTTTGTTTTATCATTGACAGAGGTTGATATAGTTGTCATGGGGTTCTGTACATTTTATAAAAGTGACAAGTTCACTGTGTGGAAAAAAAAGCAGAACCTTCACCAGGCTCCAGACTTGAGACCATCTCCTTTCCAAGGCTGTCTAGTCATACCAAGGTACTGTAGTTTATCGAGCAATTTCCTGATTATTCCCCATCAGTCTCAGATACAGAAAACCTGCCAGTGCTTTTTATCTTATTGGTTTAAATTAAAATGTAGAGTTTCTCATGAGTGAATGGAAAAACATTGAATAGCATATTTTAAAACAATGTTTTGGTAAAGACCCCAAACATACCTACGGATACTTGGTGTTTGCTTTCAGTGAAACATTAAAATTTTGGCACAAATATTTCCGTGTCATTTCTTTACACCATGAAATGATAATACTACAATAATACTTAAATGCTGACACAACTGAAAATATTGTCAGTTAGGACTCCCAGGCACTGGCAAGCTCTTTGTTATATTTGCAACCTAGCACTCTCTGTGAGCTTCACAGAAATGTTCATCACTTTCCATGGAGGTGGAGGGAAATTGAAACAAATTGCTTTAGAAAGTGTTGAGTTGGAGAGAATATCACAACAAACGGAAGATCTGTGGCATGTCAGAAACTTTTCATTTCTTTCTTCCAGGGTTTTTTTCTGTATTTATCTCTTTAGGTGCAATCCATTTCCATTCCACCATTATGTCATTTATAATTTAAATTTATGAGACAAAACTTTAGTCTTGCCAGGGGAGCAGCTGGAGAGCTCTATTTCCTTTGCCATAGAAAATGTTGATTTGCAGAATGTATTGCGTCTGACAAGGTCTGTTGAAAGTATTCCTATCTTTTCTGAAAAATATCCATCAGCATGTAATATTTATTCCTCTGTTTTAGTTTCCCTGCAAATAATTGACAGTCCTTCAAACAGGAGTGAGTTTCCTGCTGAGGCAGCACCACCTGTACGGTTTTCCCAATCTCATATCAAGTGCTCCAAAATGGAGGATTGCCCAGGGCTAAGGGATAAAATTAAGGAAGCAGATACAGTTAAACATAAGGAAAAAAATTCTCCTCAAAACTGAGCTGTTATAGTTAATATTACTCCACAATGACATTTCTATATGACATTTATTGCAGGTATGAAAAGACTTTTCAGACATTGTCATTTGCATTTTATAGACCAAGCAGCCATTCTTTCTCATATAGTTGAGCACTTCAGTAGGTTTAGATTAGATATTAGGAAAAAAATTTTACTATAAGGGTGGAGAGGCACTGGCTCAGGTTGCCCAGGGAAGCTATGGATGCCCATTTCTGGAGGTGTCCTGGCCAGGTTGGATGGGACTCTGGGCAACACGAACTGTTTGAATCAGTTCATGCCATGCTTACAAATTTAATTTTATTGAAGCAGACAGTATCTTTGATGCTCTTATGTATAAACAAATATTTTCAAGGCTGGCTAGGTATCATGTGGTTTGTGATATATGTTTCCCCATTGAAAACTGGATATCTCCCTGGAACATCCCAGCTTGGTCACACTGAAAAGAAGTTGCTGTCAACACTTTTGGCCAGTGAAGTGACTGAGAGGACACAGGAGGGGAAAATATGTAGTTCCCCAGCATAGGTCTACATGTTTTATCAAAAATTCTAGTGAAACTGGTGGATCACTGAAGAGCACAGCAATATTCCTGCTTTTCCCCAGGAAAAATCAAAATATGGCCAGTTCCTTTCTGATCCTGATACATGTAAGCCACAAAAAAAAACCAAACATAGAGCTAGATTTTTATTTCTGAGTACTAGAATTGTGTTTGCAGATCTGGTAGCTTAAGAAATTTCTCTTGCACAGAAGCTAATGTCCTTAGTGATAGTTTCTTTAAATGTAAGTGGCATTTTAATAAACTTTATAATAAAAGTGCGCAATGTACTGCTGGTATGGCAATTACTGACTCTTTGGGAAACAAACTCTACATTATTGGACAAGAAATATTGTCAATAAGTGTTTTTTAAGCATCTACCTCTGTACTTAACCCACACAGGTAAACATGTTCTTTGTAACCATGGTGATAGTCTCTGCTCCCTTATGTCAACATCTTCCTTTTAGCTCTGAAGGTCCTGATAAGTGTGGTGCATGAAAACAGTATCACAAAAATTATTGTTATGTTTATTATTTGTTTTACACTGGAGTTCTAATTGCAAAATAAAATAACTTTGATTGTAATTATTCTGTGCTAGCTCCATACCGCAGTCAAAGGCAATTCATTGTCTCTACTAAAAACAGAAGCACAATGTTTAAGAAATTATGGAAAACACATTTTCAAAGAAGTCAAGTTTTGTGAGAAGAGAGGTGCAATAATAGTGTTATGAATAACCTGATTGTCTTTATGTACATTTTAAATAAATTTATCTCTTCTTTCAAGGTTGGTTTTATTTTGCTAGTTTGTTTGTACAAAACATGGAAAAGTATTTTTTATAGAATTATAAAATATAAAATTAAATTATTTTTCTATCAAAATTCAGTGTAGAAACAAATTTGGTCAGACTTGACTTAAATCTAGTGGAGATTAGGCTGGGTGAGGTTTGATTCAGTTGTGACTTACAGTAAGATCAAATAGACTGACCTATAAAGTAGTGCTCCATCTTGCAGTGTAATATTTTCCAGTCACCCCATCCAAGGTTTTTAATGGAGAGCTGGTGTTAAAAAAAAACTGAAAGAATGTTCCTTTCCTCATTTAATAACTAGTGTGGAAAGACATTTATGCGTCTCTTTGTTTGCGACTCAGAACACATCCAAGTATTTGGGCTGGGTCCTTGTATGGTCCAAAATAAAATAAAGACTGGGACTCTGCAATGGTAGAACAAGAGAGGATGGTCCTGATCATGAAGGTGCCAAGGTGCACTTAGCAATGCGTTGTTTGTAAGGTTTTCAACCTTTTCTACTGTGATGGCAAAAAGAGAAAAAAAAATCCTAAGATTTCAAAAAAAATGTAATTTAGAGAAAGGCAGTGTTTTCTGAATTTGGCAGAGGGATGTCAAATGTTCAGGAGAAGATGGCCTGGAAAAGATGATGTCCCAAAGTAGAGCAATGAGTTAAAGCTTAGTTGTAAGTTTTTCATCTTTGTTACAGAATGGATTGACTTCAGTCTTCATGCTTAGGAAGGAAAGTAGCCTCTGCACCTGCTCCAAATGTTCATATTCAGAGAAGCTATTTCTTTTGTTACTGAGAAACAAAAAGGCAAAGTTTTTTCTTAAGGTATTCACGGCTGGTGCTGAAGAAAAAGTGAGCTTTCTGATTGTTAGTGCTTTGGATATTAGAGCAATTATCAGGAGCTAAGGAGTTTTTAAAGGTTTTGGAACCTGTCTGCTGTCAAAATCTAACTAGGTTAGAGACAATATGAAATTATCTATGGCCCATTTCTACTAAAGACTAAAGTGTTAAGGCACTGCCTCCTATGAATAACACTCCCAATAACACTTGTGATGGGGAGGAAGCTTTGGAAATTTGAAATGCAAGGCTCATGCATCACCTCCAAATAGTTTCTGAAGGTTGTGGGAAGCTACAATAACAACAAGCAACTTATATCTCCCTTTGGGATAAAATAGAGGCTTTTCATTATTCAACAATGTTGAAAAATGTAGTTAGGATGAGTAAATTTTGAGACAAGGAGCTGGATGGTTTTAAGTTGTCTTTTTTTTGAGAACTAGCTGTGTTGGTTTTGCATGGCCTGGTTTTGATAGCGGGGTGTCCACAGAGGTGGCTTCTGTGAGAGGTTGCCAGAAACTTCCACCATGTCCAGTAGAGCTAATCTCTGATGGTTCCAAAGATGGATGTGCTGTTGGCCAAGGCAGGGCAAATTAGATATGGTAACACCTCTTTGATAGCAGATTTAAAAAGAAATCAAAACAATGGCTATAGAGCAGTTTTAATTCCAGTTAGAGAAATGCAGTGTGAAAATATGCAAGATAAACCGTGTGTAGACACCAAGGTCAGTGAAGAAGGAGGGGGAGGAGGTGCCTCAGGTGCCATAACCAAGATTCCTGTGCAGGCTGAGGTGAGGACCATGGTGAGGCAGCTGCGTCCCTGCAGCCTGTGGAGGATCATGGGGGATGCAGAGAGCCCCTGCCAAAGCAGGTGACTGGGAGGAGGCTGTGGCCCTGTGGGAGACCCATGGAGAGAGGGGCTATGATCCCATACTAGAGCAGCTGGTCCTTGAGGGATTCCACCCCATGGAAGAGTGACCCATGCTGCAGCAGTTTGGGGAGGACAGATACCCCTGAGATGGACTCACATTGAAGCAGTTCACAGAGAGCTGTTACTCATAAGATGGAGCCATGTAAGAGAAGTTAATGGAGAACTGTCTGTGGTGGGAGGGACCCCATGGTGCAGCAGGCGAATGAGTCTTCTTTCTGAGTAGCAGGAGAAACAATAGGTGATGAATAGACCATAACCTCCATTCCCTCTCTCCTTGCACCACTGGGGTAGGAGGTAGAGGTTGAGAAGGCGGGAAGGGTGAGCGGAAGATGTTTTTAAGGTCTTAGTTTAGTTCTCATTATCCTGCTCTGTTTTTTTAAACAATAAATTCACTATATATCTCTAGGTTGAGACTGTTTTGCCTTTAATAGTATTTAGTGAGGAAACTATTCCAGTTCTTATCTCAAACTTTGTAGCCTTCAAAAAATTTTCTCTCCTTTGTACAGTTGCAGCAAGGGAGTGAGTGAATAGCTTTTGTGGGTGCTTCGGATACAGCTAGCATCAACCCACGACACTAGTTTACTCTGCTATCAAATGACATCTGTTACCATTTGGTGCTTTAAGACACATGAAATTGGCCAGTGAGGTTAGTCCACTCCTTAGCGGATGAGTACATACATTGCAATATGGTCTTCCAAAAATGAGGGAAGAGTCAAACAAAGTAGCCAGTAAAAGTAGTTGTTCACCAGAAGTGTCAGAAATATGCTCATTATGCATCATTTAATGAAAAAAAGAGCAAGCTTTCTGTATATAAATGTTCAAAATTCATCCAAGCTGAAAGTAACCTATATACATCTGTGTATTCTATATTGGACTGAAGTTCATTATAGAGACTCCATTATGTTGCATGTGGTTTCCATTCTCTTGTTTTTATGGCTTTTGGAATTTATTTTAGGTCTTTTGAGACCTCTAACCATTCCCTGGCTAGAAAGATGAGGCTTCAGACTGTTCAGTTTCTTTCATAGCTCCTCATTTCTCATTGCAATTTTTTGTATGTTTAACTTAGAGTTAGACTTAATGTTCTTCAATTACTACAAGCATTGCATCATTAACAAGTCTCTTTTTCCTTTTGCCAGCATTTACTACTCATCTAGAAATAGTGTCCTTTATCAATCAAAGACAGTTTCATTCTTATTTGGTTTGTTCTTTCTGCCTTTACTAGGGAAAATGTCCCCCCAGATTATAATTTTTTGGTTGCATTATTTTTGATGAATTATGTTATGGTATGTTATTCTGATTCCATTTTTTTAACTGTACATGGAAGGAGAGAAAATATGGATATACTCTTACAACAATAGGATTGTTTTGCAGCTTTCCACTAGGAAATTTAATAGTCCTCAGAAAATAAATTTTCAGAATGAGACAGATCAAGCCATATGAAAGACCTTGTTGTTGAAGTAAATTAATATATAGTTTCTCTGAAGTTATCAAGGCCAAATGAGGAATGGTGTGCAAGGAGATCAAACAAAAGCTTCCTTACTATCCGCTGTATTTTTTTTATTTGCTGATCTCTTGGGGAATCTAAGTTTGCATAACTTGAACAACAAAGAGGTGAAAGCAGTTATTCCTGGAAATTATACAGAGAGTTCTTTAACTTATTGTTTCTTACTGTTTGGGGATTTTTTAAATCATGTTCTTTTTTTTGCGCTGGGTCTCTGTGAATTCAGACCTACTTTGTTAAGCATGTTAACTGGAGGAAAGAAATTTCAGTAAGCTGGGTGATGCAAATAAGGTGGAAGCTAAGCTACCATTAAACCAAAACCTTCTTATACCTATACTACTATTGTTTTCATTGAAAGAATTAACTTGGGGTTTTTGTATATATCAGCAGAAAACAAGCCTCCCTTTTTTGCATGTCCTGGTTTGAAAGACAGGTGTCTACTAAGGAAGGTAGGAGCCTCCCTTGGAATAGAAAAATGTAAACATTTTCCTCCGAATTATTATAAATTTGAAATCAAGGGACTCTCAGGAAAAGGTACGAGAATAGGAATAACAGCTCTTTACGTAAAACAAAGCTAACAAATAACAACTATGGCATAAACCACAAACAGAACCAGACACCCAATATCAGCCTGCTCGGCCTCAGACACTTTTCCCTATGGTGCAGTTCCAGTCACAGCCGGCAGGGGTGCTGGTGTCTCCCTGTGGGCAGGGCGGGTGCAATGATTCCCCCGCGGCTGCAGGGGGCGCTCCAGTGAGAGCCAAGGTAGCGCGAGGTGATGGCAGCTGAGCTCAGGGCAGAGAGGGATGGAGGAGAAGTTTTTCTTCACAAGCCCTCAGAGTAGCTGATGGCATCAAGCTGGGACAGCAGGAGGTCCTGGCAAGCAGGGGCTGTGAGGCTGCAGTGACCAGAAGGTCCGGCAGGCAGGGGCTGCGAAGCTGCAACATAGCAAAGTCTCCAAGGAGCCAGATAAGTGAGGAAGGACCTGGCAGCCGTCAATAGGGCAGCGGGAGGGAGAAAAGTCACAGCAGAGAGTAGAATAGGTCCATGCTGGTGGTGTGCTGGCAGTGAGTCCCTTCAGCAGGAAACAGCTCTGACTGTCCTGCTCTGCATCCTCCCAGAGAGCGAGAGAGAGAGAAACAGCTGCCTGGACTTGGCTTTTACCAGTCCAATTCTCACATTATCTCTCCCCCCTGAAAAGAAGCTCTCCTCTCCCTGTGTTTGGCCACCTTCTTTTGTCCTCTTAAGTACCCAACCATTAGTTCCTTAGCAACTCATGGGAGAAAAAAAGAATTCCTTAAGAAAAAACAAAGAGAGGGAATCCAAACCCCAACATTGCACAATTGCTGTCGCAAGTTTGGTGCACCATGCAGTGTCTGGTCTCTACCATTTCTTCTTTAGGATGATGTGCTCTATGCATGGACACAGCAACAGAAGTACCAACCTTCTACATGTGCATCTTGTTTTCCAGCTAAGATTCAGGGAATTTTTCTCCTATACCTTTCCTAAAAGGGAACTCAAGTATTTACATTAGGAACTCTTCTAAAGACTGGAAGGCTTGGACAGATGTAAGTGGCATTTCCTTTGATATCCACTGTTTTAGGCATTTAGCAACTTAGAAGCATCAGACCTATGACAGTGATTCATGTTCTATGACCCATGACAATTCAAAATGAACCAGTTTTGCTTACTCACCTAATTTGCCACACTTGAAATTCATTTGTGCTTCCCCACAGCCATCTCTGAATTCACTAGGACTAGCTACAAAAACACGAATTACTTGGTGCCAAAAAATATTTGTTGTACCAAATCTGTAGCAACTGTAGAATTGCTGCTTACAGTAGAAAACTTCATCATGTAGCACCAAATATGGTGCTGTCTTGATGTGCATCCACTTTCAGTAGAAATAATCTCTTTATACAGAGAGTATGCATATATGTATTTACATCTCCTATTTGTGATATTTTAAAAATTAGTGGAATATATAATTGCATATTTAATCAGGACTGTGCACTGCTGAACAGTGTTAAAAACGAGGTCCTTTTCTGCTAAAGTCAAAAGGTTTTTAATAAAAAATCAACAAGACAAAGACAAAGCAAAGGAATTACGGTGTTCCGGGACGCCAGGTGTACTGGCACAGAGCCAGAGCACACTTCTCCTAGAGAGAGACTTTCTTTAAATACTTTTTTTACTTTTACAACTTGTTGTATAATTCAAATGAAGTTCTTTTGAAGAATTCAGTTAGTCCTTTATCAATCCCCGGCAGAGGAGTCTCTTATCCAGGAATATCTTGATACAAGTAGAAGTTTGCATAGTTGTTTGTCAATTTGGCAGAGGAGTATCTTATCCAGGAATATCTTGATAGGAGTAAATCGCCTTGCTTGAGGGGTGGTTTGTGAGTGATATTTCACATAGTAATGTTAGTTATTTCTCAACTATTAAGCAAAACTAGAATGGCTACATTTCTACACAAACACTGCTTCTACAAGGATCAATATTATATACATAGCATTCATTATTTGCAAAAAACCAACACTATAATATGTATTTATAACAACAGGAAGCCTGTAATTATTTTATGGATAGCCCATATAATAGTGGACATGACATGGATGATTGGGAATCAATATTTCCATGTGGTGATTGCAATGCCAAGTACACTAGTTAAACAAAAATTGCATGCTGAGACTGACCATTATATGGCAATATGTGCTAGCTTCCTCCTCAAGAGATACAGCACTACCCAAACAAACATCAGAGGCCATAAGCAAGCAAAATAATTCACTACAATTTAAGTGGAAAATATGAATCAGAAAGGTCTCTCCATGTCCTGGTCTGAAAGACAGGTGTCTGCTAAGGAAGGTAGCCTCCCTTGGAATGGAAAATGTAAACCCTTTCCCTCTGAATTATTATAATTTTGAAATCAACGGCTCTCGGGAAAAGGCATGAGAATAGGAATAACAGCTCTTTACCAGTATGCAAAATAAAGCTAACAAACAACAAAAACTATGGCGTAAATCACAAACAGAAGCAGACACCCAGCATCAGCCTGCTCGGCCTCAGACACTTTTCCCTATGGTGCAGTTCCCGTCACAGCCGGCAGGGGTGCTGGTGGCTCCCTGTGGGCAGGGCTGGTGCGATGATTCCCCCGCGGCTGCAGGGGGCGCTCTGGCGCCAGCCCAGGTGACACGAGGGAATGGCGGCTGAGCTCAGGGCAGGGAGGGATGCAGGAGAGGCTTTGCTTCACAAGCCCTTGGGGCAGCTGATGTTGCTGCCACAGCAGGACCCTCAGAAACAGCGAGCTGGGGCAGCAGTACATCATGGCAGGCAGGGAGTGCATAGTTGCAAAGTAACAAACAGTCAGAGCAATGCTGGAGGGGCAGAGGAGCAAGGAAGGATGGGGTAGTAATAGCAGCTTGGCTCCCGGCAAGGCAGGGGGAGGGAAGAATTCACAGCAGAAAGAAAAAAATAAACAGCTTCGTGCCGGCAGGGAGTCCCCTCAGCAGGGAGCAGTTTCGAGCGTCCTGCTCCGAATTCCCAAGAGGCCACATAGGCTGCTTCGCCTTGGCTTTTACCAGCCCAATTCTTGTATTGTCTCTGCCCCCTGAGAGGAGCTTCCCTCTTCCTGCGCTTGGCCACCTTCTTTTGTTCTCATAAGTACCCAAATTTTAGTTCTTTGGCAATTTATGGTAGAAAAAATCCCTTAAAAAAAAAAAAGAAAGAAAGAAAGAAAAGAAAAGAAAAAAGGGGAAGAAATGCAAACCCCAACACTCCATCAGACTGGTTTTTTAAGCATGAGATCGTGGCCAGATCCTTCAAGAGCTTTTTGAGAAAACAGGGTATATTCATCCCTCCAAATTTGCATTCCTGCAGAGCCCACAAGGCTCCCCCACATCTGCAGTCAGCACAAGTGGTGGAAACCTGGAAGGACATTATTTAACACCATGGCATCTTCTGCTCCCATGATTTGCAGGGAAGAACTTAATATTCATACTTTCCTGGTTCAATATTGAAAATGTGAACAAAGGGCAAAGCATGCAATGTTGATGCTGGTGATTCTCCAGGATATCTCACAACTAATAGCTGCCACAGACACTCTGATGAGAAGCCTTCTACAAAATTGTCTAAACCTTTGCCCATTTTCTCTCTGCTGCTGTAATTTTAATGGGGTTCCAGTTCAGGTGCTCCTACTCTTCGTGCTCATTTCAGTGACTTCAGGGAGATGGTGAACAATCCCTCAGATTGCAGTGCTCCCCCAATACCAAGGGGATTTTCCAGTGGTGAGCATTATCTTCACTCAATATTTCAGAGCCGGGCTGTAGGTGCCATATACACAAACTTGCTATTACCTGCACATAAGAACCTACACTTCCAAAACACCTTTTTTTTATTCATACTTTCAGGAAAGCATTTTGAAATGCTTACAATAGTTATTTTCTTGAAATTCTCCATTATGTTCTCTTGAAAACTTCTGCTCATTTGTTCTTTCTAAAGAGCAGAACAATTTGCCCAAGCTCTGATAAAACAGCAATGACCCAGATTTTCCAGAGGCATGTTTCAGCCATGCTTTTATTTGAATTATATCCTCTGTTTACATTCTGACTCCAAGATTTTCTGGAGAAATTGATCACTAATTTTTTACTGGTTTTTTGTGTGTGGTGATCAGGGTTTGAGGCACTTTTTTTTACACTGTTGCTTGCAAAGCTGCTCCTAGGACAACCACTCCTAGCACAGTGCTCATCATACACGTATTTATCAATGTAGTCTCTTCAACCAGTGCTTGTTATACTTTTCTTGATATTTTCTGGTATGCTTTTTGACATCTGCTTGCAAACTCCTACAGCCTTTTCAGTCCTGATATTCACTTGTTTTATCTGATGCTGTTTTCATTGTCTAGACATGCAGGTTCCTTGCTTTCCTTCAAGCCTTGTCTGCTCAGTCATACTGGGGTAGTCAGTCCTGAAGGCTTTCTTGTTACACAGCCCTAAAATCTTTACAGAGCTTCACAGGAACAATGTTCTTATGTACTCAGGTATTTAAACATTACAGTCCTTTTCCTTAAAAAACAAGCAAACAAAAACCCAAATAAAAACAAACAATTAAACAACAACAAAAACCCTGTAAATAACATACTAACCATATCCTCTGTTGATGTCTAAGGATGTCTAAGCTCTAAAATTCTGTTTTTCTCCATAATTCTGATAGTGTCATGGAATAATGGCAAAGTAGGAGGCATGCTAAATGGTTCCTTTGCAATGTAAGCAGCTGGATAAAGGTGGGTCAAAAATGACCCCTTCAAACCATGGAAAACTACAGCAAGTGTTGAAGATATTCTCTCATCTTATGTATCGGGTATCCTTTCTAGCCTCTATTCAATATAATTTAAGACATTTGAACATTTTACAGGGTTTTTTTTTTTTCCACTAGTATACAGGTCTGTATATTTTGTGCAAAATATCAAGACAGAAATGCATGTCTAGGCAATACATATGCATGCAAATATTAGAATGGTAACAAGTAAAATCCTTGATATTTTGGATAATTCTCATGTGATTCTCAAATTACACTGAAGAAGTAACCAATGAAGCATCATACTCAGATAAACAATTTACAATAAATGTTTTAACAAATCTGCTGTCTTTTATGTTTGAGATGTGTCTGTGAAGAGGTTTTGCTTTTTTTCTTGTTTGTTATGGAAAATTGTTCAGCCATGATGTCTACAGAAGCCTCACCCCATGAATCCTTTATTTGTGAAATTTGCTAATGCTTACAATTTTCTTAATAATCACAAACACCTTAGCTGACCACGAAGTATTGCACCTTTTTGCAGAACAGGAGGATGGGTTGACAAGCAATTTTTTGTCAAAATATATATGATACAGGAATAAATGCATGGGAATTTCTGTGATGCTGCCTGCCTGCACATTTATGCAAATATATATTTGTGAGTTTGCTTCTATCACTCATGCAAATTCGTAAAAACCCCTGAGCATGCAAACAAGATAGGATCCAGAATACCATAAATCCAAATTCAGGTTTATTTATCTTAAGAAAAAGTCAGAGTCTTACATATCTAAAATGTCCTGGACCCTGAACCAGATTCTGTAGTCTCTGGTATCATTACTATCAATTTAGATTAATTCAGGTTGTTGATGGCTGATAATATTTGTAGACCAAATGAAATAATCAACAATATTGCATTTTTAGTATTTTTAAATATTTTGTTACAGCAAGTAGCGGTAACAAAACACGGGTGGGCTGAGATTAAATTATTCATACACACTCATCCTTAAAGAAAAGGCGAAGGTAAGCTGCTGTTAACTATTGTGAGAAAATTAAGTAATATGTTAACTATTAATATGCTTTTCATTAATATGTTATTGTACAGGCAATATTACAGTAGTTCTGCACACTGAACATTGGATTTCTTTTCTTTTTTCTCTTTGTTCTAGATTTGTTATTTGATATCGATCATGAAAAGTTTACCAAAACCATCAGGATCATTTTAGATTTTATAATAGTATATGGTTTAGCTAATTAATTTAGCTATCTAATTTTTGTTGCTCACTGTTAGTTATTGGAAAAATTTAAAACATAGTATTTCACTTTTAACACCTATGGTTATGAAAGGGTGTATCTTGTCTGTAAAATTCTTTGGTTTTTTGTCTCCCTTGCAAAAGCTACCAGTATCACACCTTTTCTTGCTTTGTCACTTTACTCTCAGTACATTTATAAGAAGCTCATGTTCAGAACTCATGTTTGCTGTCATTCAGAGGAATTCTGACTATCTACACAGGGAAAATTCCTGGACCAGACTGAGTTACAAACAAGATGACTTCAGACAAGAGCTGAAGAGACTGATCTACTTACTGTTTTTTGTTTTATTAGGATTCATCTGAAGTCCCAAGAATTTTTCAAAATCTCTTCCAAGGGGAATACTCCAATAAAGGCTGTGCTGTAGTCACTCTTTGAAGCTCAGTGTTCAAATGGCATCGAAATTAGAATGAGCTCATCTGGTTTCCTTGATTACACTCATTGTTTTCCTCAGACACCAAGAGAGAAGATCTTAGTTTAAATGTAGGTTCAGCCACAACTTCATAGAATATCATAGAAAAGAAAACTACTGATTTTTGATGCCTAATGCACAAAAGAATAAGCCATTGTGAAATATGTGAGACATTTTGCAAGGTTTTCATTACTGCAAGTGCTTCTGCAGATCAGCAGAATTTTTAATTGAAAAATAAGTGCTTTCATTTTGTTCTTTCCCTATCAAAAATTACAAGTAATCTGAGAACTTGGCCTTGTATTCTACACGTAATTATTTATGTATATACATTTGTATACAATACTACTTTTTCTTTCCTTTCCAGAGGCATTTAAAAATCCTCTTAATTTTTTCTTTTCCTAGTGAAAAACTTTTTTCAATATAAAGAACTAACTGCGTTTTTTTTCTTATTTCATAAAGACAAAATTTTTTACAGTGCAAGGAAAGTATCTGTAAGCAATGATGATACAGACCTTACAGCTGAAGGTGGGGGAGGTCAAATGAAGCACTGATTTTCTACAGAAACCGATGTTTCCTTAAGTCTATTAACATTGAGCTAAAATACTTTGCTTCCTGAGGTGAAACCAGTCACTTCCAACAGTTGCTAAGATATCATTAATAATCATACATGCAATAAATAACAACATCCAAATTAGCTCCTGAGAGATACATGGATGCAAATTGCAGCAACAAATCACTGCATCTGTAAGAGAATGATCATTACTCCAGTGTGTACAAAAGCTGTTTTAACAACTGTATTCTTTATGGTGAAGCTCACCCTAATTAGCCTTTCAGATTCCTGAGGGAAATGTCTGCAGAGCATTTGACATTGTGATGTTTGATTTAGCAGGGGGAAGGGAGGTTTTTTCCTAAACCTAGAAAGCATGGGGCCACAAGCTTAGCTTTCAATTAGGTCACTTTTGTTAATGGGGAAGGGAAGAAAATAGTCCTTTCAGGAAAATAGTTTGGAGTATATTAATAATTAATCAATTTGGTTTATGTAAATGTTTAACAGATCATATTGTCCTTAGTGGCAGGACAATATGATTAACTGCATGCACCTAGGTACACGTGTGCGTGCAAAAAATTCACTGCTGTATTTATTTTTTCCACTATCTCTATACCAGTGAAGTTTTTCTCACTGACCTACCCTAATAATTGGTGCTGGAATATTGTATGAAGCAGATGAAATAACCAGAAAAAAGAGTTTTTCAGGTTTTGATAGCCCAGATACAAGGGAGGCAGAGGGAGGCTGGTACAGATACCAAGCCATCCATTCTCTGCAAAGATCCTGGGCTGGAATGAGTCTTTAATTTAAGCCCTAACAGCTTAATTGTAGGTAATTTCTTTCCTGAAAACCAGGAATCGAATTTCTGAAATTGTGCTGGCAAACTGATGTGCTCTAAAAGACGACAATGTACTATTTTGCATATCTTACAATGTGGATAAATAGGCATATAAAAACTGATGCCCGGTAGATTTGAATTGTGCCACCTTCATGTTATCTCTTTTTGCAAAGCGCCAGCTCGTTTACCAAGCAATGTCGTTACAGTGATAGT
Organism: Petroica traversi; assembly: GCA_025920805.1. Lineage (NCBI taxonomy): Eukaryota > Metazoa > Chordata > Aves > Passeriformes > Petroicidae > Petroica > Petroica traversi. The sequence continues at coordinate 1,400,403 of JAHLSL010013569.1, read as the reverse complement.
GGTAGGGAAGATTCCATATGTTATGTGAAGGCTCTTAGTGTGCTCCTCAGCAAGAAGAATGCCCAGGCTCATGGCAATATTTCCAGCCATGCTAAGAGAACAAGCAACCTCAGGGAGATGGGTTAAAACAAAGTAACAGGTTTTAAGTTACTATCTATTCCTTTTTTAATTTTTTTTTTTGAGGGAAGGAGTTTTCCTACTTTCTCATTGAAATTGCAACCTACCGTTTTTATTCTCTTAAGTTTTATATAGAACCTGGAAACCTTTATGGACCTATAGATTCTGCCATGATTGCAAGTTACCTGGTGTCCTTTTGTGGATTTAAGCCTGTATTTGATACCCATGCAAGCAGTATCCAGTGAATGATGTGACACAGCTGTGTTACTTGCTCCTTTGTTCCAACCATAAATCCATATACCTGGTGTTTCCAAAACAGATGCAAGAGTCTAAACAGATGTAAAAATCAAAAATAAATAATTTGGTAAGGTGTGTGTCTGTAAAGAAAGACTTTTAGAAAAAGGAATTACTAGAGAAGTTTACTGCTTTTCTGGCTATTGCTCCTTACAGAATCATATTTCCTAGAATAAAAAAAAAATATACATTTTCACTGCATGCCCAGATGGCTCCAGCTACAATGACAGCAGTTTCTGAGAATTCTTCTTAATAGGTTAATGCTCTAAAATGATGCTAAGGGCTTACAAACTAAGAAAATGTACAATCCACTTTCTTTGTTTGCTTGAAATAAGTCCTTCTTCTGGAGACAGAGGAAGCATGTCATTTGTTGCCATTTAAGTTTGACTACTACTCTAAACAATTCTCATGAGTGAATTGATCCAATTCCCATTCTGACTCCTCCTTCTAGACCCATAAGGTTCTTTATTTGTTTATTTTTAAAAAGAACTGATTTTAATATTTCAGTAACATACAGTCTTTTAAAAAATAGGTGCTAAACACCACGGCATATAGAAGCATGGTTCTTGTTCCTTTATCTTTATTGAAGGTGGAAGTATCTTTGTTATTTAGGAAGAGTGTATTTATTAGAGGAAAACTGTGATGTAATTGAAATAGAATAATTTACTTTGAATATCAATTATGGACTCATTTAATAGGTTTTCTTTTCTCCCCCCTACTGTATTATGAACTGACACAGAAATGTAGATTAAGTGGATCACTGACTGCTCTGGAGAGGTAGTTCTGATCATATCTTTGCTACAGTTTTCTGAAATACACAGTGTATTCACCCAGGGGAAACGTGATAACTTGTAAATTGATAAGTCTATTGTAGTGAAAGCCATAAATCTTGCTGTTCGGGGGGTAGTTGTAGGTAGGCTTGAGAGAGTATCTGAGCTAGAATTTGCTCCTGAGAGCTAAAACTCTGAATCAACAAGCACTTCAGCATGCATATACGTTCCTTTGAAGCCAGCCAGATTCAAGACATACTTAAGTGCTATGCTAAATAAAAGTGGGAACAAGTATGTTTAGCTTTTAGCACATGTTCAAGCAGTCTTTTCTAAGCCAGGGCCCAAGTCCCTTTAAAAGAGGAGAAAAAATTTATACACACACGCACCGGCACCACAAGCTAGTCAGCTTATGAAGAGTAAGTTTTTCCACAACAGAATCAGCAGGAATTATTATTAAACACAGTCATGTCACCAATGCATAGTGTGGGGCTGTGAGCCAAGTGGAAAACTGTCTTCTGCTCACCAGTCTGCTCAGAGGAGATGGGGCTCCCCAGCTCCAAAGCAAAGATAGAGGCTAGAGAATTAAACTGATAAGTAAAAATGGATGCCAATAAAAACCCAGATGCTTTCTGAAGCACACAGGAGTATACCTGAAACTGGAAACCATGTTGATTATTAAAAAAAGAAGTTTTCTTTTTCTTTGACTTGGGCCTTTTAAGTGATTACTGTATTTCAAGATGTTCAAACAAAACCTCAGTGTTTTTTCTAGACCACAATGCTTTGAATAATGCCCTTGCTTGTCCTTGTCCTTGTGGTTTTATGTTTCAGCAATTATTGATCTCAACCTTCCTTTATGATGACCTATATAAAATATTAATAAATGATGAGTAAAAAAATTGTTGTGGTGCATTATAAAATCACCCATATCACAAATAAAAACTTCACTTCTAAGATTGCCAGCTATTTTTACATTCAACACTCTAAGTGTTTAAACACAGTAGCGCTTTAAATTAAATATACACAAAAATACATTAACATTAATTGACAGAAATGTATAAGACTGTTGGTTCTCTACTCAGAACTGGTAAAATATGAGTGAGGAAAATATATATATTTCCTTAGTGAAAATTACTAGTATAGACACTATGCTCTGGTTATAAGTAGATTATTAAAGGTAATTAAGTTAAAGGCAGAACTGGATTTTACATTTGAGTAAAAGTAACCCAGGGAGAGGAAGAAAAGATTTCACAGAACATTCCCTTTTTGAGAGAAAAGTCTTATTTGTGTTTATTCCTTGTGTCATGTGTTAATTTCTATTTTGGATTTCTTTTTTCCTAGCAGAAGTAACATAATCTCTGTGGGAAATGTATTCTCTCCAACAAAAATTTACAGACTCATTGAGGCTGAGCCCAACATGTTCTTGCTGTAAAGTATGTGTCCCGGAGAAAACAATTAGACTGAAAACAAGGGTGTATCCTGAAGGTTTTGTGCTATAGCATCCTGTAGGTCTTCCTACAGGACCTGGATGGAAGTAAATAGTTCATGTTTTAGGTCTGGGTGTTTTTTACTTTAAAGATCTGAAAGCTTAGTTTGTACATCATGTCTCAATCTGACCTCCTTCTATTGCTCAATTTAGGAATTTATAAAAAACAAAAGAGATGGGTTAGTTTATTTATTTTGTGACGCTAGCAGTGGCCAAACCAAGCTGCTTTGCCTACTAGACTGCACAGGAGCCAACAGCATGTGTCTCTACTGGGACCCAGAGAGAGCTCTGGTGATCCCTGGACATCCAGGTGCACATTATCACAGATTTGTAAGGCTAAACTCATCTTCATCACCAGAACTCTTTGCTTCACATATTGTTTCTTAACGCTTCTCTTCTTGCAACGCAAGCCTGCCTATGAACACCTTCCTCCTAAGCCAGTGACCTCCAACTCAAGAGAGAAACAGGCAGCAGTCATGAAAGAAAAGGAGCTTTTTTCAACCAACATGAAGGAACCAAATATACATTCTGGTCATAGATACCTGAGGGAAAGGATCTTGGCTCTCTGTCGTTTCACATTAGAGGGGAGAGGTAATCTTTAGATCCACAAATGCATCTTTTTTCTCTTTGCCTATCCCTAGTTGCTGGAGGCAGAGGGACACAGGCAAGAGAAATCCTGTAGGGTACTTCTACCTCTTCTTCACAGCAGAGAGGGAAGTGGGTGCATCAGGCAGGTTTACAAATTTATCATATTCTGCTGCTGCCAGGCAGTGCCTAAAATTCTTCAAAGTGGAACAGCCTAGGATATCTACTCCGTGATCATTTTTTTGGAACTTACTCTGTGAGATAATATTGACTTAGGTGGATAAATCAGCTTCTTTTTTTTATTTGTTCAGGTGGGATGAGAGACTTCCTTTAAATGCATGATGGATAGAGTGGATCCTAGTTGTGTGCAAGGGCATCTCCACAGCTGGGACTAAGTACAGACTCCATGTGCTGCAGCTGAGCCCATGCTCCAGGCTGGGCTGATCATCTAACACACAGGCTGGGTCATCACCCACACCAGTTCAAGCTACTGTGTAAAAAAGCTGCAGTGCATGCCTCAAAAGACAGCAAGGGTGCAATTCATCCCTTGCAGATGACTAAAGGACTAGGATTTGGCAAAGGGCCATGCCCAAAGCAGAAGTTAAACACAGACATACACCCTGAAAATCCATATGCTTTCATTATGGCTATTTGCAATCTGAAATTGCTACATGTTGCTGGTTAAATTTTTGTGAAACAGTCTTTTTCTGAGATCACAAACTGTCCTGATACCTTTTATGTGGGCAAATGAGCAATGCTGTAGCTAAGTTAAGAAAAAAAAATAAAAGAAAAATATAAAAGTAACACAGTGTGGTTAAATTTAGGCACCTAAATCCACATATAGGTTCCTAAAATTAAATCAAGTTTTCAGAAGGTCATATTTTTTTTGAGAATGAAGCTAGTAATTTGGCTAGCTAGATGTAAACTGAGGTCTCTGACTTTAGCTGGTTGTGAAGCAACATTTTTGACTTAAACCCAAGCCTTTCTGCCTTTGGAGAATACATCCTAGCTGGAAATGCTAGAAATTTGTATGTACAGTGCTTTACAGATGTGTTCTGGTGTTCATTTTCCCACAAAGAAACAATGATTTTAAAAAAGTCTGTGAGGTTTTTTTAAGTAGAAGATAATTAATGTAAATCAGTCCCTAGAAACAATATAGGCTTATTTTCACATTTGCTTGGGATTAAACTGCTTCCACAAAGTACTTCCACATGTATGCTAATTAGTTTTATAACAAAAACCAACCATGCCACAATGAGGAATGAAGACAAAAGTCCTATGAACCATGCCTTAATCAATCAACATTTATGTCCCTGTTCCAGGCCAGCAGGATTCCCTTCAGAGTTAACTCCTGCTGAGGCCTATAGATCCCCATTGCTCAGCACCTGACCAAGCCAAGGGACCTCTGAGTGCTTGGGAGTGGATAAGAAACCTTCTCTGGTATGATTATTGTCAGGGGGAAATCCTATGTTCTCACTTGTTTTGACTTCTTTTTTTGGTCTTTACAGCATTTCTGCTCCTGGGACCTGCTTCTGTGTGAGATGATGGCTCTCTGTGTCAAATGCAATGTACATTCTTATAAAAACACACAAGCCTAACCTTCCATTTTTGCTGGATTTGTTTGTATATACCGTAAATTAACCCGATGTGATATAATTCTAATATCTTTATAGTACAGCTGATTGTAAGGATGAAGCCAAGCGAGAATTTGATGGCAAAGGGTTAGAAGAGCTGTGATATACTGGTGTAGCTCATTCTGCTGGCAGCAGCAGAGACACAACAATAGTCTTGCTCTCTAGTCTTGCCTAACTTTGCTCTGCCAATACAACTATGTACCTCTCTTACCTGTAAACTGGTTCTCTCAAATTACTAAGGTTAAAGATACCCCTCTTTTCTGGAGGCGTAATGAAAGGGAAATTTCTACCCAGCCTTGCCCAGGAAGTCAGCACATAATCTAATGGAGCCCTTGGAAAGATGAGAAGCTTTCACAGTTCAATGTGTTCTCACAATCATACCCATAAGTTCACTTTTTCTTGTGCCCTTTGTCACTCTCCAAACTTTTGGTTCCTTCACAACCTTAGCACCCTTCCAATATGTTGCAAACCAGGAGTTTCTTTAATGGAAACAGGAACATGGGGTCAACTGCTGTGTGTGTTCTACAGATGGGCTACACACCTACTCAGGAACAAGAGTTATTCTGGTTGTTATCGTATAATTTCTGCTTCCTCAGAGTTTTTCTTTTGGTCTTTTACAGAGACACCACTCTTTGAAGGACCAAAGTAATACAGTTCTCTCAGAGACAGGATAAATATGTAGACTACAAAAAAGAAACCATGATGCAGCTTTTTTAATACCACTTGATATGATGAAAGGCGCTTTTGATACAAGATTCTTACGATAATGCAGTCTGCAATTCTTTCTAGAGGATGAACTTGTATTTCCTGTTTCACAATACTGTGGGTTGGAAATTGCTATCTAGACAGAGAGATTTATGTTGCTATTAAGTGTTTTAGGGTTTTTGTGACTTAATTTTCTCTTTTTTTATGAAGGAGCGTTATTGTTTTCCCTTCCATTTCCCATAAGTGTGTGTACAGGTACAGAAAAGAGAAAAATAATCAAGGTCAGGATCCATTTGGCTTTTTTTTTTTTAATTGACATTTATAGATCTTCTTTTATCCTGTCTATTTTTCTTGAAATAGCTTCTGAAAAATTGCGTAAGGACATATTTTTTGCTTAAGAGCAAATACTTCTGCCTTCAAAACTGTAAAAGAATGGCATGCAGAGAGAAATTCTCCTTGTCACTCGAGCTCTGAACTCAACTGCCATCAGGACAGATTGTAGCCAAAATAAATATTAATTTCTCTTTTCTTAAAAGCTTATATATTTTACCAAATTATCTTTAAATTTAAGGTACTTAAATGTCTCTATCGTGATAATCATCCTTATGTCGTTCTATATTTTATGTAGAGAAGAAAATGCTGGGGAGTTCTAAAAATATTTTCCGTGAAAATTGCAATTCTGGGTTTTCCTTATATTCATATATTTCATTCATATTTGTGGGTCTTATATTGTGGGAGAGACCTATGCAGCCAGAGAAGGTCATACCTATAGATCAGGCCTGTCGAATAAAACCTGCTGCTAAACTGAGAAAAATCAGTCATAATGGTAAAAATTCACCAAGAGCATAAATTATACTATACTGTAAAAGAATAAATTCAGTGTTTGTAAACTCACCGGACACGTAAAATATTAGGTAGTATTAATATAATGAGAAAACAGGTCACCCTATAAGGATTGTGACATCACTGCAGCACTTTGAATGTATTGCAGATATTTCTGACTGACCTTGGTTTTACAATTAGCAACACAAAAAAGGACACATGCAATGTCTTGCAGGAGAGATGTGGGGTTTTTTGAATTCTGGTAGATGCAGTAGAACTTAGGGGGGAGTATCATTTGGGACTCTAAATATGAAACCACACCAAAGTAAACAGGCACATTCCTATTCTGTCTGGTGCCTACAAAAACCTTACCCAGCCCTGCACCTATTGAGGAAATAACCAGTTTGTTTGGACTTCCCAGAAACCTGTCTTCTCTTGTTTCTATTTTATGTACCTGGTTTTACACAGTGTTGTGATTAATATTCCAGGGAGCATTTCTTAACTTTTTTCACAGCTTTTGTGTGTCTCATGAATGACATGTCTTCACTTCAAGGGCAATTTTCCTATTGGCAAGCCGAGGATGTGGCACACCAAGTGTCACCTTCAGGAACAAGCAATCTAAGTTCTATAATGAGATGGGTCTTTGCACAGCCTGTAATTGGTGCCAAGGCATGGCAACTTCATATCGGATAGAGATGTACAACACAGGGCTGATTAATGAGGCTCCAGCATCACAGTTGAGAGCCTTCCAGGCACTACTAAACAGAAGAATGTCATATATTCTGCACGTTATTACTGTGCCCAGAGCCTCCAATTTGCATCACAAAACCATTTGGTAGGCCAATTCAAGATAATCCAGGTTGCGATCTTGCTTCTTAGATGGATTATCAGTTCTATGGCCCACAATTCTTGATCCCAGCTCTCATGAACGGTAGTAACAGGCATCTCAACTTGTGGATCTGCTCACTTTAATTGGGTTACTTTAGTAACCCCTCCTTGTATTAAAATCAGCTTGGGAAGAGATGTAATATTTTCTGTTAGGAAGACTTAGAAACTGACTGCAGTAAGATTTGATTGTCAATCAAGAAATAGGAATTTAGTTATGTCAAGAAATCTTTGCAGAGATCAATGTGGAACAAATAATGAAATAAAATTACTAACAAAGAATCCTGCACAGATACTGCCAAATCAATAAAGACTCTGATTGAAAGCTGGTTAAACAGGTTTTATTCCTTTGGAGGAAGAAATTTGATTATTTACTATTTTTATTTAATTTATGTATTCTGAGTTTGGGGTTTGAGTTTTCTTTCTTAAACAAAAAACACACTCAAATGAGTAAAATTTTAGACATATTTTCCTATTTTTAAATAATCATAGATGACTGTTAAAATAATGCATTGATTTCGGTCTTCTGTCTCCCCCCTCCTACTCCGAGATATTTTAAGGAGATGGATTTCATGTAAAGGATAGAAGAGAGACCCTAAGTATGCTGTACTGTAAGAGGTATTTGGTTTCATTTTTAGAAACCATCTTCCACACGAAGAAGCATGAATAAAGTTCTGTGACAACTCTATTAGTTGATTATTATAAGGTTTCATCAGAAAAAAAAAATAGCACAAGAAAGAAAATCAGATTCCAAAACACCTTTTAGTGCCAGTTGCAAAAATCTTTGTTAAATATCTTTCCATGCCTCAGCACAAATATTCCCAGAGCATGTTTTGCAAGTATATCTCTAGAATATTGTCAATTATATTTAAAATGCAAATTTTGATTGAAAACACCGGGTTTTATTTTGTTTTGGTTGTTCTTAAGAAATTATGCTGCTGAAGTGACAATATCATGCCACAAGCACAAGAGGAGCCTGCCTGGCAGCATGCCACTGTGCTGAATTGCTAATAGTGACTAAATAACACTGCAGGCTTAGCCTATGGATTTCTCTTCCTTTGCTGACATTGGTCTTTCAGCCAATGATTCAAAAGGATTACAGCTGAAGCCAATGTTATTTTTTGTGGATAGTTTCATGGGCAAAGTATTGAATATCTTACTTTATTTAAAACACTTTGTTGGTCAAAGAAGTAGTAGATCTGCTTTGCCTTCCAGCTTAACTTTCAGTTATCACTTTCCTTCAAGGCTAACACAATCAGATTTAATAGTGTGTATATGTTTATGTGTATGTGTTTGTGTGTGTGTGTGTGTGTGTTGATGATTTTTTAATGACCAGAAACCTCACAGTCCTCTAAAAGTCTGGATGTGGAAATAGGGTTTTGCTTGATTTTTCTGGTCTTGATTGCAATCTTGTCATCTAGCTTCTCTTATGCCTTTATCTAAGGCATGATGTTTATGCCCTGTAAATTGTTTTTGTAATCCAACCAATAGCAAATTGGATAAAGATAGTGATCCAATGTTTCTAGGAACAGCTCATAAGTTTTTAGAACAAAATGTCATTATTTTAATATGAGATTTTCATTGAATAATTTCTCAGTATTTTTATGAATTCCGATAGAATAGAATCATTATCTTTACAGGGAAGATGTAATCTCTTTTCTCATATCATTGACCATAAGGAACCTTGATGAAAAAGATGTCATTTTTCAAGGCTGAACCTACATTGAATTACTTCAAAGGAAACTGTCAATGTATTTGACACCTGTTGAAGCTCATATGTGAATGTTTGTTGAAGTAACAAGGCTATGTGTAGCCTTTTAAACAGGCTATCACTTTTACCGTTTTGAGTGCCTACTCAAGTGGGACAACATTCAGGCACAAACAAGAAGAGAGGGAACATAACCAAAATATGTCAGAGCAGACACTGTAGCCAGCGCCTTCAAAATTTTAAGTATTTCTAACAGCTTTGTTCTTGTATTTTTTTTATTGCTCCAAATAGACTTTGAATGTTGAGTTCTTCCTCCTATTGTACAGATGTTATGTGAAGAAAATGCAAATGCATTCCAACCCCACAAAGAAATTAGCTAGGGCTGTCAAGTGGCAGTAAGGCCTGCATATCATGTCATAGGACAAAGTCATTGAGACCCTAAGATAGAAGCAGGAGGGAGAAAAATGATCTAGCTCTTCCTCAGACTGATCTGAGAAACACTGCCAAAAAACTGCATCTTTGAACTGAGATAATTGTGGTCTTAATGGTGGGCTCTAAATCAGCCCATTATGATATTTTACCATTATGTCAAAAGATCCTGTAATGAGAATTTTAAGTTCTTGGCAGCTCAAAGTGGAACTTGATTATGAACAGCAATCTTAACTTTGTTGAATATGGACCATATTATAAACATGCCTAAAACAGGACAGCTTCCATAATGAAACCTCTGGCCAGGTTTTCCAAGAACATTGGCCCCCATTGTATGCCCAAGATGCTTATTTGATTTGTGAAAATTTGGCAGCCATCGCATCTCTCCACTATTTCTGAAAATCTGTGACGTAATTAAAAAGCTATCTGTTTTTTCATTTCAGTTATAATTTGAATGGCAATTTTCTATTGTCTTGTTCTCTTTTTGGTACATCAATAATTATTAAATAAACACTGGCTTTTTTTAGAAGACAATAAAACAGTTGGTACCTTTTTGTTATTCTGAGTCTGCCAACATGTGATTCTTCACCTATAAAGGTATACATTTCTCTTTGCTAGGCAATTGCTTCTGAAGATCTGGTAATTCACAAATTATGTAATAGGTTGTGATCTTGTAGCTTGTTTTGTATGTACAATCCTTTGAATTTCATCTACATCTCACTGAAGATCAACATGGCTCTTTCGACAGTTTGCTTCAAGTGTGCAAAGTAAATGAGAACTTGAACGGAAGTTATTGAAAAATAAAACCCCCAAGTGTAAGCCATTCCCTATGATGGTCCAATTTCACAGATTACAATAATGCCTAAAATTTAATACTCTCAATCATTTTTGTTTTTTACTTGCTTCCTCTCAGTAAATCAGTAGAGATATGGTGGGACAACCAGAGATTTTACTAGCCATAACTTCTCTTATGTGCCATTATTTTTCTTATCTTGAGTATGGGAAACAGCTGTGGTACCAGAGCAGAAAATGTTGTGTTTCTGAATTTATTATTTACAATTTTGAACTGGAGAACTTTTTGATAGCTTGTCACCTGGGAGAGTTTCCAGACAAAAGGTAGAACTGACTTTTTTGGCTCCAGGCTTGGTGTTTGTTTTTTATTTGTCACTGTTCCACAGAGTTCCATTTCTGAACTTGTGAGCCTATCTGAACGACATTCACAGAGTATTTACCATGCTACAATTCTGCCAGAAGAAGATGTTTGGTAGACCCATTTTTATCATAACCCTTCTTTCTCAATCACATCATCAATCAATCAATCAATTTGTGCATGTTGGAAAACAGACTGTAAAGAATCCCCTTCCCTAGAAATGCAGAAATGAAGAGAAAACTGATTGATTTAGGACTTTTTGTAAGGTTTATTTTCTTTTATATGTGTTTTCCATGCAACAACAGAAAATGTGCTGTGGTAATCCAGAGAGAGGACAGAAAGAACCAGATTAAGATTTTTGTAAAAACTGCATCCTGAACACAAGTTTAAATGCCTAGAAATCTGACCTTTGGAAGATTTTCTAGTCTTCCTTATTTATTCCTTAGATTAATAGGAAGATGGCAAAAAAAAAAAAAAGCTACTTAAATGTCATTGTACTCTTCTGCACATGCCAGTTGTTACCAACAACTCTAACCAGTGCTGGTAACAGGCTAACATAGAAAATATATAACTTTGGCAATTAGGAGAGGGAGTCCCAATCTCACTTTCTCCCATACAGAAGGTTTTTTAAGCTACATTCCGTCATGGTAGTAGTGGTGACAGGTCAGATAGGACATGTCCCTCCCAGAGTGGACTGATTCCTACGGTTTTCTTCAGGCACCAGTAGAGATGTTTAGGGCTGGAGAAAACATTTTTGACCACCGGCCGGTTGAATGAAAGGTTTACATATTTTGAAAGAAATACAAGGTTACTCGTGATAGATTGAATCTATATGGCAGATTCACAAACATTGCTGGATCCTTATTTAAGGAACTGAAACACCACAAAGAGCTTTTTTACATGGAAGATTGTCCCTTCCCAGTACCACCTCTTTGTGTTTGATGTATCTCATCAGCTATAGTATTCGAGCCTTCTTGTCTACTTCTTTTGGGAATCTGGTCATACAATATTTAGATTGCAGTGTCCTCCTTTGAGGCAATGAATTGGGTTTTTCAATACTTAGTCCTGGGCCATCTGCTTTTGGAGGAAAAGAGTGGTGGGTTTTTTGGTTTTGGTTATTTTTGGTTGCTTTTGAGAAAAAAAAATAAAAACACAAGGAAACCAAGTCTTAACTCACACAGCCACTACTTGAAAGCAGATGAACTAAATCTTGTGAAATTCTCAGCTCTTGGCAACTATATTAGGCTCTGAGAGTTAATGTAGAGGGTCTTCTGTCAACATACTTAACACATCCATCAGGGACTGTATTCAGAGGATTAGAACTTTAATGTAAAACTTTTCTACCCCCTGGCCTTCTTCTATGAAAAGACATACTCTTGTGCCTTTTTAGGAATACAAAAAAGATCAAGGTAAACAGCAGAAGAAAAAGCCATGATGGAAATTTATTCACTTATGGGAGAAAAAATTCTAATCTCATTGCTTTAGGTAGACATTTTCTTACCTTTTAATAATAGTTATGGAGAAATGGCTCAGATGCACTTGTAAATCTTTAAGGAAAATTAGAGATACTGTAGAAAAAACTCAATTTTCAAACTTTTATTGGATTAATTTGGGTTATTTAATGATGGTTTCCTAGATATGATCTCCTTCTTTAAATTCTTTTTATTCCCAGTGCCTTAATCAGAATCTGCTGGCGCTCAAAACAGAGACTACTGTGCAGGCCCAGTGATCCAGACAAACTCTCTGTCCATCTGTTGATCCTGGGTCACTATTCCTTGTTCTTGTTAAATCCTATTCTTTTCTTTTTGGGGAAAGGAAACAGGGAGCAGGCAAGCTCACAGGAATCACTCAACACTGTTGTGAGAGAGGTTCTGCTGCAAAAGGACGGAGAGAATACAGAGCAGAGAGGAAGCATAAACAGAAGGAAAAAGTATCTAATTCTTTTTGTCTGCAGAAAAAGGAGACCTGGAAGTGGAAGAATTTAGTAATTCTTCACAAATATCAGTAGTTAACAGTTATACTACAGAAATCTCTCTCAACCAATCCAAATTCCTGAAAGATCAGTTCTGTAGAAGTCCATTTATCATTTCTCAACTTTTCTAATGCACTGTTACTTCCTTTCTCTTGGAAATTTCAGGTCCCAAAAGCCCCCTTTGAAAAGCAGCTGGCTCATATTGTGTATAATAATGGTTATTCTTATCTCTTCTGGAGTCAAAATGGCCTTTTTGAATTTTGTCTGACATAGAAAGCCTGCTGCAATGCCTTTGGAGAAATAAGCTTAGCCCTAAACACATTCAAGATGAAGACAGAGAAATCCCTCTCTGATAACTCAGAGAGGTATTAGATCAGATTTCCATAATGGGCAAAATCAAAATCCCCAGAGAAGAATGATTTTGCCATCCCAGGCCCATAGTATATCTGTATATGGGAGAAAGAGATTCACTGGGACTCCTAACTGTGTTGGCTGACCTGTCTCAGATTTGCCATGATTTTGTGAGAGAGAGGTGCTGCTGTCTCTTAAAAATATCTGAAAAATATTCTGAAATTAATTTTTTGGGGAAAAAGGAAAACTCTAGGCAAGTTGCAAAGATACATACTTAAATGCAGTATAGTGGCTGTAAACAAAAAAACCCCTTAAAACTTGCTCCCCTTCACACCTACCTCTACTTTGAAGAAGAAACTCACAGATAATTTGAGTTAATTAAACAAGAATCTAGTGAAGGAACAGAAGTGACAGAATACACAAAGTGTTTTGAATTAGTCAAGAACACTGGTGGAGTGAGATACAGTTTACACAGGCTTACATGACCTAATTCTGGTTTCTGGATCTATGAAAGAACCTGAGATTTTTGCAGATTTTACCACCATTATGAGGCCATTTCTCAATGAAGTGTGCTGGACAGATTTTTACACTACAAACTCTAACTTCTTACATATACTAGGATACAGAGTTCCTGCTTTTCCCCAGCATCTTGTATTCCCAAGTGGCAGATTCTGGCAGATTCCAGCTCAGATCAAAAATAACTTCTGTAACTTGTCAGGAAAACTGTTCTTTTGAGATTATTATGCATTCAGTCTAAAAAACTCTAATGAATTTGCTTATCATGGCACAGTCATCATTAATTTGCTTATCACAGCAAAAGAAAATTTTCAGATTTGTGTTTGCTTTAAGATTTTGAGGGTTTTTAATTTTGGGATTTCTTAGGGGGATTGGTTTTGGGTTTTTTTCTGGTTTTGGTTTGGTTTTTTGTTTTTCTTTTTGAAAAGGTGTTATAATGTTCATATTCTGGTTGTGCTAGAGAAACACAGAGGTTTCTAGCCTTTCTGAAAAGACTGCATCATTTTGAAGATTACTCATACCTCTTGTGCCTCTAACTTCCCATGTAATATTCCTGCAACTTCTAAAGTAGTGCCCTTAATGCACAGTTCAAGTCCATGTAATTTTGGTGGAGAAATCAATCTAATGCAACCAGTCCCTGGTGTCAAAGGATGTTCACAGTTAAATGTGAAAACTATCTCTGCTGTGATCTTTTTTCCTTTCTCAGCTTCTACTTTAATCCCAAATGTAGTTTTCAAACCATAAGAGTTCCATAAATATTTTATTATTCACATTCCTAAAAAAATCTCTAGCAAGACCAAATGACAAATCTCTGGTTTGAATGTGTTCTGCTACATCCACTAGCACAAAGATGGATACAGAGTTTAAGATGACAGAAAACAGAAGGGACACAGGCTGGAATAAAACCATCATTTCTGTGCCTGAGGTGCCACAAGGGGAAATGTGGGAGGCGGTGAGTCACACAGTCAGGAGGCAGAGGGAAAGCAAGCAGAGCAGTTGTACCAGGACCTTACCCAGACCTTTTTTTCAGCATGGATGAGGGAGCACAGAGCTGGGGGGAAGCAATAGGCATGTGCTGTTTATTTTCTTTCTGTTGCCTAGAAAGCAGTAGTCACTCTAAGCCTCTACCTCTGTAGGATCAGTCTCCCATGGCAACAAGAAGAGTCACAAAATTAACAACAGCAAATAACTACAGCTTACTTACAATAATTCTTATAGGTTTTGATGTTTTTTTTCTTCAAATATTGCAAGAACCTTAATTCTCAAACATAGTCAACTGCAACAACAAAACAATTTTTGAGCTGAGCACATAAAAACAGCATTGGTCTAGAATTTTAAATCATGTTACGTTTTAAGGATCTACAATTCAGCAAGGATCTAAAATCTTTCCAGCACTGGAGTTAACTTCCCTTTAATTTCTGGTGTTTTGCAGGCCACTGTGGTTTCCCCTATCTAAGTGTATGATTCTGGGTTTGGAACTAAGCTCTCATAGAAATCTGGTACACTATGAACACACTGAGTCTATATATCATCTATGCTAACTTTAGAATTCTCACTACATGAATATTCTGACTATGATGACACATATTTTATTAAGCTTTGCAAAACAGATAATTACTACCATACTTAGAATTAAGGGTCTAATGATTTACAGACCAGCTTTGCTTCCAGACAAGCAGACTCCAAAATTGCATTACTATTCATTAAAACTTGCAATTTCATTAAAAACTTGGTAAGATTTCTATAAGTCTTACTGAAAATCTGTGACTCCCAAGGTCTAAATTTCAATGGGAATTAGGTAAATGAAACTCTTAAGAACTTTGGGAAATTCCGCAAGGGCCTGTATAGAAAACAGAAAAATACTTCAGCCAACTATATGCATTTAAACAAAGAAACGTTTCTGGCTCTTAGCTGCTTAACGTCACTGTGAGTTTCCCTGTTTAAACTGAAAATGCTTTTAGGCCCAAAATTTCAGCATTGACACATTGCTAGATCACCCCAGATTTAGCAACTGTCCTGTCCAGCCTGTCTTCTGAGGGGCTGAAGAGTCTGCCTAGGCAGATTATGACTATTTTGCACCCAGGAGCCTTTGGATCAAAAGCACTGAAGAGCATGAGAGACATGACAACAGATCAGAAGACAGACCTGAGCTTTCTAAGTAAATCTTTCATTTTGTCTTCTCCTATGTAGACAATTCACAATGAAGTACCTTAAGTTCTTCCACATACAGTGCAGGGACTGGGGATCCCATCAAAAGGGAGAAAAGAGGGTGGTGGTACCATGATTTCTTCCCATACGTTTTTACAGCCAGAGTCTGGTCAGAGGAGGCAGCATTACCCTGCTGCTGTGTCTTTGAAGAACCAATGATGTTCAGCTCTTTAGGCATAAATAAGGATGCCCTTCACCTTTTTTCTTTATCTGTCTTTCCCACATCAGATGAGTAGAGATACCACATGGATTCTTATCTCCTGGTGCACTTACTTATGATTAACAAGCAGGGATAAATTAAGCCCATAAAAGGCCCAGATGGATATTATATTTGCATTGTTAATGCATGCTATGATAAAAATATACCGTTTGGAGGCCCCTTTGAAGCTGAGCTCTGGATCCACACTTATTCTGTACTGTACAAGAAAGATGTGAACAGTAAATTCAACAGTTCATAATAAGCATATTGGAAGATTTTGGTTTCTGCAAAGAACCCCATTTTAATTTTGTAGAAGAGACTGGCATGAAAGGTCTGATAGGTTCAGATGACATGTAATTTTTTGGTCAGTTGCAATTGAGAACTTGAGACTGAATAAAACCAGACATTTTATTCCAAAGTTCCAGGAAACCCAACTGACTGACAATTGTATTTATAATTGGACCATTTATGGAGTCCAACCCCTAAAACTTCTGTGCAAGGCTAGGTGGTCCATGTTAACAATATGACTCCACTGGGAAACCAGCACTTTTATTCACTTCTGCTCATGAATAAATTAGATTCTTTAAAAATTCATAGGAGACAACAAAATCGTAGGAAAAATAGCACTTGAATTTAGAAAGTTAGCTCAGTGTTGTGAGCTGAACATTGCTGAAGTTTTCTAAATCAAGTACAAAAATATCTGCTTACATAATTTTTATTTATATAGGAAAGCAAAAATAGGCAGACAGTAAGATGATAAATTTAACATTTACACAACAACTCTGAGATACCAGAAGTTAATTTCTTGTGCATTTAAGCCATAGCAGCCAGTATTGTGGAAAACCAATTGGAACAGAATGGGGAAGTACATGTGACATGCAGGTTTTTAAAGTAAGGGGTTTTTGTTGCATTTCTTTCTTAATTTTTCAGTTTGTCTTGTAGTATTATGGTATTAGTTAAGTACTGATGTGTAATCATCACTGTGTATTACTGCACTTACCAAAAGAGAAAATTATGATTTTGAAACATAGGTTAGTTATATTTAAAAACATTTCCTGAAACACTGATTCTCCTTGCATTGCCTCAATATCCTTTTCCTGGGAGAGTTTACCTTGGCTTCACCTTTTCTTTTTGCTCCTGACTGGGTGAAGGAAGGCCCACTAAATTTTGAACATCTGCATGGATTTTATAAGAAATACAGTTAAATAATTAAGAAGTGATTGTGTGGTGAATTTTGGGACACAGAATTACAGCCAGGATATAGAAATGAAACACTGTTTTTAAAAAGTCATTGAGAGGTTTATTTGGTTTGTATAGCTCCAAGGGTCCTCAAAGCACAGTATGTTCTGAGATTGAAAACTGAAAACAAAAACCCCCAAAAAAGAAGAAGAAAAAAATAGAGGAAAAGTTTTTATGGTCACTCCAAGCAAAACAACATAAGTGTATGCCATATGTCATATACAGTCTTTCCTGGTTGTTGGTTATTGGTTTTCAATAATTATTATTATTTTTTCATAAGACTATTACTTAAGTGATTTCATAGTTCAAACTAACCTTACAGTCAAATTGAATGCAAGTGACAGTGTAGGTTCATCAGCAAGCTTCCTATTTATCTGCAAGAATGTAAAAATGATGATGATTTTTATTGTGGTAGTCGTGATCTCTTCTGCCTAGACTGGAGTTTAGGAGCAACAACTGATTCAATACATTTGTACCTGTGAACTAACAGCAATGCAGAATGTGAAATCATACTTGCTTTCAGACAGTTACAGTCAAAGGAAAATACAAGAAAATCATGCAGAAGTGTTACAGTTTTTTAAGAGGCCATGAAAGGACATTTTGATGTTCAGTGCAGTTAAGCAGTGTAAATTTGTTTCATTTCATGAATAAACTATATTTGGTTTGTACCTAAATTTTTCATTAATTGTTACTGTATTTTATCAAGCTGTTGAGAGGATAGTGCTTCCATCAGTTCTGTCTGTTCTGCAAAACAAGGTAAGTAACTGGGATTTTTTCTCCTTACTCTCAAAATTATTTGCACATTACTAAAACAGGAAAAAAAACCCAATAAAAAACTTTTAGGAATTTGCATCATCAAAGAAAGAAACACAAACTCTTGCCTGCAGCTCATGTAGCTATACATGGAAAATGTAATAGATACAGAATGTACAAGGAAAAAAGCACAAGTGATGGTCTTGCTTGCATCAGCTCCTATGTAACAGCTCCTATGTAATAGCAACAAAAGCATATTCTTGCTAATAAAATCTTGTCTGCGGCAGAAATGTTGACAGACAAGAAATCTTGCAATAAATAAAGACAAAAAAATTTCACACTTTAAACCAACATTCATGTAGGACCAAAAGTTTGCAAAGACTCCTGACTCTGACCTCTAGGAGTTTCTTAGGAAACCCAAGGTCTTAAGATGGAAGATAAACCAGAGAACTCTAAATGACTCCAATTAAGAGGTGTGAATATCATTTACACCTGTAACCTTTTAGCAAGAAAGGCTACAGCCAAAACACACAATAATCCTACAGAGAGGCTTTCAAAGTGAAAAGGTTGACTTTATTTGAAACATACCCCTCCTTAGCCTGAAAAGGAAAAAAAATAATATGTAGAGTGTTGAAGAGGGACAAAAAAATTAGTTCTCCTACTATGTTCTCTAGAAAAAAGTATGTAAATACAAACAATATGCGATTTAGAAATGTGAGCCAAAAATGTTCTTAAAAAATAGACTTGCAGATTTTTCATTGATTGATAGCAAGCAATGGTTACAAATTTTCAAATAATGAAATTCTGCTTTAAGTTTTCACCTGCAAATGAAAGAATTACTTGTTTGAAGACACTAAGTGCTTTCCATTTTAGAGGGCAGATACAAATCAATCAACTTTTCCAACATTCTTCTAAGTAAACATAAGTTGTATCCAGACTGCCCTCCAGTTACCCATAATGTCACTTACCTAAATTTGGCATTCCCTTTTTTTATTGGAAATGTACTATTTTCCAAAGGGAGGCCCATATCATGGTTTGTAGGATCTGGACTTCATTGTCCTTGATCCATATCTCACTGCCTGTCTCTCCTTCTGACCTTATCTTTACTGCCCATGAACCTCTGTGTTGGTACAGAACCTAAACTGGGATGGCAATCCATGAGTGAATCTCTAGGCAACCAGGTAATCTGGGTAAGCACTATACAGCTTCTATTTTAACAGGAGTCTTCAAATTATCTGCTAACATATCCCTTTGGATATGTTGGCAGATAATTTGAAGACTCTTTGTAAAAGGCTGGTGCACTTTTATTAGGAGATAAATATATTCATATATCAAGCACCTCAATGTTGTCATAATTCTAGGTAGTCTCACAAAGCGTGTTTCTTGAATATACTGTCAAAGACAGGGGAACACATTGAGCATATAAGGAGATGAGGAGTAACTGGGAAAAGCAGGACATGATTTTTGTAATTTACCAACAAGGAACATTCACCAACAAGTTTGTTCTTCTTTCTGGATTATCTGCTCTGATTTTTTAGAAAAACCAATTCTCTTCATGGTGGCCAGTGCACTATTTACCATTTGGGTTCATGAGTACGACAAGCTAAGAGGATGCAACATTTCAAAGAACATCTGGCTAGCACAGAAATGGTACGAGCACTTTGTACTGAAATTGTTTCTGTGCAAAGCCATATGACCACTGTGTTCAGAAAAAGATACAGCAACAGGCAACAAATAAACCTCTACCAAACAAAAATATACAAACAAGAAACAACAAAAACCACCCAAAATAAGCATAAAAACAGAGCAAAAAAAACCCCTCTTTTTTCTTTAAATACATTTTTTAAATTAAAAAAATACCAATTGATATTAAAAAACCAAAATTATTAGGAATAAACATATTTTTCTGACACCTTTATTGGGACAATAAAGGCAACTAAATCAATCAGCGGAGCAGGAAGAAGCACAAACTATTTGTCAGTGTGTGGGGGAGAAAAAAGTGAACAGCATCTGGAAGTGGTCTTATATCTACCTTTGTTGAAAGTGCACGCCTATTCCAAGCAACAGTTTTTTTTCATTTGCTTTATGGTCTTTTGTAAATCTCTACCTTGGAAAGTATGTGCTGCTGTAGAAAACTTTTCTTTTTAAAAGAAAAGCTCTTACTGTTTAAACCTGAGTCACAAGAACTTTGCTTCTGGTTTTGGGTCAGAGCCAGAGAGAAAAAGATTTATATTGTCCTTAATTTGTATTTCTCACCCTCTACATTAAAGTAAAGAAGACCAAAGGCTGTCCTAAATAGTTTTGTTTCCACACCATTTGAACTCAGAAGGCCAGATCTGCTCACTGGCCAGGTTGGCAAGGGAATAAATAA
Source organism: Petroica traversi (assembly GCA_025920805.1). Taxonomy (NCBI): domain Eukaryota; kingdom Metazoa; phylum Chordata; class Aves; order Passeriformes; family Petroicidae; genus Petroica; species Petroica traversi. The sequence goes on along the minus strand of JAHLSL010013569.1, from coordinate 1,380,212 downwards.
AGTTCTCATTCCCTACCTTTGCGGAATTTCACATAGCAGCATCGTGAGTGAGGGATAAGCATATTTCTGCTCAGAAACTTTTAGGTCTTGTGAATAAATATTAAAAGAAATTTAATTGAATGTAAAGGAAAATGAGATTCAACAACTTGTTCTCTAGAAAAATGTAGTCATACAACTTGATTTTTTTTTGCAAGAGTAAGAAGATTTCCTATTTATACCTAGGCTACTAAAGGCGATGACCCATATCAGCATCATTTCTGTTTAGGAAAACATCATATGGTGCTTATCACCAGCACATCACCTTAAAATGTCTGAATTTGTAGTATTATTCTCATATTAAAAAAAATATTTGCAGCATGGACATATCAAATAATTTATCCAAAGCCATACAGTATTTCAGTGGGCGTATATAGAGATTGTGATTTTTTCTTCTTACAAGGCATTTGATAACTTAGATTTGTCTTTCATGTACAATGTATTTGCAAAAGAAGCACAGGAGAAAACTTTTCTGTATCAAGAGGAAGACTACTTCCAGGAAAATTGTTTTGGTTGGTTGGTTAGTTTTTGAGTTTTTCAGTTGTTTTTTTAATTTTTCAGTTTGGTGTTTTTTTGTTGGTTGGTTGTTTGTTTTTCTCTATGCAGATTATTCTAAATATTTGCTGTTAAAATGTTGTCATCATCTGATGATGCAGACAATTGAGTGGAATTTTCTCAGTGGGAGGAAACTAAATTTCTAATGATTTTAGGTCATGACTGTTTTGAACATGCTTCTCTTTTGCAAAAAAGCTTTTAGTAACATCTTTCCATGTGCTGCATTTATGGATGAAAATCAGCCTAGGTGATGGTTTTGGTTTGAATTAATTGCTCTTAGTCTGCAGTATGCATATTCTGACCCCAAAGACCGGTAGTCAGGTGATTTGGCCCAAGTTTAAATCTCTTTCTATGTGTGTACCATTGAAATGAGAAATTTCGGGGAGACTGGACCCCAAACTGGAGCACTTTGTATGAATATGCAGTGATGAAGCTTCTGTAACACGTGAACTTTTAGAGCAAAATGGAGAAAACCTTCTGCAATATATAAATCTTGTCCCTAGTATATGGTCTAGGATAATTTTCTGTTATCAGATCTGAGGCTGAGTTCCTCTTTGATTTTCTTTTGTTGGAAATAATGTTTTTTAGCAGAATACATGAAATTAGCAATTAGAAAGCAGCTCTTTTTAGAAGGATGTCCATCAGAGAGCACAACAGTAGAAAATAATAATGTTTGAAAATGTACAAATAAATAAAATTAAGAGTGTTCTCTCTTAGCATGATATTTCCAGCCTAAGCAGTTGGTGTTAAGGTGTTGATGGTCATTAGCAGAAGGTAGAATTGGCCAATTAAATTTATTTCTGCAGCAAATTAAGACACAAGGTTTCAGAGTCTGTGCTTAGCAGAGTCCGCTTCTGACAGGATTTTGCATAGCTGTGCTTCCTAATGAGAAAAACAGCAGGAAAAAAAAATTGTGTGGAATGCCTCAGCCTCTCAGCCTCTCTGAAGACAAGTACTTGCTAACCCCAAAGAAATACTCTGAAATGCTAAAGATAGCATGGCAGATGAGTAGGTACCAACACATCTATCCTCTGAGGTCTATAAGATGAGCTGTTACCAACAAGGAGGAGATTGATACAGGCAGTTTCTACAACAGTGGATTACCACCAGGAGGGTTGGTTTGGTTTTTTTAATGATGGAGAGAAAAACATGCCTGAGGTGTCTGGGCAAGGCTTTGGGGTCCTGCTGATCCCACAGGAATCATTGAGACTGGAAGGGATCTGAGGAGATCATCCAGTCCAATACCTTTGCTTCAGTGGGACTCGGTAGAGCTGGCTGACTATGTCCACTTGAATTTTTTAAGTCTCCAAAAAGAAGAGACTCCATAGTCCCCAACCCCTGCCAGTGTTTTACCACACTCATAGTAAAAAAAGATTTCTTATGCAAAAGTGAAATTTCTTGTTTTTCAATGTGTAACCAGTATCTCTCATCCTGTCAGTGGACAACACTGAAAATAGCCTGTTCATTTTTTTCATGGCTCTGAATTGGACTCTCTCCAGCAGGTCCGTATCTTTCTTGTTCTAGTGAGTGCAGCACCAGACCCAGAATCACAGATGTACCTCAACAATGCTGAACAGGAGGAAGAATCACCTCCATCAACCTCCTGGCACTGCTGCTGGGTGCAGTCCAGTATGTTATTGCCCTGTTGTTTTGCAAGTAACAAGAAAACATGTGACATCTATGATGTGCCATTTAGAGCTTCAGTAAGAACTACTAAAGAAACAAAGAAAATCATACTTTCTAAGGAGACGAACTGGGAAGAGGTACCTTAATTCTATGCAATTATGGATGTTCTGCAGTGATATAGCATTTAACTTCATATTTAACTGTCAAGGCCACTTTTAAAATAAAATAATCATAAACTCTCCACTGTTAAATTTTAACAAGTGTCAATTCAGTCTCTGGAAGTCCTTATCTCAGAACTACTCACAGAAAAATATCAGTTGCATTGCCCTACACTGCTCTGGGATTGGACTCTAAAGCACTCTGTGTGAGGGAGAGGGGGAAATAATTGATACTATAAAGGCCTGATGTGAAAAAAAAGGTCAGCAAAACATTGGTCCAGAGAAATGAAGAACCTTCAAGGAAAGACCTGTCAATAAGAGATACGAATTGCATCACTTCTAAGGTCTACTTCTGGATGGAAATGTTTGTGTCTTGGTCTTCTTCTCACACTTGTGTTTGAAGGCAGACTCTGGCTTTCATCAATGAGCATTACCTCTCAAATTCACAGATAGTGGGAAAAACTATTATAATGCCAGCATAATTGTAATCTGTCAGAAACAGGCAAGATTGAAAAAATAAGCATATGTTAAAGATAACAGGAAATATTTTCTGGTTTACTGTCAGTGATACTACCATTTTGGATACTACCATTTAGGATAATCTGACACAGATAGACCAAAATAACCTCATATCAAATTTTGTGAAAGATTATTACATCCAGCAGTCTATGTGCTGTAAGACATACATAATTTTGTATCTGACAAATATTTTATATTGTGTAACGTCCACTATTAGTAATGTTTTGATAATACGAAATCTTCAGGAATATGACTTAAGCCCGCTCAAATTTGATTTCCTTACCAAGTGAAATAATGCCTGTATCCATGTAGTGGTTGGGGAAAATCAGGTACATTTCTTATCAGCACAAATATGCAGTCTCTTAGATTATTCTGTTACTGCCCAAGTGTCCTGGGTTAGCCATATGGCCTGTTTGTATCCCCAATCGTCCCCTGGCTTGTGCTGGACGTTGGGTTCTGCAGCTTTGAGTTGGTCTAAGGGGGACGGTGAAGGTGAAGGTGGAGGAAGAGGCGGAGCGGCAGCAGGAAGCAGGAAGAGAGGAGCAGAGGAGGGAGCGCGTGGCTCCAGCGCGGCCGGAACTCGCAGCTCCCCGGGATCATCGCCCCCCGTCCCGCAGATTACTACGAACCAAGGTCAAGAGAGCGGAGAGGCTGCATTCCAGCAGACAGCGTTATCTCTTTTTTTTTCTTTTTTTCCCTCTTCTTGGGACTGGCTGGCATCGCGTGAGCCCAGGACACCAGGGAACGCCCGGGGGGCCCCTCCCCCACCCTCGCCGACTGCTACAGCCGGGCCCGGCAATCGTCCCCCCACTGGAGAACTGAACCGGACTCAGACGGACTCTGAATCTACCATCTCTTCAGAGGAAGGAGAGGTTTCATTGTTTTCATATTATCCAATTTTTTCCCTATACTTGTAAATATTCTATGTGTTAAATAAATAGTTTTTTCCACTTTTCTCTAAGGAAATTCTTCCCGGACCGGTAGGGGGAGGGGCGATTGGAATCGGCTCTTCCTAGAGGAGACCCCCCAGAGGTTTCCCCCTAAATATTTGCCCTAAACCAGGACACCAAGCCATTGTGGTTGTGTGAAAATAGTGGTTTGCCAGTGAAAAATACCCATTTACCGCTACTTCCTTGAAGTTATAGAACATAAGGTGCAGTTCTACAGGAACCTTGAATAATGTCTTTCAGTGAGTGAATTGTCTTTGGTGACATTTGAAATAATTCCTATTAACAGGTGGAAGAGGCTGTGAAGTTTCTGTCTCTGGATAGGGACCTCAAATGCCTTCAGGGCATGACTGTGGGCTCACCTGACCAGTGATACCCAAAAAATGTTTGAATTAAATACAGCATACAAATTAATAGAAATATTAGCATACAAATGCAGAAATATTCGCATTTATTTCCTGTTTATTTCGTGAGTTTTCAATTGTCACTCTAATTACTAAGCAATGATTTTTCAAATTCTCTTAAAAATTTTATTTAGAGTCTCTAGTTCATCTTGCACTCTCCTACATGCATGTTCCAGGTTTCTTTAAATGAGATTTTACCTAAATGTAAGCTCTTCCATATGTTATAGCTCCTAACATACCTAACATCTACACTGCATCTCATTTCCAAAGCGAAGCATTTTTGCAGACTGGTTTCTGAATTATTTACTTCTCTTTGCAGGCCTGCCCTTACATATGAGCATGAGATAGGAAAACTGGCTGACACAACAAGAAACAGTGAACCGTGAAATTATGAGTCCAGATAAATACATGCCAAATTATGAAAAAAAATTTTAAAAATTAAAAAATGAGTTATGAGCCAATTGGGTCAGACCCATACCTACAGTTTTAACAACACTTCCAGAGTTGGACTGGATACCAGTAAATATTGAATAAGGGGATAGAGATTATAGAGAAACATGGGCTTTTGGAAAACCATAATACCAGCCCTGCCATTCTAGGCATTATATAAGAGTAAAACTTGTCAGTTTCTAAAGCTGTAGAAATGTTTAACTGCCTTATGTTTTCTGTTGATCAAGTTATTATCCATTTAGCAAAGAACTATACCAGGTTTTCAGAGTAATGACCTGGAAGATTTTGTGATCCAAGAAGATGTGAGACAGAAATAAATCATGCCAAACCACAAATTGGGCATCCACATATGAGAAGATTTTTAATATCTGCAGTTCTTGGATTCAGATTTCGCTTCCTGTAGACAAACTCATAAATCTGGCAAAAAAGCCTGCAAAGACTCTGAGATTCCAGTCTGTGTGTTTTGGAGACAAAGTCATATTTGCTAACTAATGCTCTGGAAGATCCTTTCAGGAAATTATATTCTCTTGCTTCATTTTGTTAATATTTCTTTTCCCTTCAGATTGTAGTTAAAAAAGAATTCATCTGATCATCAACAATACAGATTGTTTCACACTGGATTTTAGATTTTCACCAAACAGTTTATCTGTCCTTGTTCTTAGAATATTTACAAGGGATATTTTATAATCCCAGATTATAAATCACTGAGGGAATTATCTCATTAAATTGTTTAGTCTTTTATGCCTTGCTTTGTAAAGTCTGCATCTGGATGTTTCGCTACAAAATCAATAAAAGGAAGTAACTCTGTTGTTGACCATTCAAAGTTCAATTGAGGAAGTAAGTAGTTGCTCCTCATTTTGAGGAATTTTCTTTCTTAGCTATCTGAAGTACATAATATTCTCATCCACTTAGTTTCATTATGTGGTCCTTTTAATGCTTTTACGCAGTACTGTGGCAGAAAGATAATTGATTCTAGAAAGTTAATGGATTCCAGCATGCTTCAGCACAAAGCAGTTGCTTTTCACACAGCACTGTACAACTTTTGAATGTTTTTTTATGCATTAGCAGGACAAAAACCCAGGCCATTTCAGGGATAGGAATAAAAACATGGAAATAAGGAGAAACTCTTTCAATGTCAATAGACAGATGGGTCCCTTCAGCCTGCTGCTTTTCATCCCATGTAACATTTATTTTCCTTAAGAAAAAGAAACCCAAGTTGGATTTCAACATGTTTCTCCAAAATTAAATCTGGAAGTACTTTATATTCTAACAGCAGCACACTGCTGGCTCAAATATACTGTGTGATCCACAAAGAGTCTGTTCTGAGCATCATGGACAGAGAGTGCAGCAGCAAGCTTTGAGAATGTAATCTGGTGGAAGTTCAATTTCCATCCCATCTTAGGGTCAAGGGATTTCTGAACTTCTTTCTTTAAAACCTGCAGATCTCCAAAGCTTTCCTCTGGAGCTCAGTGCAGATGATCCACCACTGGCTAATAAATTCAGGAGCTGCAGCCCAGCTAGAATTTCCAATTCATTAGTTGTAAAATATTGGACAGACTTTCAGCTGTAAAAGAAGACCCTGAAGAATATAATTGAGGAATGTGAAAGCAGCATGTGGAGTTTGTTGGGTTTTTTTTGCCAAAGAGCTTCAGGGCCACTCTCTGATCAAATCAACAGTTTGTAAGCTGAAAGTCTACTCAACTGTGATGAATGAGGCTCACATATAGCACACAAGAATGCTTTTTTGGGGGAGTTGACATCTTAAAAAAACTGTTGAAATGATATCCAGTTCTGCTAGGAATCTCTTTGATTAAATGCTGATATGGTAATTAGTCTTATTACTTTCACTGGAATCACTATTCTTATGATTGCCAATAGATTCCTTCTTTTTTTTTTTTCACTTTGCCTGGAAGGCTTGAGGTAATATATACTGAATTACTGCTGGTAATTCTGATATGATATAGCAAAGTGTGACCAATATTCCTGACTAGAACAGTGGAAAATGAGGTCTTTAACTTTGATTGTGAAGGCACACTTAGTCTTATCACCAAAACATTGTCACTGGAGTACCTGTTGATAGATTTTCCAAAAAAAGAACATTGAAGTAAGTGTTACATTTTCGGTAAAAAGTGTGTACTTTTATGCTTTATTCTAAGTTACCATAGTAGTTTAATCCCAGTGCCAATATTTACCTGACATAAATATGGAAAGCATCTATGAAGAATCTATGAAGAGAAGAGATTCAAGGAACTATCCAAAGCTATTTAAGGGAATTTTCCAGTTATCCAAAAGAGGCCCTAAGACAGTGGATCCCTGCAGTGATTTAGGAATCAACAGGTTAGTTCATCTCTTGCTGGTGTATAGTATTCTTTCTGAAGTCATACTTACCACTTTTGTTAAAACAACTCTCTCTAAAATTTTTATGTATTCACTTTAGCTGGAAGTAATTTTTGTGCAACTTTGAAGCATGATAGTCTATACTGCAAGGTTAATTTACAATGAAATGAAGTGACTGGCTCATTGTAGCTGACTTTACTAAAGCTTTCAGTCTTTTTGAGAAAAAAATGCATTTTTGGTTGCATGTGTCTACCAAAGAGCTGCCTTTTGGAGCTCTGTTTTTGATACCAAGGATAATACTGCTAGAAACTAAGAATATGGATGCAAAGCACTTCATAGATACTATAGCCTACTAGACTATCCAAAAATCTTTAAAAATGTCTTTTAATTTATATGGTAGCCTTAAACTCTTTTTAATCTTCTGGAACTTTTACAATCAGCCATCAGAAATGGAGGAAATGGTGGATAATTTTATGTCACCTTGCAGTCATACATGATAATTATTATTGAAAGTCAGATCCAGAACTCTTTTTTATAAAAATCAAAATTTTTTGTACCTATGTGATGATGCAGTCCTTCTTTTATAACAGTAGCCTTTATTTATTAACCCACATTTAAAATTTGGTTACCTCCCGCTTAATTATGGGATCAGTCCCAGCAACTGAAAGTGATTTAACCTGTATAGGCTACTACTCTATTTAGGACGGAATTGGAGAATTATTAATTGCTGAGCTGAAAAATGAAATAAATATATTTACTAACAAACCCTGCCATGATGTGCAGAAATATTGTCACAAGGTTTTGAATAATAATTATTTATTAATAATTATATGCTATATTTTAAGTAACAATAAGATTAACAAAAATAACAATAATTTAACTCAAGAAGGCACTGTTGCCTGAATTGAGAAAGAAAAAACACTTTCTAGATAATATTAATATAGGTAATATAATAGACAGGTTTTTAACAGAAGCTTCCAGGTGCCCCCATGGCTATGAGCACATGTGGAATCAGATTCGTACAATTTCAGAAAGGTTAATTAATTGGTATATCTAACAAATATTGTCCAATCAGAAAAGCAGTTGGTTAGGAAACTGTCCCCAGATTCCCCCATTGGAGCCCCCCGTGATCTTTTAGCCCTACATTTCATCATGTCTATGATGTGTGGTGCAAAACGAAATGTCCCTGCTAGACTAAAAAGCAAGAACAGAACAGAATTCCAAGAAAGTAGCATAACGTGAGAAAGTGCACCTACCATGCTAAAGTGACAAACTACTAGAAACCATACAACTATATATTAAAATCTACAATATATAGATATATAAAAAGCAATATACAAAAAGCTGCAGATATATAAAAAGCAAAAAATCTTTAGGCATAAGCACCAGTAATATATTTACTGTTGCTGTCGTTTTGTCACACTTTGGGGGGCGGGGGCGGGGCGGGGGGGTGGCGGGCGGGGGAGGGCGTGTCAGGGGTCTGAGCTAGAAAAACAGTGTTAAACAGATCATGCCCAAACAGGGTGTCTATTGTAATCCATCCAACTATTTTGTTTCAAGTCAACACCATGTGTGGGATTTGCTGGCCTGGATAGTCTTGCGTCTTCAAACAATCCACACACAGTAGCAGAAACATTTTGTTGGTATGATCTTTTCTTTATCCCTTCTAGACTTTTCTAGGAAGAACACAGGAGATGAACAGAAATCAAACTGATTATCTTAAAGAAACAACTTTTTCTTGTGCCATTTTTTTCTCTTGCCTGGGTGGGTTAATATCCTGAGAGGTGGTGTTCCTGTCTTATAGCACATTGTCATTGTAGCACATGCATAAAATGAATCAAGTCATCATAATTATTTAAAAACTTTCAGTCTGAAATACTACTTCTTATCTCAAAGGGACAGGAACATAGTTTCTTGCATTGACAAGAAAATTCTGATTTCCCCTTGGCCCATGTAATTTTTTTTGCAAATTTAGGAGTAAAAACCATCCTGTCCACAATTTTCAAAATATTTTGTTTTGAAGTAAATTAAAAAGGATAGAGTGGGGAGTGTATTAGATGGAAATTTCTCTAAGTTAGTTTTCTCTAGTTTTGTATTGCTGTCTGGACATAAGTTTGGGCAAGAGCACCACACTGATGTATACTGAGACCATTTTATGTGTGTTAGAAGGAAGAAGTGCTATAGAGAGCACCAGCAATGGTGACTGAAATCAGATCATCAGATGTCATGAAGTGGGTCAGCTTCCCTGTGTCAATTTATTCATGTAGAAATTCCAGTCTGAACTCTGGATGAGTGTTGCAACAGTCATTGTAGCAAGAGAAATGAGTTTTCTTTGGATTGCATCACCAAGGTAAAGGTATGGGATTGTTAATGGGTAGATCAGAAGTAAATGTGTGAAATATATCTCAGACTTTTTTTATTTTTTTGCAGTTATAGAGGAAGAATGCAGGAGGTGAAGGAGGATTCTGTGGGGTTTTTTGTTGTTGGTATTTAGGTTCTTGGGGTTTTGTTTTCTGGACTCTCTCTCTCTTTCATGGAAGAGATCTCTCTCTTTCATGGACAAAAGCTTTTATCCATAGGTTTCAGCATGCTGAAGGTAGTGAAACAGATTTTCATCACAATCAAGGTAACATTTAGAACCTTTCCTTTATGTAGTTCAGCAATTAAACTGTGCAAAGAGAATTACTTTTTTATATCGTATATATAAAAAGAAAATATTCCTGTAATCTTGTGATGAAATAGTCTATCTTGATGGTATATTTGAATAATATTTATCAGAGGATTTTGTAAACATCTGTATTTTCCAGTATTTTGTGGGAGTTTAATCATACCACCACTTAGTTATAGAAAAAATGTCACCAGAAGATCTTTAGACTATTAGCCAAAATTAGGAAACCTGTGTCTTAGGCAATGACAATAAACTTTTGTCATGCTGAGAAAATTAAATCAATCCTGTTTTTAGCAAAAAATTAGTCATACAATACTCCATTAATTTAATTCCCTTCCCCATTTTTTGTTAATATTGAGTCCTTCGTAGTTGTGAGATAGCAAATGCTTTCAGTTAAAAACAGAAGGGAGTCAATATGTCTAAATGTACTGGAAAATGCAAGGAAGAGCTCTTTGAGCATGCTTCAAAGACAACTCATTCATCTTTCCTGAGCTGTAATTCATACGTGAGTAAAACAATTTGAAATGCATGCATAGAATGTTTCATCTTTAGTGCGTATAAATTTGTGAAAGAGATCAGACCAAGTTTTTCCAATTCAGTATTTATAAACTTGGTCTCAGTTAATATAAATGTAAAGTCAAACAAAATATAATAAAAAGAGTAAAAATGCTGTAAGTTTTTTTAGAACTCCAAAACTATGTTCTTCCTTTCACTTTTCCAGCCCCACGGTAGTTTACAGCTTTTGCTGTCTTTTTTGCACTACCTTCCCAAGTTAACACCTTCTCCTCCACATTTACACACCAGCACAATTAAGAAGGAAAGGGCAGTTAAAAGTAGGGCAATAAAGGTTTAAGAGCTACTTACACTGGTTGCATTCTCTGAAATCATATGGTGCCACCTGGGATTCACCATGATGGTTAAATGAAGTTCTCAATGACAACATTAGTGTTACCTTCTGCCTCTGGAAAGAAATGAGAGGAAGAGAGCCTCACCTCAGACCTGGAAGTGGAAGCATGTCCTCTTAAAATTAATTTCCAAGATTGTGAAATACAAGAAAAGTAATCAGGGACAGTCAGCATGCACTTACCAAAGATAAATTATGCTAATTCAATTTGACTGTCTTCTGCAATCAAGTAGCTGTATGAACAAGGTGGAAAGTACTGGACAATCTCTACCTGTACATCACCTCCCAAAGCATTCATTTGTAAAAGGAAAATTGACAAGAACACCTAGGTGAATTAAAAACATGCTAACCTGTCAGGTATGAGTTGTAGCAATGGACTGATATCCAGCTAGAAGACAGAAAAAAAGAGAGTATTCAAGAGGTCTTCTTAAGAATGATTAGCTGCACTTGATGACAGAATGCACCTTCAGTAGGTTTGTAGACATACAGAACAAGGAGGAATGGTTGGCCAAAAAAGGCAGTTTTCTCTTCCTCAGTTTTTGGAAAGATTGCTAAGTAGGATGCTGAGCTGGGCTTTCTTAGCCTGGGGAAAAGTCTAATAGTCTTAGAAAACTATTAATGTGAAATGCAGTTTCACAGACATTTTCAACTCATCTGGTTTGTACAAGACTAACTTGTTGAAATGACAAAAAACTGTAGTCTGATATTCATATTGGACATCAGGAAGAACTTCTTCATGGAGAAGAAGTGCAGTACTGGTCATGTGACCCAGAGAGCCTGAGAAATCTTTATTCTTTGAAATTTTCAAGACTTAACTAGGGAAATTCACAGTTAAGCTGACCTACTAATAATACCTTGAGCAGGGGATTAGAGGACAGACTTTCAAAACTACCTTTCAATTGAACCAGTATCCCATCGGTACCTCTATGTAGAAAGGATAATTCTAAAACTATGTGTACTCTAGATTAATCATGTACATTTAGCTTCTGATATATATAAACATTGTAATTTTTCAGTAAAACAAACACTCAAAAACTTGTTTACCATCAGCAAAATATCATCTGCAATGGCATTTGTAGAATATTTTACCACTCTTTCTCACATGTTGCTATAAAGCTCTTCATGACTGTGTGCTTTGCCTTCCTTGTAATCTCAGGTTAAAGCTGAAAATATTTCCTTCTTTAACAAATTAGTATTAATTAAGGTATGCCATGACTGAAGAAAATACTTGCTCTTACAAAATGTGACATGATATATTTCTCAAAGAAAAAAAGCAGTCTGCAGTTTTTCTCCAAAGCACTGAGAGAGTTGTAATACACCAAATCTCCTAAGATTAAGCAGTTTATACTTTATTTATACTACACTTGCAACACTTCATGCAAGAATCACTTTGAAATTGAGGAGAGCTTAGCATTTTTTTTCTACTAGGTTACACAATAAGTTTGAGTATATAATGGTGAGTGCCATAAAAAAGAAAAATTATATTTCTGCAGAATTTTCAGGAATATATTCTTAAGAATTTAGAATAAATTAATTTAAGGTTGATTTTTAATTTAAGACTGACAGAGTAATCTTTACATCTGCATGTTGAATTGATTTACAAATACTTATTTTCAAGAGTACAAGATACTGATCTTAAATCCACTTTGTTGCTGGATTCTTGCATAAAATTTGAATTGCTTTTTGCTCTCATATAATTCAGGGTTCAGAATCAACCATGTTACTGTCACAATTTCATGTCTGAGTCACGAGAAAGCAACAATCTAAACCACACTGAGTCTTTTTTTTTTGATAGCACAACATGATTCATTGCTGTTAGAGCAGGAATTTTTCTTTTATTAATTTATATTTTGTTTACAGCTTCTCTATAGGTTTTATTCTTCTCTTTATCCTTCTCTTGCAGAGCTTATTTTTAATTTTAAATTTATTACTACTTCAGTTCTGTTTCAGTGAACATACAGGTAGAACAGAAGTGTGGAACTCAAAGACTTGAACAGGGGTCCCATTTGAAGAGTTGGTGCACATGGAAAACTGTAGCTGTGTGAGCTAGTGTCTACTTACAGAGATAGAACAAGTAAGCACAATTCAAGCATGTCTGCAGATAATCAATTTGCATCAAAAAATGTTCATTCAGAACCTCGTTCAGAAGTTTGTTGGCTAAAGAAGTGAGTCTGTGTCTTTGTTCTCTGGACATATGTGTGGCTGGGTATTATGACAAGCCAAAATGTTATATAAAAAAAGTCACTTTTTAAATCTAAAGACTTTTAACTTTGTGGCAGAGAAAGTTAACAGAAATCACCTTTTTTAGCACTTAACATGCATTTATAGACTGGTGGAATTACATGTGCTCAGCTGTTTTCTTTATTTAATTTATATCAAAAGAGGATGGTTGTTAATCTCCTTGAGAGGCAGAGAGCAATGAGTGGAATACTGTATTACACAGACACAGAAGAGGCTTCTTAGAACATCTATCTTTTTACGCTAATGAGGAAAGAGCATTTAGCAGAATTTAGGACTTCTTTAGTCCAGTGAATAACGTAGGAAATACATCCATAGACATCACTGAAATGATGAACACTTTGGGGGGAAGTTTGTATTAGCACTATATTCAGATACTCAGATGCTCCAAATGTGCCATACTCATTAGAAATAATTATCTTAGTTATCTTTATTTGAGGAAAAAAAAGAAGAACTATAACATTTCTGCCTATAAACTGTTCTCTTTAACAAACTACAATAAGGCTAACCTAATTAATTCTTCCTCTCAAGTAGAGGATGCAAATTGATTTTTGTGTTTTTAGATATTATTAGTCTGTGGGGTCTTAGTAAAGAGGAAGATTTTACATTATATAATTAATGACACTGAGAGTTCCACCCTTTCTTTAGTAGGCAAGATTGCAGCAAACCCTTTGCAAATCTGTATGATTTGTAAGTCTGCCTTGTATTAGTGGTGTAAATATTTTTTCTATATTTGATTTTTTATTTCTATTGACAGACTTGGACTATTTTAATGCAGAGGTTCCTAACATGAGCTAGGAAATTATGGTAATATCCTGAAAGCCTCCCACTACATTGCAGATTTCTCTGGTATTTACCAAAAGCTTCATTAAAGTCGTCTTGGGCACAAATTACTACAACATCCTTAGGAGGAAGGAAAAATTATGCTGTATTTAACATATCTGTGCCATTTTCCTTATGTGCAGGAGTCCCATGCAAAACTTAAATAATTTCAGATTATTTTGCTGTGCAGTAACTGAAAACATTTTACTTAAATTCTTACTCTGCTGCAAGATATGGTAAATATTACTTCTGGGTTTGTGTACAGCAAAATCCTACTCATCTGTACATTTGCTGTAGAGGGGATTTTTTTTGCGAAAATGAGTTTCGACAGTAAAGAATCTTCAAAAATGTGTGTACATATATTACACACTAACATATACATATGCAGCATATACATATACATACACATACACATCATATACATACATATACATAGGTATTTAACACCTGACATACTGGAACAACTTGTATTGAGATAATAAGGACCCTTATTAAAATAATATTTTTTTATAATAAGTATTTTATAATAAGTAGAAGCACCCTTATTATAAAAAAAACCCAAACAACAAGGTTTATTTTATCATGGAAGAATGTCATAGTTTATTTGTTGTTTTTCCCATTCTCTTCCTAATGCATCCCAAATTAGTGAATTCTCACCTTTAATATATTTGTGTTCAGTCCACAGGATGCCTGTTTCATTATTTTTTTGTCTTTAGTTCATTATTTTTACCTGTGGCTATACAGATGAGACTATAGTGATCACTGTGATACAAACCCATTGAGAAGAGACAATCATTCAAAGTTCCTGTCATTAACAGAGTGGACCAAAATTGTTGGACACTTAAGAGGTAAAAATTACCCATTAATAAATTCACCTCTGATTTGATTTGGGAGGCAGGAGGGAGGGATGGTGGGCAAAAAGGCAAGTAGATGTGTTGGCTTGTATTTAGTGCCTAAGTGAGGAGGAACATCAGATGAGAAGGTATACTGACCTGTCAGCACTGCCTTCATGAGACAGTTTGGTTTTGGCAAGGGAGTAACCATTATGAAAAGGGTTACAAAGGCAGCTGGAATTGAGATCTTCCTTATATTTTTCAGCTTAGCCTGTTGCAGCAGGTGAATTGATGACTTAAAAGGCAGGTATTACAAGGAAACATCTCTTTATCTGCTTGTGCTGATTGGTTTGCTACAGTCTTTCTCTTCAACATGTAAATCACAGTTGCATATTACTGTCTCAGCTTCATCCCTATGCATTTTGCGAAATTTAACTCAACACCTTCAAGTTACATTAGTATTAGGATTATATATTAGAAGCACATGCAATGCTAATGAACTCTTTGTTAGCAATTTTATTTTAATATTTTACTGTAGTTATTGACAGGCATGCAGAAGCTCTATAAACTTGTAGAGGTATGAAAAAAGGCCAAATTAGAAAGCTGTCTTGGAGGAAGCACTTTCTATCTTCCTAATGAAGGCAGGATTACTGCAAGTAGCTATTCACTTTGACAACAACTGCATTAAGATCAAAGGGGATACGAAAACCATGACAATATGACTGTATTTCATGCACCATGAGGCATGGTTAGTGTAGATTAGACATATTATTAGTAAGGAGATCTTTTTTTCACTGAGAACTCTTGGCTGATCAGTGTCTTTTTCTTCCCCTATCCTTTCCAAGTCAGTATCTGTTCAAACAGAAAACAGATTCTTTCCCCCTAAGACTATGACAGAAATAGGCTACAGATTCGAGGTTATGTCCAATCAGTGGCAATATGCATAGTAATATTTGGCACAGCTTGTGTAATGAAGTTCCCAGCATGTAGCCTGGAAAGGTATCCTCAAGTGTGCAGGGTGATTTATTTCCTCTGTCAAGAGGCAGGACAGGCAGGACTTGTCCTTCCCCACAGTCGCTTCAAGAATACTCTGTCACCCCAGGAAGCTGTAATAGCTTCTCCACACTCAGGCTTTGTTATACGGCTTGGAGCCCTCTTTTAGCAAGGTTACCCTCCTGGTCCTTTCCATCACTTCCTACACTTGCTTAAGAAGTTGAATTGCATAGAAGAAAACCAGATTTGCACCTCCTCTTTACATTTGACATTACATTAGCATGGTGAATGATCAATAAGAAGGTGTGCTTACTGTGACTGAAGCAAAGAACCTCCCTGCAATTGGTGCAATACATTTAATTCCTGCTTTTTAATATAATGTCAGCGTGCAGGAAGATTGTATAATTTCTGTATTAAGCCCATTTCATTAATTACTTTCCCCCCTCCCCATAACTTTAATTTGCTCATTCAATATACTAAAAAACTGCACTCTGATTTTACCTGCCTCAAAGACATGGCACTTTGTTTCATCTTATTTGTAAAAGTTCACTAGGTGCTATTGCAGTAGCTTTGCATTCTGATATGCATAGTTCTAAATATTCTTGTCAGAACTCAGAAACTATTAATTACACATATTAACAAATGAGAAGATTGACCAATTTCTAATCCTAATCTGTGTATATAGATTTAATACCTTCTCTCTCTTTGAAGTTAACTTCCCAGAGATTTCACCAGTGAGTGCATACAGTGCAGTGCAACTTCAGTGCCCTGATATAACAACTAACAAAGAACCTTCCTGCCTTGACACGTGAATAGACTCATACAAATGTTTAACAAAAAGATCTTGGTTTTGGAATCCAACTGGATCTATTTTCCAAAATCCCTCTTTAGACTCAATTGTACAATATCATAATTTAAGCCATAGAGATAATAAATTTATCTCTATAGTCTCTAAACACTAGTATGGAGTGCTGCTATCTCCTAAAATATTTCTGACAATCACCAGTTTTTGGGGGTTTTTTATGATATCTGGGGGGAAATGTTTTATTTATTAATTATGCTGCCTTTGGGTGGCTTTTCAAACAGCTCACTGGGGTAGCTGCTGAATTGTTAGTTCAGTTGTTTTGATCTTCCTTTGCTACAGGTCTGAAATGCAAGCACCACTGCAATCTGTTTTGCATCTTTGTGGCTTCAGGGGCTTCCTGGAGCTCTAGTTTCAGAGGACCTCACCTTTTAGATAACCTGCTTCCAGGGAACCCACTTTTTAAGTTTTATCAAAGTGCTTTATAGATGTTTTTCAGGGGTAGGGTGACACTTTTTCTTGGCGCCATTTTGAGTCCCTTTCCACCACAAACTTAACCATCTTTCCCCATTTCAATCTACCTGACTGAATAAAACACCAGAAATGTGCTTGGCAACTCTCCAAATGTAATATGACACAGGCCTTTCTTGCTCAATGAAATGTCACTGGAAAGATCAAATGTGGGCACACGTGGAATGGAAGTACACAATGAGAGTTGTTGGGGTCACAATTGGTAGTTGAGTTTTTTTGATGATATTTTTGTCATTGTTGGCCATGTGTATAATTACTTGCAGCAGTCTTGAACATAGTTCAGACCTTCCTGGAAACAGAACAATTCCACATCCTTTGGAAAGTAAGCACCATGACAAACAAAAGAGAAAACATGGAAATGTTACATTAATAGGTAACATGAAGTTCTGAAATACTGGCTTATCCAGCTTTTATTAAAAAGACTGTAATTAAGAGAATATCATAACAAAATTTTGAAAAAAAAAAGTTCCTCTCATCTAGTACAGATTTACTCTTACATTTGACTGATACTAGAGTGAGATACTGCTCTCTTACAGGTGTTTTGACATATTTACATCCTTCACAGCAAATGAAAGAAGTCTGTTGATTCTTTTTGTTGAAAAGCGGGCAAAATAATACAGTATATGGGAAACATTATTAGGAAGAGTTTTTGTGGAACTAGATTTGCAAAGCTCCATCCTACTGAGAAGGTGGTTTAACAGCAAATTAGTTAGGGATAACTGGATTCACTTTATTGATGCTGTTACTGGTAAGCCCAAGGGATGTAATTTTAAACGAGGATAAAAATGGGTGACATCCGTATCTACTTCTGAACAGGCAGTTCTCACTGAAACCGACGGACCTTAAAGAAGATAGGGCAGCCTAAATGTTCTTCCTTGTTTCAGAAATGCAGAAGGACCACGGCTCCTATAATTCATAAATCCTTCATGCATTTCTCTTGGGGAACATAGTTCCATTGAAGCTAATGAAGGGATACATCTTTAAGTCATAATCTAATTTTCAAGCTCCAGTAAGCCAATTTCCAGACTTAATGAGATGCGGCATATCTGAAAATCTGTTGAGGATTAGGAAGAGAAATGGAACTACTCAATCTGACTATTCTAACCCTAAACATAACTAATTTTTCCTGGATATAAGCAAAGGATCATATGATTAACTCTCCTCACCAAGAAAAAACAGTTTAACTAATCTTTTGAGGAATATTTGTCCTTCTTCTGTTCTATGCAAAAGCAGACACATCAACCCATTCATTTTTAACAAGTCAGAAATGTGCAATAACACATGCATTTTTTTGTTTGTTTTAATATTGAATTCAGAACCAAATAAAGTTTACTAATTATAAATTAAATACTTTTCCCTCTTTTTCACTTCAGCACAAGGAAGAATGTCAAGTTAAATCCAAATAATAAAGCAAGCCCTTTGTCCACAATGATTTTAGTACTTATGTACTTCTAATACAGATTCAAAAGATGTTAATAAAGTCAGGAATTTTCTACTGAGTGTGTAATTCAATGCTTTTAAAACTTTTGGTTAATGACTAAGGTGTTTTTGTCAGTAGCAATTTGATTTCTTATTCCAAGTATAGAAAAATGCATTAAACAGTAAACTTGAGTGTCCTTTCAGCTATCTGGTAAACATGCAAGTGAATGAAATGGTATTTACTTGATGACCTGGGTTTTGGGGAGAATAGAGAGAACAGAAAAACCCTACTTGGAAGAGGGTCCTTTAAAAATGAATAGGAGTAAATAGAAAATGTAGGAGCCAGGCTGATGCAGTACACTGTACAATCTGTTCACTGCATTTGGACTGCTAATTAAAAAGTGATATAGACAGTACAATATGAACGCACCACAACCTGTTGAAGGTCTGACAGACTTTATCTTCACTTTCACATATTTGAATATTCTTTAATAAGAGGTCTTAACTGAAAGCAGAATATGTCTCAATAAAATTGGAGAACAGATATATCAACTTAAAATTCTTACTGCATTATGTGTGTATATGTGTCTTCCAGCTCTCTTGAGCATTTCGAAGACAACTATCTTAATTCATAAGCACAATATGTAAATTCTGAGCATGTTTTTTTACTTCTTGCTTCTGGGAACTAAGCTAGCCTGGAAAGTTAGAAATACAACCAAAAAACATAAATGTGAACCTAGCAATGAGTTTCATATCTACCAGGAAAAATAACTACTTTTGTTGCTGACAAGTACTATTTTTCTGGGGTATGCATTAACAGTCACTCTTAAAAACATGGTATCTGTGTCCTTCCATAAGTCATTATATATTTCTCTTTCCTTTCTTTTCCTTCATCTTACCTGATAGTTCTTGTTTCTACATCTCAGAAAGCCAACTTCCCCTCCTCATAGTTAATTGTACCCCTAATCCTTAGCAAGTAGTATTAATAGAAAGTTTTTTGTATTAACTGGATTGCATTACATTAGCTGACACTGTTAAATATAAACATGTTTTAATAATACTGGTGACTCAAAACAGTTTGGAGATTAACTCGGAAGCTTACCTAAACTTAAAAATCCAAAAACTGAAAAAAAACCCCTTCCTTTCTAAGATTATGACATTCAGAAAACTTTTTAAGTGGGAAAAAGAGGTACTTGGTGGCAGTGATTCGTGATGGAGAGTTACTGCACAGTAAGATTATGAGTTTAGAAGAAAGAGGGTTTGGCATTATTTTGGCATGGTCCCCAGAAGACATTTCTCTCTCAATAATAATCCAGCCACTGCAGACAGATAAAAAATGGTTTGATTCTGAAACCTGTTAATGGGAGACATGCAATCCATGTTGCTGAGGAAATGATGGATGCGAGGAACCTGTAAAACTTACACAGCATCTGTCCAAATAAAAGAGCTGTGATTCCAAAGTCTATCTCCCTGTCTTTGCAGAGACTGCTTTGAGGACAAAGAGTTATACTAAGCAGAAGATACTATCTCAGGGATTGCAGCCAGACAACATGGTAGGAATGCATGTGCTTTTTGGCTACATGTAGTTTTTCCTCAGGGAAAGGGGATGTTTCAGGGTATTTGTGATGTTCTCTCTGCCTGAAAAACTACATCTCAGTCTCTCCATTATCTTCTGCCTTCAAAGACCACAGTGAGATATCATCTAGAGCAAAGATGGACATATTAGGATCTGTTTCAGCCATGAGGATGTCCATGAGCTCTTCCAAATGCAACCCTTTTTGAAAGAACTGGAACTTTTACAAAAGTTACTTGGGTTAGGATCTCAAGTTTTGTTCTAGGTTCACCATAAGCAAAGGCTTTATGAAGTTAGCCTACAAAGTATGTTTCAGCAGATGCTTACTTGAAAATGTAGTTTTGAGTGTCACAGCATCCTGGTATTATCTATACTGTCTTAAATGTAAAAAGACTCAGTGGATTGAGTTACAGTAATTTTTAGAAGCCTCGTCTACATTAGCAGATATGATTTTGATGTATATTAGTTCCATAATATCTTTTACTTTCTCTTTATATCTTAGTAAGAGAAATTAGTGGTGCAAAGACTGTAGAGTTGTGAATAACAATCTTCTATTTTCTTGCAACCAAGTTTCTGCATAGCCATAATCAGATCCCTTCTCTCTGACTACTGCACTTTACAGAAATGCTCTATGAAATAGTTAGCCAGTAATTTTAAAGCATTTTGAATATGGAATAAATTACATAAATACTGTGGGTTTAGACTTTTCTCTACATTGACGAGGCAAGTGACAAGAAATTCTCCTTTGACAATAAACAAGATGGAAAAAAGCTGACAATGTAAAGTTGTGCTACAACATACAAGCATCTCTAAAATTCTATTTAAAATTGTCACAGCCTGTAAGTTAGACTAGATATCTCTAAAATTATTGTTCTTGAAGGTAGAATAGATAACTAGAATCCTGGCCTATCTCAAGCTGAATGGAGAAGAATGGACTGTATTTCTGTCTTGAAAAGTGCATAAGCAACTTAAATTGACAAACAGACAAAAGCTATGAGCAGCTTTAATTATCCTAGGGGTTTGGTTTCAAGACTGGATTTCCAAAGTCAGGTGCTAAAGAACAGAAATCAAGATCCTTTATACTTGCAGTCCACAGAGAAAAAGTGTAACGACCAAGGACAGATTCAGGCCATCAAGAACTCCGAGACATTTATTCAGAGAATCAAGCTGGTTTAGTACTCTTCTTCAGGACGCAGAACTTCCTTATAGGGTATTTTCCACCTATCACACACTGCCATGTCAGCAACACACTTTCTTAATGTCCTTACATGGGGTGATCATGTTTTGTCCAGGTGATTGGCAGCTTGCAGCAGGCTCCTCTCTACATGGTATCTGCCACATGGCACCTCCTCTCCCCAAGGTCAGGTGGAGACAAGCCTCTCTGCGCTGCCGCATGCAGTGCATCCCACAGCCTGTAGCTCAATTCTATCTCATCTCTCTCCACAATTCCCCTTTTCTGTTTCCAAACTGTATTACCATAACATTTTCCCATCTTCATCAATTATACAAACAAGAATAATGAAGCAAAACATTCCCAACATTACAACACGTTTGACCCACTGCCCAAACCAAACAAGCTCCATTGATTTTTTTTCCCTCAGCTTCTCCATGAGCTGAGGTTGCAATCAGCATAACCAAGGCTGGTTGGACCACTCTTGCAACTACCCATCATGAACTAAAATCTGTGAAAACCTCTCCTCCATGTTATCAATGGAAAGGGTTCTTCCCATTTCCCCAATTATTTGAGTTCTTTCTCAGTGTGCCTGGGATTCACAAAAATGTCACTGGATGAGGGTTAGGTCATTCTGAAGACAATTCATAAAACAAAGAACATATAAGGCTTTTTGCAATCTTTCGTGGTGGGTATATTCTGTCTTTGTACTCCTCCTTTTTTGTTTTAACAACATGGACTTGAGAGTGTTATGGACCTGTTCAACAGTTGCTTGACCCATAGGGGAATGTGGTATACCCATGATATGGTGCACCCTGCACAAACCAAAAAAGTCAGCTCTCTGTTTGGATGTACAGGCTGGCCCATTATCAGTTTTTATGGAGACAGGTACTCCAAGGACTGCAAAAGTGGACAAAAAATGATGCTGGATATCTTTTCCATGTTCACCTCTAAGGGCAGAGGCAAAAATACATGGGGAAAAGGTATCAATCATAACATGAATATATTTTAATCTAAGTGCAGGAAAATGTATAACAATATATGCACTTCTCTTACTATGAACAGTAAAACAATACATCCAATAAAACAAGAAACATATACCAAACAAAAATCAACTGCCTAAATCATTACCATCACCCAGAGTCTGCAATTGCTGGGGTGTCCCATTTCACAGTGAGGACCTGGAGAGCATTTCCTGGGCAAGGTTTCAAAAGTGGTATCTCAAGGTGTCTCAAAAGGGGATTCAGTTTTTATAAGACCAAATTAGCAAGTCAAAGTGACTTGATTACATTTTTAGAGCAGAAACACCTGTATCTGATGGCATAATTCCCAACCAGCCAGGGCCAGGGCTCGGTCAGAGCCAAACCTTGACTGAGAGGGTTTCCATAAAATACCATACAAGCAAACCTCTATTAATATCAGGAACATGGCTTCACAAGAGTTTATCTTCCCATGAATAGAGGGACAGATCAAAACACCCACTAACTGGTAGCAATACACATCTCCTTCCCATGAATGGAGACCATGATTTAACAGATAGATCTTGGGAAACAAACTTACAAGGGAATGTTTCTGCCTACAGGCAGGAACTGAAAATATGCAATATAAAAAAAGAGTTAATGATTTTGTGTAGCTTCAAATTGAGAGGATAGTTTACAAATAAGGATTATTACAGGAGCATACATAACAAAAAGCAATCAGAACAATGTGGGGGCTCACAAGCTGGTATGGTAAGAAACAATGCGGGTTCAGTATTGTGGCAGCTTTGCAGGAGGCAGTAGTCCTGGGTTGATGGCTCCCATAGGCACAATAACATCACTGATTTTTCTAAGATGGTGCAGCAATCACCATCAGAGCGTTCCACGGACCAGCTGCAGAAATGACATGTCCAGCTCTCAGCTGCCCCCACACAAGCCATGCAATTGCTGCAGCTTCTCCTGAGGAAGAGACCACCAGCCTATCTGCTTCCCCTTCAGAGAGGTCTTCCTGGTGCCGCCCTGTGAGCACGGGAGGTGAGGGAGTGCAGCTGCTGCTCTCACTCAGCACCTGCCAAGCAATGGCCCACCACGAAGTTCGCCTCCATGCCCACTCACTGCCACCACCACTGCTGCTGCTTTGCGGCTGTAGTGGTCCTGCCTTTCTCAGTGCTGCCAGGCTCCCCTCCTCACTTCTCACATACTGAGAGCTGCGCTTGTCCCGCTGGACCCACTGAGATGCTGATCAGCCTCTCACTGCCATCCCCCGCCTCAGCCACGCGCTCTCTGCTGTGGCGTGGCTTTTCCATGTGTCCTCTGCTGCCGCTCTGCCTTGCCGCAGCTGCACATTCCCCCCACACCGCTGCCGCCGTTCCCAGTACATTCTCACAGAGGGCAGGCAGAGAGGGAATATACTACTGGGATGAGCTGCCCCAGGTCCCACCACTCATGGCAGCACTCCTCCAGCTGATCTTGCATGGTGCAGAGCATCCTACACGACCTCTTTTAAATCCGCATCCCCCTCTGTAGCAGTTTGTTTTCTCACTGCCTCCTACCAACCACATAGATAGGGGAGGAAAAGATCCGGCTTCCTCCCAGGATCAGAGGACCTGAGGCTAGCTCTGGTTCTCCTCCCACAGCCCCGACACGTTTACAATAAGAGCCTTGTGTTTCACTCAGTGGCAGCTCAGAAGGGGCCAGCATGGCTATCAAGGTGGCCCAAGTGTCCTTTTTCTGGTTTCTGGGTGCCACAGGCACAATGAGTGCCTGCACACAGTCTTCCACGTACACAAAAGCTCTGTGTGGCTTACTCTGTGGCCCCGCGTAACTTAGCCCCACAAAGGATCCCTTAAAGCATCCCATGTCTGAGAGTCAAAAGCATTGTACTGTCTAAAGTTGAATCACAGTCTTTCAAATCTGTAGATTAAACTTTTCTGTCATGTTTTTTCAAAATCTATTTCAACATCTCTGTGATGCCCTTTAGTTCCTGGGATCCACCACTCCCCATAGTTCTCAGCTGCTTACCTTCCCTCTTCCAGAAAAGTCAGTGGGCTCCACGGGCTTGATTTCAGTCCCCAGGCTTAGTTTCAGCCCCACCAGAGTTCAGCTGAGTGTCGTTACTGGTGCAACCACATGTTGACTATCAACTCCCTGATGCAGGGTGTCATTTCTAATGACTGAGATATAGACTCAGATTGGCAGGGATTCTGAGACATTTATTGAAAGAAACAAGCTCTTTTATACACTTCTTTAAGATACATTATTTCCTTATATGGTATTTTTCACCAAACAACCTATCACACACTGCTGTGTCAGCAACACACTTTCTTAATGTCCTTAGATGGGGCAATCCTCTCCATAGGGCACCTGCGGTGCTGTATCTCCTCCCCCCAAGGTTAGGTGGAGAGAAGCTTCTATGTGCTGCCAAGGCATTCTGCAGCTGCTTCCCACAGCCTGTAGCTCAATTCTATCTTCTCTCTCTTCACACAAGAAAGAGATTATCCCATAAAAAAAGGAAGTAAAGGGAAGATTGAGGCAAAGCTGTTTGTCTTTGGTTTCTCACTTAGAATGTCCTTCTGAAAAGAAAAATTGCAGCATTCTGAACAAGCAGCTCCAAAGGCAATATATCATCAACAAGAACATCATAGACAATATAGACTGTGATAAAAGTTTTG
The DNA here is from genome assembly GCA_025920805.1 of Petroica traversi. NCBI lineage: Eukaryota > Metazoa > Chordata > Aves > Passeriformes > Petroicidae > Petroica > Petroica traversi. Next base: position 1,355,577 of record JAHLSL010013569.1, on the reverse strand, counting down.
AACTCAGGAAACTGAACAGAAGGAGAATGTTAAAGACATGGCAGTTGCATTCCATGTGTACTATATGTTGGAAATAATCTCCTCTTTGACATTTCGAGGCACTGGGACTAGAGAAATTCTGAGAGAACTCAGATTTTAATCGAGAAATGAAGTCTTTCACCAAAAAGGCAAGAGAGACTAAACATTAAGTATGTAGTGGCTGTTCATCTTTTTTCTTTATAGACACTAAAAATGTTAGCAACAATTTTAGAATAGTAGTGCCATGAATTACATGACCTCAAGGACTGATTTTTCTTGCCTACTACAACAATTCTTACCAAGACTGACACATGTTGATAAGCAGTTTTTTAGCTTCTATTTTCTTCCTGTCTGTTCAATTATTAAACACTCTTACTGTCCATGGCTCTATTTCTAGCACTTTTCACAATTGCTATCCTTATTTACTCACAAAATATTGCTCAAAAATAGCTTGTCTAAGGCATATACTTGATCTCATCTGCTCTGTGCAAAAGTTGTCTCAAAACTACGTTTAAGATAACAATGTAATGCTGTTTCTGAAAGGTCTGTCAATAATCAAAAGCTTATCATTTTGAGAGTGAATAGAAGTGCAGTAAAATGCTTCCTCTTCAAAGTGCAGATGTAGGTTACTACCATCTCATGCTGCCATAATTATTACCACCATCTGCAACAGTTATCTGTAATACTCAAACCACACAAGAAACAGCACAGCCTGAGGTTCTTGTACAAGATGTGATAGGAGGGATATTGTTAGGGTATTCCTGGCCCTACACTGTTTTTTGTTTCCTAATTGTTGCTCAGAGCTACTAAAAGCACCATATGATACCCTTACATAGGAACTATTATGTCAGACCTTTTCCACAAAGACAAAAAGCAGTATATTTCAAAGAGTCAATGTCTGCCTCTCTGTAGCTGAAAGATTCTTGTGTGATTGTGAGATAACTGATTTTTACAAGTATGATGAACACTGAAGAGCAGAATTTTGGGCTCTTATTCTATGCATCTGAATATAAAGACATAAAACTAATCAGTAGTACTTTTTATTGCATGGTAGATATACCTTGATTATTTCACCTTAACACTGTATACTACGTGGTAATTACATTTAGAAACTCCAAAAATTCCATATGATCTTCATTCTGGTTTTATTAAACAGAAATTCTTATTTTACTCCATACTTATAAAGGTACTTATAAAGTTTTAAGCAGATCTGCAGATTCTGTTTTCACACCAGAAAAATCTACTGAAGTGACTGCCTATATAATGCAAAATCAAAGATTTTCACCCAATATCACCTGCATTAAACTAATGTAATTGTATTGCTGGGATACCTATATAAATTGTATATAACTTGGTACTTCTTTCTTTTAATGAAGATTTCAACATGCATAATTGAATTCAGGAATATTTACTTCATATTCAAAACCCGCTGTCAAAACATTGATAAAAGAGTGTATAGAGAGGTTGCTGGTGCATTATTATATAAACTTCCCAATGTTATCTAAATGATAAATTCTAGGCTTTATTTCTTGGGGGTTTTTGGTTGTTTGTTTGGCATTTTTATCCCTTTTCATATTTTGTGAAATAGTCATTTAAAAGCCCCATTCAGGCCTATTGAGAGAATTGCGCTGTAGCAGAATATTTTATTTTGGCAGGTTCTTGTAGTTCTCAATGTTTGTTTGTTTTTGTTTTTGGTTTTTATTGCTCTTTAATTGTTTTGTGTATAAATGAAGAAAACAACTCTCAAAGACTTTTTGTGCAGTCATGACAGAATTCCCATTCTTGCCTTCAACATTTTATATTAAAAAATTCAGTTATAGCAGAATCAGGATGGGTTCGGTAATATACTTGACTTTGGATCATTCCTATTAGCTTGGGATGCATTTGACACTTAGTCAAAGAAAACTGAATCCTCGGTGTTAGTCTCTGATATGTTTGGGGTTTTTTTTCATTTCTATATTAATAGAGTTTAAAAATGGGTGAATAATATGCCAGTATTTAACTGTAACATATAAAGCAACCAGTGTGTTCAGGACAGTCCTCATCAATGTTTATAAATGTGTTTGTCTTGTTTATTCCATTATACATTTGCTGAAAGATATTTTTTTCTCTTTTAATATTATTCAGCACCCTTTAGACATTTATCTTCAAGAATGGATGAAATTATACCTTTTTTACTCCACTTTTCTGTAATTTCCCTTTTTCTCTGTAACTTCTATAAACCAGCTGCCAGAGTTCAGATGACTAATATCTAATTCCCTTGGCCTTCTGAGATTCATTTATTAATTTGTAGAAATTGCCTTTTCTCATATCTGCCCATATCTTTCTTCTTCCCCTTATTTTTTTTTCTTGCATTAGTAGTTTCTGCCGTAAATGTTACTGTACATATTCTGTGAATTGTTCATCTGGTCCACAGTCTATATAATAATTTATGGTAATTTTTGCAGGATTGGAGAATTGGGTACTGGCTGTATTTCCTTTTGAGTCTCCATATCTTACTTTCTCAAGTGAGCAGTTGTGACCATGGTACTGTTTGTTTTACATCTTGAACTACTGTTCTCTTCTTCAGGAAGCCTATGGCTATTTTGCGGTAAAATATTCAGAGCTTATCACACTGGTTTTTTAAATTTTGTCCTAGTGGTTTGGTTATTAGTTGCATTCCTAAATGTTTACTAAAAAGTGTTATTCCAACACAAACTATAAGAAAAAAATGGAATTAATAAAAACATTTGATGTTAATAAACACAAATCTTCTGACTTGTTGGGGAAGATGAATACAGAATTACTTGACCTGTTTCTCAGCAGAAACTGTCTACAGTGGAAGCTCTATCTGGCTAGAGATCACATGGAAAGGAGGGATAGGAGCCTGGTTATCATAGGCAGCTGATGTGCATATGCTCCTTTTTTTAAACCATGTTATAGCCTCATACACAGTGCTTGGATGAAGAGCATGGTGGTCCTCCCATAGCCTGGTCACTGCACAGGACAAGGATGTGGCATGCTGCTGTGCGCTGGAGGGTGAATCCTGCAGCCCAGCTGACATCCAAAGCACGGCAGATCCTTCACTCATTTTCCTGCCCAGGCACAAATCTTATGGAGCAAATAGTGCTAAGCAGCTTGCCAAGGGGTGATTGTAAGAAACAGCCATTTCTGATATCTCAAATGTCCAATAATACCATTCCACAGATTTCTTTTATCTCCTGTTCAGTGCACCACTTTGTTTGTTGTCATCTCAGCAATTTATGTATTACCCAGTCCCTCTGGCGGAGCATATGAAATATTTATGGCTCTACAGAAAAATTTAGAAGACCTATTTAACAAGTACCGTAATATGATTTGTACAGTGGAAATTTAACATTTGCATTAGAATTGTGCAATTGATAGAATAGAATATTGCACTTTAAATGAAAGCACTGGGGAGGAAATTTCTACTTCTGCTATCAGAACATACATAGAAAATGTTATTCATGTCTCAGGGACTGTAATTTTACCAATGCCAAAATGTTTACTGAAATAATGTTTTTAGATATTTGTTTGGTTTAGGTTTTTATGTCTGCTTTTTTTTTTTTAACTGAGGTTGATTGTTCAGGATGTGAAAAGTACCAGACTGGAAACAGGACTGAAAGCAGACTTGGATTTCCATCCATACAAACCTTTTGTGACACCATTGGGAGCCAGGTAAGCCTCTTTGAACTACTCTATCAAATAACCATGTTAGTGAGGAGTCCTATTGTGGGGTCAGATGAATAGTGTAAATTGATTTACACTTGCAGATTTAAGATGGTTGGGACCAGCATCTACCACTGAAGCCAGAAAGAAGAAAAAAAAATCCTTTTCCTTTTTCTTAAACCCTCCGAGCCTTTAAAATGGCAAACTGGGGAAAAATCACTTGCTAAAATTTTCCCTTGCCCTTCTAACTCAGCAGCAGTACCTAGCTATTTTCTAGGGAACCAAACCCACTGCTTTTGAGGCATAGATATTTGAGATTCCATGCCTAGGAACATTTCCTGGGGGTGTCTGGTTTACAGTGTATGCTCTGCAAGACTTGTGAGTAGAGGCCAAATCTTACACAGCAGTAGGAACTGGGAACTGAGATGGAACTGGCTTTTTTAGAGGGATAAAATTTCTATCACTGAAATTTTCTCTTCCAAGTGGAGATAAAGTTTCAAGCCTGCCTGTAAAAAATGTAAGAATAAATATTAATGAACTTTGATGATGAAACATTCAACATTTCATATTTTAATATCTGGGGGGGGGTTGTTTCATTTTGGTTTTTAATAAAGCTTGTTTCATCCCACTTTTCCTTTTAATTTTGAGATTTGTACCTTTGCAAAGTGAAAGGATTGTATTTGAGGGTCAAGGTTTTTCAAGATTTTTTGATGTTAGAAAAAAAAGCAACCAAATTGTTCTGTCATATAACAGAACAGGATGTGTACACTACTACATATTTTTTTCATGGTATACATTGGTACAAGTTGAGACAAAAATGTACACTCAACATATCTTGAAAACTACTCTAAATACAGTAACACAAAACAAAGACCACTAAATGGAAAATACAACAGCAAGTAGTGCTTGAGGAGATCCATGCTTCTTACACTACACTGAATAAACAAGCATTGTTTAATCTGGAGCCCAGAAGACAAAATGTTTTTCTGTAACTCCACAAAACTAAAAAATATCTTTACACAACTTTGCCAATCTAAATTCAATCTAAATTCAACATGAGTGCTAGTGCCCTGGTTAGCAGCCATTTCAGTTCAGACAGGGTAGCTTGCACCCAACACAGATATCATACAGAAAAGAGAGGGTCTGATATTAACATGTCGTGACAGAAAAAGTAGTTTTACATGAAACAAAGCTTCATATTTTTGTTGGTCATGAACAATTTACTTCAAAGTTGTTCAATAATGTCCTCTAGAGAAAATCTTTTGGGGTAATATCCCCTTTCCATCTTTTCAAGACATTTTTTTAATGTTTATATACAGTAAATAAATATATATTTTTCCAAGCTGAGACAGACCTTGAAACATAATGTATCTTTTTATAGCACTATTCACCCACTCAAAAGAGAACAATTAACACACATGGAGTTTAAAATACATCATAAATTTCACGCTTTGTGCAGTACCGATTTAACTTCATACACCACCTACATTAATAACTGTAACACCCAGAAGTAGATATTAAAGAATTTAAAATTGCAGAGTCCACAAATATAAACACTAAATCTTAAGATGCTGGAGATAAGACAATCTGAAACGGGTCTGGGAAGTAGATTTTGTTAGCCAGTGGGTGACAGGTAGACTTAGAGACACTGTCAAAAAGAGAAATGTAGTATTTACAGGTCCTCAGGCCTGGGATAAATTCTTCTACCTCTTGCGAAGTACCACACCAGTTTCCTCCATGAAGAGTTTGTCAGTTTTATACATAATCTTTACCAAGACACATCCTTTCTGAAGTGGCAGAGTGACACAGGGTGCCGTGGTCTGGTGGACCTGCAGTGTTCCTGCAGTGTCCCTTGTGAAGCCGCTCAGGAGGTGCTTCAGGCAGCACCTATGCAAACACGAGCCTATCCTTGTAGATGGACTCAGGCAGCTACTGACAGACTGAGGCAGCCCTGGAGATGGAGAGGCGGGAGTGATCATTGGCTCACAATTCCCTCCCACTCTTGACCTGGAAAGGAGCAAGAACCCAATGCCACCAGAACCAGCAGTTGCAGGGTTTTATCACAAGTTGAGGGGCGGGCAGAGCATCACTGACCAATAGTCTGAGGGCTGGGGTGGAGACAAGATTGAGTGACATCCGCAGGGACCAATGGGAGAGGAGATGGCAAGGGGCGGGGAGAGGCTCAGGAGCCAATGGGCTACTGAGAGAGAGGGGAACGCTGGGACAGAGTTCGGTCGGGGGTGGGAGAGTGCTTAGAACAACGTGGGCGAGACTGGGGTCAGTCACTGCAACATGTTTTCCCCTTTTGTTTTAAAAGAAGGATTCTCCTACTCACTTGAGGCTAACTAAGGTGGGCGAATGGGAAAAGGGTCTTAACAGTGAGGGTCCAGGATTGTGGCAAAACTTCATAGAGCAAAATACAGCAAAACAACCAGAAACACCTGGAAACACCAGCAAAGCTCCCATAAGGAGGCAACTC
>JAHLSL010013569.1:1327425-1349311 GCA_025920805.1 Petroica traversi | reverse complement strand
CCCCCCCCCCCCCCCCCCCCCGTGTCCCCAAAGTGCCAACAAGTCCCGATTTTCTTCTGTCAGTGGTAGATGTGTTGGACTTTTCAGGGCTAGTGAGTCTCTGGTTTCCAGCAGGCCCAGCCCTGGCATTGTCAGGTCTGTCGTGTCAGCCACAGCGTTCGCAGTTGCAGCAACGTCTCTAGGTAGCCTTGCTTGGGTAGAGTGAAAATTGCCCAGTTCCATGGCAGTGATCGGGGTAGGTACCTCTGTAAAAGTCTCAAACAGAGCTAACAACACATTCATAACAAGCTTATCAACACTCTCCAAGAGATCCAACCTCCTGTGGGGGACACATGAAACCGGAAACGTTTCTCCCTTTCATCTGTCTCCCCTTCTCAATCCCCCATTTCCACAAAAAAACCCAAAAAACCCCAAACAAAAAAACCCCCCAAACAAACAACAAAACAACACAACAACAACAACGACAAAAAAAAAACAAACAAAAAAAAACCCGCAAAAAACAGCAATTGGCAAACATTAAAGGGCAGAACAAAACCAAACACAAAAAAACCCCAGAAAGAAACCAGTAACTTCCCATGAAAGGCTGAATTCTTCAGTCTAGGCTTTGGAGGATTTGGTAGTTCTGTGAGGTTTTAAACAGAGTGGAAAACCGGGTTGCAATAAAAGAGGGGTAATGCAACATTTTAATAGGGGCAGCTGCGATCTTTGGGAAGTGGCGCCTGGGAGAGGGGAAACCTCGGGAAAGGGAGAGAAGCCCCAGGCAAGGCAGTCCTCGGTGGATGCCTTGTGAGAGGGGGTTAAAAAAGGGGGATGTCCGAACAAAAGGAGGAAGAATTCAGCTGTATAAGACGGTTCTCTGCTTATTGTGGTCGTGTAGGTCAGCCTAATGCTGAAGTCTCTCACCCAGTCGACAGCAGTCCGCACTTCTCTAGCAGGGCACCATTTCACCTACCGCTGCTCTATCGCTGGCTTAACACGGCGTGTGCCAGAGCTGGGCTCCCGTTCCCAGCTCTGCGAGCAGCACCTGCAGCGCTCTGGCAGGCACGGGGCTCACACTCGGTGCCCCGTGAGCAGGCGCTCTCGGCAGCAGCCTTTCGGCACCGACCATGCTGATGGCCACAGGTGGAAAAGCGGCGGGGGAAAGGTGGTGGCAGCAGCAGCGATGCCAGCATGTGGCTGCAGACACCGGCGGCCGCCTCGCCCCCGCTACCCCTCTTGCTGCGGTTCGGGGCGGGGTGGCTGTGGCAGAAGTTCGCCGGTCCTCCGTGGGGTTTCTGGCAACAGAGGTCTAAACTGAAAACCTTTTCTTGCTCACCTTCAGGTCCACCTGATTACTGATGTTCGCCGTGAATGTGGTTGCACTTGCCTAGAACCTGCTTTGATCAATACCCCCAACAAATGCTCCTGGGATGAAGTGGAAACTAGAGTCATGATCCCAAGGTGTTTCCTGAAGTGTTTCCTTGAGCACAGACACACTGGTACACCTTTGTAGAAGTAATTAGGTTTCTAATTCCTACTCTTCAGATGGGCTACACATTTCCATAGCTGGGTGCTTGTAACTGCCTTTTTTTTATCAGACAATTCAAACAAGGTTTCAATCTGTCCAAACCTTGAAATCTGTGACAGAGTATCTCAACGTCTGCACCACATAAAAGTGCTTGAGAACAAATTCCTTCCTCATATAATGAAGAAAATGTACTCAATCAAAAGAGGAAACAACTTCCAATGCTTGTCAAGCTGTCTTTGTACAGGTTCCATTTCTGACAATACTGGCTTGTAGGAAGGAGACTTAGTCCCTTAATGAGGTGTTTATCCCCACTGGAGCAGGCAAGGTAGGAAACATTTTCTAAAGGATCAGTTCTCCATAAGCATGTAGCTTATGGGAAGTGAAGGGGCAGCAATCCATGACTGTACTGATGAATTCTCACTTTGTAAGATTTTTATTGGGGTGTAACTCACAAACCTCATCTTGTGCTCATTTGCTGATCTTCTCTGAAACCAGTATTTTTGAAGATTATTAACTATTTGAAAAACATGCTTCTCTTTTTTTTCTTTCTTTTTTTTTTTCTTTTTTTTTTTTCCTTTTCATCTGATCCAGCAATTCTGTCTGTGGCCAAAAGCAGGACTCTGAGCTCCAGTATGAGAGATTCTGTCTTTCTAAGCTGATTTCTGACTCTTCGTCTGAGACTGGAAACAGAAGCATTTGGCATCAATCCTTCCCTCTAAGGCTATATGCAAGTGATAGTTCAATTTTTTTGTCCTTATCTACAAGAAATTTATAATTTACAATTAAATATATGCTTTAAAATGATTACAAATTATGGTATAGATGTGATCAGATATATTTGTGGTTTTGATTTTTCCTCCTTTTTTACATATTATGAATACCATTTGATTTTCAAGCATTAAACAAGAATCCTGCCAAAATTCCAGGTAGTCTCTAATGCTAAAATCATATGCAGTCACATTAATCATAAATAAAACAATACTAACAGCTACAGATCAGTTACTTAATACATGTACAATTTAACAAAAAAAACCCACCAAATGTTGAACAAGAAGTGCCTATACTTTATCAAATGTCTCAGTGGTGAGGACATTTATTGCAATGTCTTGCCATGACAAATTTCAACACATATAAAATAACATTTTTTCCGCTGGTATGTTTGGGTCAGAACATGTATATTCGTTTTTAATGAAAATGTTCAGTGAACAGACAATTAATGTGATTCATTACTATTATTTAAGAAGAATCTATCCTTTCCAGGCACAAATATAAACACATGTCAAGAAAAAAATCCAAAAAAGGTATTTTTTATTTGAGTAAGAATTACTGTGTGCATTTTTAAAGACGTGGTGTATTTCTTAGGCTCGCTTGACCAGGGAGCAAAAGGGCCAGTGGAAGCATAGGAGGTTTCTATGCTAGTGAAAAGCTAGTGAAGAAGAAATGGCAGTAGCCATGTCACTTCTCATACCACCTGCATGCAGACAGAGATAAACAGGATACTGGAGTGGGATGTGATGCCTTGTCCTGAAAACCCAGATAAAAATTTAGTCTTTGTTTGTAGAAGAAGCTTAAATTGCTATTCTAAAATTAAAAGAGTCAGAAATCTATTTCCAAGAGGCTAAGTAAACCTTATGGAGGGACAAATACCTTGGCAAAACCTGCAGGCATTATAGCTTTAAATAAATTATGATTCAATATTTATTGAAGACAAAGGAAACAAGAATTTTGTGTCCAAGAAGCAGGTGTGCTGGAGTGGTCACTAAAGGAAAACAGGAGGTTTTACTTGGATTTTTTTTTTTTTAATTAAACAAAAAAGGAAGGGGTTAAGATGAACAGATAAGAGCACGTCTGGAAAACAAACAGGGACTATGAATAGCTGACATGTTCAAACTATGAAGACACTCCAGTGGTGTGTGCATTTTGTTGCAATCTTTCACCTATTTTCAATTAACCTGAATCTATGTGTCATATTGTTAAAAAGCTGTAAATTTCCTTAGTTTATGCATCTAAATACTCAGATATTTAAATACACAGATTACTGACAAGGCATGCTTTGGATTACAAAATTTCTACCTATTTCTGACAAGGAATTAGTTTTAAAAATTTTAATAGGTAGGTAATTACCTGTAGGAGTTTTTTCATATTTATTTACTGCTGTATTAAGTTTAGAGGCAGCTTGGTAGCATATGGTATCTTATAAAATTCATAGTAAGCAAGGAGTTGAATTAACCTGAGCACAGTAACACATAGTCCTTTTGCCTTGAGGTCAAATTTTCAGCAGGTCAGATTTTGTTCTCAGTTAAATCTGACTTTGGGTACCATTTATAACTATGGAATATGCTTTTCTACATCGGTAGTATTAAACATATTTTTCATTTTCACTTTTTTTTTTTTTTTTTACTGCTTAGGTAAAATTATCTTGATTTAGGTATGCTCTTCAGCTTCATTTGACTGAAATTGAAACTGATGTCTAAAATTTGTCTGTTGAAGGGTTCAACTCCATTTTTTTTCCTATCTGTTTAATGGAAAAAGGAACCACATTTGGGGAAACACCAAGTGTGTGTTTTGCCCATATTTATCCAAAGACAGGAGGACAAGTGCATTGCAAATCCTAGTGGGGTGCATTTAAAGTTGAAACAAAATTTGAGAAGAACTATTGCATCTATGTACTATTCTCTGAGCAGCTGCACCAAAAAAAAAAATATAAAGACATGAGTGATGGGGAATCTGCTGAAGCAAATGAAATTCATTACTCTACTACTCTTAAAGGTGTCCATCTGATATAAGGACCACAAATTAGAAATAAGTTGGGTTTTTTTATAGACCTGAACATTGCCTTTTGATACTGTTTTTGTGCATGAAGTACTGAAGTAAATCACAGTTCTTAGAAAAAAAAGAAATGAGGGAAAGGGGTAGTCACCATCCCAGTAAGTGTTAAAAAAATGTGGATATACTTGAGGACATGATTTAGCAGTGGACATGTTGGATCATTGGCTGGATTTGATCATCTTATATGGCATTTCCAACCTTGATGTTTCTATGGCTGTCTGCATGCCATACTCTGGCATGAATGTTTGAGAGATTTTCAAAATAGTTTCATATTACATCACAACTCTGCCTGAGGTTGCCCACACTTGGATAGAAGGTGCTGCAGTTGACTTGTACACCTACAGATCTCAAATATACTTGATGCCTTCTATTTACTGAAAAGATATTGCTTTGCTTATTTAATAACAACTGATGTCTCTCACAAAGCTAAATTTTTCCCTGCTAGGAAAACTAAAGCAATCATTTTTATCTTCACAATTGAAGAGTATTAAAATGCTTGATTTCCAGAAATTTTGAAGAATTATCTTATGTACTTGATGCTAGTTTCCTTCACTATCATTAAATACATTGTTCTACAAAACATTCCACTTAAAATGTTAAATTAGCTTCATATATGCTCTTTCAACTTTTCAAATGTGATGTTTCTAAAATTCCAATTACAGCAGCAAATCAAAACAGATAAGAACTTCTGGAGCCAATCCTGAAAAATTCAATTTTTAATTCAGAGTCATTCATGATGTGCTTTACAATGGGAATGTCACCAATGGCGTAGGTGATGTAGGTAACCAGAATACCTGATTTTTATGTGTTCCAGCAAGATCTAAACTTTTAAATGAAGTTGGTTTTTTCCTTGGTTTTGTTTTCCTCCCTGTCACTTTTTTTTTTTTTTTGTCAGTTAGCCCTCTCCTCTTTGCTTGGGCAAATCTTTCACATTCAAAGTTCATCACATGCTTTGGTTGTAAGATGAGTGGAAGAAGATAAGGGGTTTAATTTCAAACATCAGTCCATGGAACAACTGGCTGGGGCAGAGCAAGAGTCATTCGGAAAAAAAGCAGATCAATTTCTCTGAAAGGAAAGGAAACTTTTAGAAGTGAGCACTTTCTTGCAGACCTTTTTCATTCATAGGAGGAAAAATCCATCCAAAGAAATATCAGTGAAAACAAGGGTTCAGGCAGAAACTTATTGTAACTATAGAGTTTAAAAACTAGATCTGTAAAAATCTCACCAGATGATTTAGATTTGGTAGCTTTTATGAATATGTAATTCAACAGAAAATAAATCATCCAAATCATAAGACTAGAATTTGTTAATTGAGAAATTAAATCTTTTTTTTTTCACTGAAAAGACAGGCATGCTACATTAATCTTATTCATAGAAAACAATCTTTAAAATATTATATGAAATGTTTATAGAGCAACAAATAAATGAAGAATGGGCATGAGCCCACCAACAGAACTAGATTGACACCATTTCTCTGGTATACTTATTCTTTATTTTTATCTCTCTTTGTAAGCAAACTGATTCAGATATGATATACTGCAAAACAATTTGACATTGCCAAACCTGTTTTAAAGATTTAATCCACATGTCGATAAGCGAGATGCTGGTGAACATGTTCTTCTAAATTTCCATTCATCTTTCCCCAAAACGTTGCAATCAATAGGCGTATAACAACCTTCTAAAGCCTCAATCATACTAATATTTACCTGTATAACTCTAACTGATGAGGTGTGTTTGGTCTCTCAATGCAGACAAGAGTTTGATGAGACCATGAACAAGGAATTATTCCTATCTTTTAGAATAATTATTGATTCTGAGAAATCAAGATATTTCACTGATCATTTGACACTATTTTATACTGAGGCAAATATATCAAGTACACTGGGCTGCAGGAGCAGTTGTTGGAACTTTGCATGCAAGAACAGCTATGTCTGGATTCTTTCCCGGCATCCTTGGCAAAGACAATATCCAGTAACACCAGTGCTGATTTAGACTACCATGAAGTATTACAGCTGTGCTCAACTTTTTTTGAATTCTTATTGTTTCCACCTCATTTATCTCCCTTTTTCCTTCAACCACTTCAAAATGAGGCCCAAGTAAATGACTCAACACCAGTTCTGGGGTAAGATGGAATATTGCATGTTGCTCCTATCCTGACAAACCTCCATTCACTTATGCTGCTGCCACACTTTGGTTTATGTTTGTTTAGCGCATGACAACTGTCAGAGCCACAGCTTATGACTCAACTGGCGCACATAGTAACCACAGGACCTGCAAACATGCAAATATATCAAAGCTGATATATAAATATATAAATATATAATAATATTTCCTTGCCTTAACTAGAGGATTTTTTACTTTCGAAGTAATTCCTAAGAATGGCATATCAGTATAAAGACTGAAATCAAGAGAAGTAAATGATCCAAATTTCTCATTACAGCTGATCATAATAAAGAGCTTGGTGAGATTCAGACTAAGGTTTATGTCTATGTTAGCACTGAATCCAAACTTTTCCTTCATCTTCTCAATATTATCAAATTCTTCTTTTTTTTTCTCCTTCTTTGAATGCATCAGAAACATTTTCAGAAACAGCCTTAAGACTGACCATGAATGTAGCTTGTATCACTTCCACTTCTGTCCATCTCACAGATAACGGAGTCTATTAACCCAGTCTACTAACTCAGATGGTATGGCTGGGTGTGCAGGGTCTTAAGTGCTTCAGAGGCTTCTCCAGCCATGCTTAAAGCAGTCTTTGCAACTAATGCTTCTAACTCAAAATTCTCTCCTCTGTTCAGACAGAAGGGTTTTCAGTGCTGAAGTTCTACCATTTTGATCTTTTTTTAGGTGTCAGCATCTCTTGCAACTTTTACGTACTGTCACAAAGCTGTTGAATCACTTTTTGCACAAAAAGGGGCAATAAAGGCAGAACGCATACCAGAAGTTTTCAATAGCGACACCCACAAATGTGGTTTCTTTCGTCCTGTACACTGAAATGCATGCACTCAGGAATACAACAGAACAGGGTTCTGAAGAGAAAATCCATACTTTCATTTGTATTAATATGGGGATTTTTTTTTTTTGTGGAAACGTATGAGTCAACTTTGTGTTGGAGAAATTATTTCCTGCAACAAAACAACAGTTATGAATGTTTTTTGGGTAGAAGTACCTAGTTCTAAATATGAACTCATAAGTATTCACGTCTCACTGAACTTAATATAACTGTTTTCTTGCTGTTGTTATTGGACTTGACTTCTTGTTTCTTTCAACTTTTAGAAGTAATGAAAATATGTACACTCAAGGTTAAGACTTTCATGAAAATGGCAAAAGGATTAGAACTCTGTCCTGTGATAGATTTGTGAAATCAACTTTCTTTTGGTAGTTTTCCTTTTACGGTGATTATTATTTTGTATTTTCATTTGAAATCCTCAACTCAGCTTGGTGTACTTCAGTAAAGAAGCTATGAAAGTACATATTTTTTAAATGAAATAACATAAAAGAATTAATTTTTGATTCGTCAGCAATAGTCACAGTAACATAAAAAGGAAAAATGCAAGCAGAGATGTCAATTCTTTGGATTTTGCATAAGTACTTTGCAAATACTTGGATTTGCATAAGTAAAAGTACAGTGTATACTTGCATTGAGACTACTTAGGAAATACTGAAAAAAAACCCCAACAACAACAAAAAAACAAAACCCAAAACCAAAAATAATCCCCACCCCAAAACTAGGCTATACTTGTTAGAAAATTATGTATTTATTAAAGAGATTTTTGTATTTGAGATCAGCCAAATCTAAACCGAGAACTTCACTGATGTGAATTGCACTCAGACTTATCGGTTAGCATGTTTGAGGGGTTTATAAAACAGTTGGAAAATCAGCAGGAAAATTATGATTTTGAAAAACTGTTATTTTTCACCTTTCTAATATTCCTAAATCATAATGCAGAACAGGAAAAGTTTAGGATTAACTTAAATATTTGTCTAAGGATGAACACAATTTACATTGGCTTCAACAAATCTTATAATTTTAAAATTCTATGGTACTTTGAGTTAGGACTGTCAGAACAGGTTCTTTTCATAATATACACTATCTGATCCTGTTTGGTTTGTTCTTGTGCTGATTACCAGTAGTATGCCACTCAGTAGTACTCAAGAGATCCTCTCTTTCCTTTTTCTTCCTAATCAAACATAGCAAACAGCTCAAAGACCACAGTTACAATCTATGGATGTAATTTTGAACTGATTGCTCTATTGAAATACTCTCTGTTGTAAATTTTTTCAAGACCTTTATCTTGACCACCAAAGATATGTTAGAAAGCATGATTTGTTTTCTCATCTGAATAGAAAAAGCTTTTCAATAGTTACACTTTACTAATTCATCAGTATCAAGACAGTACCTGAACTCTTGGTTTTCTATGCCAACAGAGATAGCGCTATTTTTATTATTATTATATGCTTAGAAAGTTGTATTACTTAAGAAGGATATCTAAAGGTACACATTGAAATTATTCACTATTTGTAAAGCATTTCTATGTATAGCAGGCATAAAAATTGCAGCTAGATCTAAAAAATTTTGGCTGATGAAGTTAAATTAGAATATATTTCTAAAGTTGCAGAGAAATTATTTCACCCCACTACCAAAAACTATAGATGTTTTAAATCCACAGGCATCTATGATTTAAGCCAGAATTCTTCTTATGCCTAAATAATTTGTCTTCAGGAATTAGGAAAGTCTGAATTTAATAAGGCAGAGCTGAGGTGCTAAGCTGTTAAATTTAACTCTAGACTCACAGAAATGCATATAGCAGTTTAAGCTTCATGGCTGGTCAATCTACAAAATGAAAAGGACCCACAAACATTTGGACTGATCTATCAAAGACGAATGTCTGGAACCATCTCTAAAACACATAAAGAAATTTTTTCTTCAGCTTTCGATGGCTAAAGATTATTTTTCTATAGAAGTAGTTATGACAAAGTTTGTTGGCAGAAAAAATCAAAGGAGAAAAGTGAAAAAATCACCTGAGGTAATTTCTATGTGTGAAAGAGTGTGCCACCACGTATAACTCATTAATTTCATCTAACCTGATATGAGTGCAACTTTCCCAGTTTTGACAGGGAGCATTCAAGCTCTCCATTTTCCTCCTTCTACTGTACATAGTCTACTTTGCAGATTAATTCAATCACAAGTCCTGTGCTCTTCTCAGTGTGTGATGATTATTGCTCCTGGCACATGGGGTAAGGACTTATAGCAGCCTTTCTCTCCAAAAATATTGTATGTGTGCTTGTTACATGTTGGTGAATGGGGTTGCCTTTTGGGTTGTGACTTGATTTCAATGACTTCTTGAAATGTTTAAAAATTCATTGTGTGTGTATTTCTTTCTAACAAACTTATGTCACATGTTGGAAAGGAAGAAATAAATAGAACATAAATGGTAATTAATAGTAAATTGTTAGTCAAATTAGCAGAATTTGGAAAAAACTGTGACCATTTTTTTATAATAATGTAGCTGGCCCCTGTAACTTTGCACATTTGATGTTACACCATAATAGCTTTTCAAGAGCCTTTCTCAACATGCATTGAAATCTTGTTGCCATTTAAAACTAAATCCCCATAGAGTTCATTTGAAATTGGTTTACTCCAATAATGGCTTTATTAATGTGGTCTCAGTGGACTTGAAATGAGGTTGTTTGACCATTGTAATGTGGTTTTCAGAGGCTTGAAGTAAAATAATTTACTCATGTAATGTGGTTTCCATTAGCTTGCACTAAAATAATTTCCCTCTGGTAATGGTGTTCTCATGGATATTCACTAAACCTATTTTGTCGTCGAAACGGGCATCCGTGTGGTGTAGGACTCAGAGTATTGTGGCACATGTGGCTATTTCTAAATATGCTGTGTCAGACAGGGTCTCTGAAGCAAAGACAATACTTAGCACCACATTTTGCCTGTGTTCAATTGCATTTTTTTTTAACTGGCATCTTTATTAATTGCCTCGCAATTTCCCTGGCCTTTTTCCATTCAATTTAATCAGGACATCTCTGAATCTATAAATTCCCATCTAAATATTTTTCATGTTTCAGTTGCTCCTGATTCTCAAGAAAGGTGCAAGGGACTTAGTCACAGCTAATTTTCCAGCAGAGGTGATTTCCAGGTCAATTGTTTGACACTCTAAGGTGATACAGGGGAGTTCTTGGCTATTTGCAAATGGAACAAAATTACCATTGCTCTACAGGGTCATCTTCCACTTAGAGATAACAGCAGAGAACAGCTATGTTCTTTTCTATTCATAATGTACCCTGTGTTCCATAACCCATAGGAGCTGAGTAGAAATGGGATATACTGTTATATTCGGTGTTCTCTCACTCTGAGAAAATTTGCACTGGAAATATCAGACAGATATGTAGTGATTTTACATCTTCAGATTTGTACAGAGAATAGGAGTGCTCATTTTCTCCTTCTCTCACTCCCAGATACTTTTTCTACCTATCTCACAGTCAATAAAATCAGTATCTATCAGTAGTATTTTGGGAGGCTTTATCTTGTGAAAGCTCATTTCCTACTCTGTGGAGTGACTCTATCAAAATTAGAAGCCAAATGAAATTATTCCCATCAATGCCAGACAACATTTGGAAGATTATGTTACTGTTCCACCCATTCTGTGGGTACAGGAGGGTTGAGGACTGTCAATCTGGCACATTTAATGAGTTACACAATTCACACACCACTTAAAAATAAAAAGTAGTGTAATGTTTCCCAGTGAACTAAGCTTTTCAAAATAAGCCCAGCACTGTTTAACTTTTAATTAAAAGTGGGTTCAGCAGGATGTCTAGAATTCCAGTGAACTAGGAACTTCTGAATGTCAGGAATGTCTCTGAATATTGTGATTCACCATCCAATAGGATACAAACCATCTGGAAGAAAGTTGCATATTGACCTAGATCATCATACTTACATGTATTTGTTCATGAGAGAGAAATAAAAGTCCAAGTCCTGAAATTGGTATTACAGACTCTTTGCTACAAGTAAGATATTGTCTTATGCTTAAAGAAAAGATCTGCAAATAAAGGCTCATTGCAGAGGTTTTCCACAGGATAATGTTTCTATTACAGATTTCATCCAAATAAGAATCAGGTTACTGTGCAACTAGAAAAGGCTGATTCATTTATTTCTTTTTATGTGCATAAATTCTTCACTAAAGAAGAAAAGGCTGAGTTTGGAAGCTGATTGTCTTGGAAGAAAAATCTTCTTTACTGTTAAGAAGATTTCTGTAAATCTCCATAAAAAATGGAATATGGTGTCTAGATGTCTGAACTACTGATGGCACTTTTAACAATTGTAATGTAAATGATACTGGACTTAGTTCTCATTTCAGTTAGAGTATTTCTTGTTGGTGGAAAGATGAAAAGGAGTAGGCAGGGTCTTCTTAGAATTAAATGCACAGAGAACTTAAGTTTTGACAAATATGAAGTTCAATACTGGTTATGGTATTAAATTAATGAATTGTTTAAATGGATGTTTCTCTAATAAGTTAATCTCACACTCACAACCAGTAGAGCATAATTTTTGGGCTGGTAGATGAAAATAGGTTTCCTGTCCCTTTATATTCATATGATGGGAAAACATTTCAGTGGTATTGCAGTTCTGTCTAGAAGAAACTTAAGTGAGCTCCTTAAAGCCTCATTACCATTCCAAATGAGTTAACAAGAGAGGGGGAGGAGTCTTATGCCTATGGCAGTATGTGACGGACGACTTGTGCTGTTAACTGTGATAAAGGATCCTCTTTCAAGTTTCTGATAATTCAGAATATCCTGGATTGCTGAGGATATATAGCACCACAGCAGACAAAGCTTGATGAATGCCTGGGGATAAGTAAGGGCAGAGAGCTTAACTGGTAGAGATGATTGTCCAGCTTTGACGGCCAGAGCATGTAAAGTAAATGTGGCTATCTAAGGACACTGAGCATGCCCAGTAAATGGTGTTAGATTTTTAAGGACTCAGAGCGTGCTTTTGTGTACAACTCCTTATGCCACATAATCCCTAAAGATGCTATTTTATGCCATCTGGCTTTTGTTTTTATTCCCAGTCAGCACTTCTAGATTGTTTTGAGGGTTTTTTCAATTGTGAAACATATTTCCCTTTCATTTCAGAGATTTTTTTTTTTACTCAAAGTTTGTCCTGCATACTAATAAATCAAACCATATTTCAAATATTTCTTTCTTGTATTTTAACTGTGTCCATAGATCTAATTACTTAGCACCATTAGTCACCTTTTTCCTTTCTCTTTTCACTTCCTAAATCATATCTTCTACTGATACACAAGAATCACTGACTTTAGAGGAAGCTGTACATATAATATATATCTGCCATGGCAACAGAGTCCATCATTCTCCTTTTGTCATACTTTTTTTCAGAATTCCTGGGTTTTTTTGCCCACATTTCCATGAATGCCTATGTGAGATGTATCCTATCTGCTGTGAGCCCAGCAATGAAGGAGATCTGGTCCAGAAGGAAGGAGGCACTTGTCTTCAGACACCTCTCTTGAGGCTGATGGCCAGTGGATATAGGATAACACAAAATTATAGAGTTCTATTTTGGTGCCTGTACCAAATAGCAGTTATGCTGAAGCCACATAATTTGTGTTTTACTCTGGTTTTTATCATTTTGCTTTACACTAGCAAAACCCACAGACCGAAGTTGAGATAACAGTCGTAAGTACTCAGCTATTTCATAGTACCCCATTTGTATTGCATATGTTATTTTGGGACTTGTGTGTTTAAGCCAGGGACACAGGGAAAAACCAGAATCTTAGGAGATTACGCCTTTGGGTGTTGCTCATCATGAAATGCAATGGCTCATAAAAGCATGATCACAACTAGAGCGTTATTAAGCATTATTAATTTACTTCATTTTCATGCTTGGTTATTTTTCCCAGACATGAGCAAAAAAATGATACAAATAAAATCAGAGCATACAAGTGAAGGAGGTCTGTACCACAAAGGAGATGAGTGGTAGAAAAATGTTTGATTTTTCCCTGCATTAGCACATGCTGGAGTGTAGCAAGGGTGAAGAGGGCACTCAACATAAATGTGGTGCTAAGGTTCTCTGAACTGGTCTTTTTGTTTGTTTGTTTATTTGTTTCATTAATTGGAATCCACTAATTTAGGCAAGAGAATTCCATTGCTGGTTAAACTCACAAAAGATATTTTATTTAAATTTTATATATAATGGAGAAAGCCTCACCCATATACTCACCTCCTGCTCCCACAGAAGAGTGACATCAGATCACTTTGTCCCCAGGCAAGAGGAATACAGGAGCAGAGAATAGTCCCTGCCATCACCTGCAAGGTCTCAGGGCAGAAACTGTAAGCAGACCATCAAGACTACGTTTGACAGTCAGAACATATAGAGGAGGAGTGCAGACAGCTACTGGAGGAGGTGGAAGGCTTTGGCTGATGGCCATCAGAAAAGTCCTTGCTAACTCAAGCTCAGTTTTGGATTCACAGATGCTTGAGACTGCTATGAACTATAACCAACTGGTCCATTTTCATTTCTATGTGTTCCTATTATGTGTCATTTTTTGGCGATCTACATTTTGAAGTGATACTTCTAGGAGCCAGAATATTGCCCTGTCTTGACAGAAAATCCCAAGGTCATAAAGCCATAGGATCATAAAATAGAGGGATTGGAATGCACCTTAAAAATAATTTTATTTCAACCCTGTGTCAGGTGTAGGGACACCTTTCACTAGACCAACTTACTCAGAGCTCCATCCTGCCTGATCTTGAACACTTCCAGGGATAGGGCAGACACAGCTTCTCTGGGCAACCAGTTCCAGTGCAATAATACATACATATAATAATAGATAATAGATATAGGCACATGCTGTGCTATCCGTTGTGTTTTCTGATAGGGAAGGGTTTTGTTGCTGAGGTTTTTGGTAGCTTTCCGAAAACAGAAATCTGGGTTTGTCAAAGAATTTCCAGGATGCTGGAAAGCTTTGGCCTGAAGTGTTTCTCAAAAATTCCTGTAGCAACCAACATCTCTCTGTTAGACAATCTGAAGATGAACTTCTTTACAACAGCAACCTCAGATGCATTCATCAGTTAGTATATGGATATGTGCCATTCAAGAACAAGTAACCCAGATTTTGTGTATTATTCACATATAAAAATGCAAAAGTGGATGATCTGCTGATCTGAAATTATTTCACAGAGCACAATTTTAATTATCTAATAAACTTCAGAAAGCTGTGAGTTTCTTGGCAACATTTTTGCAAATAGAAACAGAAATTAGGCCTAGATTTTCAACTCTTGTGGGACTCCAAAACTAAGGTTCTATATTCATATGTAGGTATCTGTTTAAAAAGAATTGCTTTACAATTTGCTGTTCACCCAGTATCTCACTTTGATTTGCGTTCCAGAAAAATCAAGGTCAAAACCAAGCCTGACTTGCTTTCATCTTTTGCAGACTTTTTATTACAACAGATGCACCATTGCCTCTTGAGATGTTAGCCCTCTGTAGGACAAAATTTCATAATTTAAATCTGCTTTTTAGTCCTCTTGACATAATTTATATATATATGCACACACACAGACATATATATATATATATGTATGTATGTATACACACACATGTATATGCTCACCTAGCTAATAGGCAATTTTATGTAATTTAGTTTCAAAGTTGACTGTGCTATGTGGGTTAATAAGACTAGGAATCACATCATTAAAATATTTTGAAAGTGTTGCAATAAAAGCTGAAGGAAAAGTGGTTTGAATTTGTAAGGGTTGCTGACCTTTGGTGAGTAGGTGAGACTTTATTTACAGCTGCTGTCCTGCCTGGTCTGCCTGTGAGGTGTGCTGGAGAGGACAAAGTTCAGGTGCAAGTATTTTTAGTTACTGCCTGAGAGGAGGGGAAAGGAAAGAGAAGTTGTATGTAACACTTCAAGGCTTAAGTGTATGCAAAATAAATCAAACCTGAGACGGTGTTTTAAAAGAGAAACCTGGCAGTAACAGAGAGGAGAAGGTGTTTCCAGGTGGGCCTGGAAACATATTTGTCTTTTTTAAATGCTCACTTTCAAGCATGTCTGGTTTCCAGCCCAGTTTGCATCAGAAGGGATCGATTTTTTTCCCCATTTCCCTGTTCTACTTTTGTGTTGGTATTGTCTGAATCCCAGAGTGAGCAGCAATACATCATCCTGCTTCAACATCTGCTTGAGCCCCCTCTCTTTCTAATCTGCCCAGATCCCCAAAGCCTTTCCCACCTGCTATAGCAGCAAATGCTCATTACAGCAGAGAGCTACGCCCTTCACTATCCTTTCTCCCTGACTCTCAAGGTTAACAAGGCACAATGACTATTATTAAATGGCGGCTTTAACATGCAAAGGCAGCCCAAGCTAAAGAAGGGTTGAGGGTGCAGAAAGGGAGCTGGGAGGAATTGGGTAGCATGCCAGCTTTGCTGGTAACAAAGATCTGTAAGAAAGCTGTGGCCAATTTTCCAGTCGAAACACGACTCACTGCATAGAGATGCACCCAAAATAAATAACTTCCCTGTTCTGCTCCCAGCAGAAGCAGGAACCTCACCCTCCTTTGGTTTTGTGTCAGGGTACTGTGGGTACCAGTCCAAGCTGCTTGGTGGAGCAGCACAGATAAAAATGGCAATTTTGAAGGAGATGGTGCCTCTGGGGGCTTTGTTTACCACTTGGCAAACTAAAAATCATAAACAATTGGAAGACCTTTCTCTCTCCTCTTCTTTTTTTCCCCATCCCCCCAGCTGCAAACTACCAACCTGCCGATTCTGTTTGGATCATCGATCTGTTGTAAGTGTTGTGCCTGGCACGGATGCATGTGCGTTGTGGGAGGAGAAGCGAGTGAGTAGCCAGGCAGAGGACCAGGCTCACATGCATTCCTGTGAATAGGGCTTAATTCTGTGGTGCAAACTGACTATTGTGTTGGAGAATGGAGGCTCAGTGTAAGCACTGCATTCGCTTGCTTTTCTCATATTCTGTCCTGAGATAACTTCAGTGATGTGATATGTTGGGAGGTTTGGATGGTTTTGGTCTTTTATTGACATGACTTTAGATAAATGAGGAGGAACCTTCTTTGGTGGTATCTTTTGGCCCTTGCAGTCCAATGAGTGTATTGGACTGCATCCCATCATAAGTACTTCAGATACAGTTTGTGAAGTCCGAGGTGATTGCACATCTCTGTACCAATCTCTAAGGCACAATCTTGGTTTTCATTGCCATCTGTTCCCACATTATACATTTCTATTTCTTAATAGATAACTGTATTGGCCTTTCCTCATTGTCTAAACCATGTAGCACAGTGTAGCATGTTAAGCAGAGCAAGATTTTGGAACCAGCACACCCAGCACTGAGGAGCTAGCTTATGTCTGGTCACGTGCAGTGACAGACAGGGGGACTTGGAAAGGATAGGGAGAAGAGGATGGTTTGTGTTAGTGTTAGCTGCTGCTGTCATATGTTAGGCATTGCTTTGAGATGGCAGCTTTCCTGGTCTCTGGATGGATGGAAACACACTATGTATCTTCTTTGCAACAGAGCTTTTGAGTCCGTGGTTCTTTTAACAAGCCACTGAAGGTAACAACCTGTTGGAATTAAGAACTTCATTCATTCATTTACTCACTCATTCAGACTGATCTGTTTGTTAGTGAATGACTTGAAAATTCATTTTTAGCTGGACCTTATGTAAATTAAGCTGCACTGAATGCAAATACACAGAAAAAGTCATACAGGAAGGGGGAAAAACACATGGAATGACAAGAATTTTTTCAAAGAAATGTCAACGACTTATGCTTTCAGCTTGCTACACTGAAATTCATCAAAAGTGGTATTACAGATACCTGCAAACAACACCTGAGTAGTGTTCTTCAAATGACACTTAAAGCAGACTAACTATACACTTAGCTGAAAATAATCCAGCTACAGCAGTTTAGCCTCTGAGTTCCATATCCAGATATCCAAGGATAAGGTTTTAAATAAAAACTACCAAAAAAAAAAAAAAAAAAAGGAACAAATTAGGATTTGGCCCCAGACTGTAAAAATTACATCTCACTTGATTATATTTCTGATGATGCCATATGTGGTTAGGTTATCAATTTCAAGGGACCAGGATCATGATTTCTGTATTAGTGAAGCCCTCACTGTTAATCAACTCCTCCTAGATGTTTGACCTTCAGGGAGGTCCCAATTGTGGGATATCTTTAGGGACTTTTCATTCCATTTTTGTGTGGGTGAAATTGTTTTATGGGACATTTTTTTTTAGAATATGGACAGGATAAATTACAAAAACTACATATCTTCTCTGTCTTTATAGACACACCTACATGAAAGTTACACCTTACGACTACAGGCCAAAAAAGCAGAAAAGGAGGGCAAATCCCCCCAAAGCATATTAAAAAAAACCCCACAGGTTGATTTGATGACCGTTGTGGATGGCTATGCTTCAGAGATCCCATAAACCCCCTACAGCTGCTTGAGGTTTTGCTGAAGTTGGGTGTGGGTAATGGCATGTTTCCATGTGCACTTCCTTTCAGTTAGAGTCCTCTGGTGAGACTTCCTTTATACTGCTAAGACCATCATTTCCACTTTACACCCACAGACCTGTTTCCTGGCCTGAGTAAGACCAGTGGATTGCAGTCTGCAGCATTTTGTCACATTCTCAATGCCTGTGAAAGACAAGACTGCTGCATCAAGCATGGTCACATACACAAAGGATGCTGAGCATTGCTCAGAGGTCTCAATGCCATGAAGGAAAAAGCTACCAGTTCTAACAAACAAGAGCTTGAAAACCTATTTTCCATAGCAAGCAATGTGAGATGCTCAAATTATAGGTGCATGTGCTTATGTCAAGGTTTAGAGTAATTGTTGTACATTTTAGCATGATTTAAAGTACAAAACAGAGAGTGTATAGAAAGAGCAAGTCCTGGAAAACAGCGAGCAGGTATTTAAGTGTTTGTGTTTTTCCACTCAGCTGGTCCAAAAA
Source organism: Petroica traversi (assembly GCA_025920805.1). Lineage (NCBI taxonomy): Eukaryota > Metazoa > Chordata > Aves > Passeriformes > Petroicidae > Petroica > Petroica traversi. The sequence continues at coordinate 1,330,971 of JAHLSL010013569.1, read as the reverse complement.
AAGAGAGGAAGAGAAAAAATCCTACCCACTACTCAAGCCAATGTGAGAGAAACAAGAAAAGAGGAGGTATAAAGTCAAAGCAAAGACTTTGTAAAAGCCTGCCTTCCTTTCTGGCCCTACCACCTCAGAGACTGACTCAGACCTGCGCATTTTGAGTCCTTTTAAATGCTGTAAGAATTTGGATATATTTCTTAAATTTGTAATTATGTTAATATTACCAAAACAACAAAAAAAGTACTTTAAATAAAATCGTAACAAAAACCAAAATAGTTTTAAAAATACAAAATTATGATAATTATAGATGACCTTGACACTAACTGCCCTTTAGTCTGGCCTCTTCCATCTATCAAAGCCAGGGGTTAAGATTAAAGTCATCCTCCACTCTGAGAGTCTGGTTTTTAAATTTCCTTCTATTTCTACCATATCATCATATCTGTGACACTTCTTGGGACAAATATACCAGGATTTGCCCCAAAAGCAAAAAATGGCCCTTCGTATACAGACTACATTCTCAGTGACTGAGACACCTCAGTCCAATGGCATATGTACACCAATAAATGTGTGCATGCATACCAGTATGTGTGTGCACTTCCTTTTCTGCAGGAGCAGTATCAGCCCTGAGGTTTGAACTAGATTAATTGAACCATAGAATCAGTACTCAGAAATCTCTTTGTACCTCTGGGAGATACAACGTTACTTAATTACACATGCATGGACATGAATTCGTGCAAGTGTCATAAAAAGCACAGTGTTTAAAATATTAAATCATCATGAAAAAGGTACTGGAACAATTTAGGCACCTTATGACATTGAATTCAATCCCCTTGTAGATATATATAGGCACACTATGGAACTGATTTAATGTCATGACCACTTTTCTTTTTTTATATGATTTCCACCTCACTTACTAAATTGGAGGAAGGACGTTTATTTAATGATGAGCCTCTTGACGTTTTGTTTTCCTCTTAATCTGCATGTGTCCTTATGCCTCCCTCACTTCCCACAATTCCGAATTGTGTCTTCTGCAGTTCATACTTTCTAGCTGTGCCACCAGTGAAACAGAGCTCCTACTTGTAGCAGTTTCCTGAAATTTTCTGTAGCGGTGCAGACTCTATCCCAGACTCACTCCTCCATCTCTGAGCTATCACAGACCAGTGCCTTCCCACTCTCCTTTTCCAAATGCTTTTATTTCATCACCCAGTCAGTCACAATTTCCACTGCGGAAGCCTGACCACTCTTCTTCTCACCACCATCTGGTCATGCATTAAAGCAAAAGCATCTAAAATTCCACTCCATAAACCTTGTTATACTCTTATTACTTACTGGAAATGTGAGCAGAAATCCTCATTATCTATCCTCACAGATCTTTATAATGTGCTAATCCTACCAAGTCTGCTTTGAGACTCAGAGCTAGAACCCTGCAGAAAACACTTTGCAGTCATGGCCATTGCTCCTATGGGCCAGCCTTACAGCATTTTCCCAAACTCTGTAGGTGGGGTGTGTTCTCAAGTGTTCAAGTAGAATGCCAACTGTATTGTCATCAGTCCGGGTAATAACAGAGCTGCCCATACAAGTAAAGCTGCACTCCCCAAGCAAGGTTAAAGAAATATACTCTCATACTTACACAAAGCAGTACGATTTGTGTCTGAAAGAAAGCCTGTATAATATTTATCTTTTTCAGTTCTATGGGATTTTTGTCAGACACATAACCAGGCCTTTTGGCACTCTGTTGTTGGAAATTTCCCAAAAACATGTAACAAAAACACAGTCAGTTTAATACAATTTTCTTTTTCTCAGTCTGTGTTGAGTCTGTGTTTGTCTAATGTCCGTGTAGATATTTTCTGTTTATTAAAGTCAATAAATCTGGTACTTTGAAGATAAAGGCACGCTACTTTATGTTGCTCTCTAACACTGCATCGTGTCCACTGTGTTCAACAGCAGAGAGCAAATGAAATTGATAAGCATGTCTTCATCAAACCACTTCAAAAGACATATTCTGAGGAAACATCCAGGAGAGGTATATGTCCTCCTGTTTTCTACTACTATAAAGCATGTACCTAAGAACACTATTGTATTCTCTTATTAGGTAGAAATAGTCTGTTCACAAGCAGCATTAGCAGTATTTGCATATGCCTGGCTTTGCAGCAGATTAATTTAGACTTTAGACTTCAGACTTGGGTAGAAAATTTACTCTTGTAATTTTATGTTAGTCACTTAAAATTGTCAGTTCACTGTTTGTCTTTGGATCTGAAAATGTCTTGATCTTTTCTTCTTGTTTCACCTGTAAATTCTTAAGTTGTCAGTGTCCTGTATATTTTATTTTATTCCGTTCACTATGATAAATTGTTGTTTTACTTTGAACACATTGTCACTAATTCAACAACATTCACTTTCCTTGAATATACCTCTTCACTCTTACTGCTGTCTGTGGTCCAAGTTGGTTTCTTTCTCTCTGTGTCCATGCTGTGAGAGCCAAGATATATTAAGATTTGTTTCTGGATACAAGCCCTGTGGTATCAATAATGTAACAGAAGTGACACAAATGTCCACTTTGCTTTCAACTTTACTAAGATAAACAGATTATAACATGTTCTGTGCATTCTAGCCCTGTTCGCATTTTTAGCTGTAGAACTACTTGGACATGTTGAAAACCCAAGGAGATCAGTTTTTTAACTTTGGAGAGAATTATCCTATTTCCTATTCAAACGGCTCTGTGTTAACATACTGTATTCCTTTCTTCTCTCTGACATTATTTTTGCCCTCACTTCCCCTCTGACTTTAGCTTGTCCTTTTCCTTCCTTTGATTTTTTACTCAATCCTTTTTCCTTTCTCTTCCTTGTGAATGCACACTTGGACTTTCCCCCCTTCTTACCCTAAGGCTTAGTCTTTTCTTCCCTTTGGCACTTCATATAACTATCTATTTCTCTATTTTTTTTCTTATATTTGTCTTACTTTCCCGCACTTCCCACATCTAATTCCATTTTTATCCTGGAGGCGGTTAGGGGTGGTGGGATGTGGGTGTTCAAATACCTGCCTTATTGAAGACAAGGGTCATCATCTCCTGCATCAACACATCTGTCAGACACTCTCTGCAGCACTGGTAACAGACCTTGCTAACCAGTCTTTCTCACTGATCTGTCTTGCACATTTTATGAGCAGTTATAGAGCCTTGACTGCAGCCTCTCCTCAGGAAGCACAAAGAGAGTATAGGTTTATCCCCAGATGCTGATCCTCACACAGCAAGGTTATCCTGTATGTGTTGGTTAAGCTTTGGTAAGGAGCATCCAGTTTCTCAGTGTACTGTTAAAGCCCTTCTGATCTGTTAAGTCAACTCTATTTTACAGCCTACAGCATATACCTCAGGGTATTAGCTCAATGCCTCTTCCTCCGACTAACAAATACAATGGCTGCTCACAGGAAAAATAAATATTTCTCATATATAAGAAAAGCTGTAGCATTTCAGAGTGATTGTTGTAAATACTGAAGCCTTTTCCCTTGAAAAACAACATCCGTTCCTTAGCAATTTATATATATATATATATATAT